>QVRM01000525.1:0-232500 GCA_003439945.1 Dermanyssus gallinae
AAGGCAATAAATAACAACGATTTGTCGACCGTATTGTCGGTCCTCAGCTTAAGAAATAAAATGGCAAACCCCGTAAAGCGCTGAATTGAATGCTGCCAAGTCCGTCGCGTTTGGTGGCGAGCCAATATAAAGACATCGCTTGAGGGCTATCGAGCGCACAAAATAAACGACGACAAACACAAATAAAATATAACGACAAGTAATAATACAGAAAGATACAACCGTTCTTCTGCCGCATCGTTCTTGATGCTGTCCGTTGTCTGCTTACAATATTTTCCTGCTACAGACAATAATCTTTCCATGAGCACAACAGTAAAACAGACCCAAGTGCGTGTCTTATACAGGAAAATTGTCGTTCTCTGCCTCTGCATGCATGAGCTTAAAAATGGCATTATGTTCGGAGCACACAATACAGTTTGACTGGGCGTGTAAAACAGCGCTATGCTAACATATTCTGCGATAGTGATGCGCTATGCTATACATACTCTGCGATGATAGTGCCATACCATAGAGAGTCAGTAACGGCATAACGCAACAAAAACCCGCTCACAAACGTTCGGTTGATTAACTAGATACAGCCGTGTGCGATAGGTGAGGCTTCCAGTGATATATGTATAGTAGCCAACGATGCAATTCCCCGTACGAGAACAGAGGAGCGCCGAGGGGGGTTAGAGGAAGACCGAAGCACAACCAGTGCAACACGAAATAACGAAATAATAAAACACTGATATTATGGATTACTTGCACTTGAAATGTACGAATCACAGTAACATCGGCATCGGAGACTCGCCGGACCCAAGGGTCTCGATCCAATTTTGTAGCAACAATAGACATTTCCAATAGAAACACTGAATGGTCGGTGGAAACACGATATATATATATATATATAAGAGAAAAAGGCTGAGGAGAAAAGTATCAAGTTATTACACTGAATAAAATCATTTTTGCTGGTACTGGACGTTGGTGCTATTATTTTCGTGGTTGATGCAAACGCTCTTGGTGGTTGTCTGCAATTGTTGTTGTTATTATTGCCTCTGCTTTACTATTTCCAATTTAGTACTGTTGCAGTTAAATTATCTTTTGTTATCACGGCTGTTATTGTTGGCAATAAGTTGTTGTTGTTGAGAGTTCTTGGTTGCTGTTGTTAGCTGCGTTATATGCGTTAAAAGTTATTATAGGCGTTGTTGTTGAATGTTGTTGTTGCGTCGCTTGTTGTTGTTGTTGTTGTTGTTGCTGCGGTGATGACCCATTGGTGTCTTCTTTGCATCGTACAACAGCGAGCGATGGCTGTACCAGCTGCAGGGAGTAGATGCAAGTACTACTATGACAACAGCGACGACGACGACGACGATAACGTTAGTCACGGAAGTGTTGAGGGTGTCAGCGATGGCGACCGGACGGACCGCAAAAGCTGGCCCGCAGAGTCGCCATCTGTCTGTCGGCGGGGCGGCATCCCGACCCGGGTCCGTCCGGGTGGTTGTGCCCGAAAAGCGTAAAGTGGATCGACCTCGATCCCGTCAGCCAGCAGCAACAGCAACAGCGACAACAACAACAGCAACAGCAACAACAACAGCCACAACAACAGCAACAGCAGCAACAACAACAACAACAGCAGCAACAACAACAGCAGCAACAACAACAGCAACATCAACAACAACAGCAACAACAGAAGCAGGCGTGGTGATGGTCGGAAAAAGACAACTACGACCACAACCACGGTAGCGACGTCATTGCTGCAAAACAGAGCGCCGCGCGCTCTACGATAGTCAGTCCTGTGACGGGGGCCATTTCTGGCAAACGCTGCTTCTCGAGTTTCTCCCTCACCATTCGCCGCCGACTTATTGCCTCATTCCGTCCATATAGACATCGCCATAGTGATGATGATGATAGTTGTGATTGTTGTAATGATGGTAATGTTATGATGTTTAGCTACTTTTCGTATTACTTTTTTTGCGGGTCCTCTTGCAGGAAAATAGAGTTTTTCTGCCGTTTCTTACTACATCTTTTCTTGTGCTGCTGATATACATATAGATAGATAGATATATTGTTGCTCTATAATATAAGTAAATATATACTTCTAGCTCCGCCCTGCCCCTCGCAAATTTCACCCTGTCTAGTAGACTTTTTGCGTGTTCCATGACTCGTCTGTCCCATGACTCATCTCTCTCTCTCTCTCCTTCTCCTCTTTCGAAGAATCTGTTTTTCCTTTTCGGAACACTGCTTTCTTTCTCGTTTTTATGCCCGTCTTCACGCATTTCCCGTTTGTCACATTCTCTCTATTTCCCACTGGCTAGTTTTGCCGTCACTGGCTATGTATCGAAGCAATCCAAAGTTTACTCATCTGGGTCGATTGGCAGGCAAAAACAGTCACAACAACAACAACAAGTACAACATTAAGAGCAGTAACAGCAACAACAAAAATAATAACAGCAGCATCATCAGCCACAACAGCAACAACAACAGCAACAACAACAACAACCACAACAATAACAACAACGACAACGACGACAACAACAACAACGACAACAACAACAACGACAACAACACCGACGACAACAACACTAACACCACCAAGAACAACAACAACAACAACAACAACAACAACAACAACAACAACAACAACAACAACAACAACAACACCAACAACAACAACAACAACAACGACGTTCGCTAGCGCCCCCGCGCGACGCAACGAGGGCGTCCTGGCAAATCCTGCCGCCCGTGTTGATTTGTTCGTCCATTGACACTTGACTTGCGCGCTCTTTGTCGCTGGATGCTCTTGTAGTGATGGCGGTTGGTTGCCAATCAGACTGCTGTCTGTCACCGAAACACAACACTAGCACAGACTAAGTGGCGTAAATAAAAAAAAAACAAAAAAAAAAACAGAAAGAAAGGAAAGTCAGGAAGAGGACAACGAGTCGGTTGAAGGGGTTGGTTAAGAGCGAGCGGATGAGAACGTGTCGGAATAACAGAGTAGCTGGAGATCTGAATGTTGATCTACCTCGGTCGGCTAGAGCGAGAGAGCGGATGTTACCATGAAACGCTCCAACGCGGTCGGCTAAAAACCTTTGATGCTCTGGTGATGATGATACACCGTTTACCGTTTACTGCTGCTGCTACCGAATCCCGCTGTTCTGCGCTCGCTAATGCTGCTGGCTCACTATGGTCCCGCCCGGTCTGACCCGCTGATCATTGACTGCCGCTACTGGCAGATGGACTAATGTTGTTGCTATTGTTGTTGTTAATGGTGTTGCTGTTGTTGATGATACTGCTGCTGTTGTTGTTGTTGATGATACTGCTGTTGTTGTTGACGATACTGCTGTTGTTGTTGTTGTTGTTGTGGATGATACTCTTGTTATTGTTGTTGTTGTGTGTTGTTGTTAATGTTGTTGGTGGTGGTAGTGGCAGTGTTGCTGTTGTTACTATTGATCTTGTCCTTGTTTCTAATTCTGCTGCTGCTGTTGTTATTACTCTTGAAGACACTGGTGCAATAACTTGTCGTGACGGGTCAGCCGTACAAAATCCAATAGCACATATATACACACATAGAAATATCTGCCGCTTAACGAGCTAGCCGTTGTCGATTGAAGATGCATTTAATTGTAATAAAACTATTAGTAAAAGCTATATATATATATATATATATATATATATATATATATATATATATATATACATATATATATATATATATATACACCTGTTACGATTGTTTTGCTACTATCAATAAAAAACAAATAGGGTTTGGACAATCGTTAAAGAGAGCCGTGTCTAAGCGTGCCTTTCCGAAATACATCGCCGTCGAAATAAACGGCGACGTCAACAGCAACACAACTAATTAGAATCCGTAATCACAGACAGCAGCATCCACAACAAGAACAACAGTAACAAAATGATGAAAAAAACAAGAAGCAGCAGCAACAACAAGAACAACAATGATCTTAACAAAAATAGAAAGCAATGCGTCACTAGCATCATCATCATCATTGGTAAACGTGCATAGCAATAATAACATATTTGCATGAACTTGTGTACGATATCGTTGCTCGGCAACGCGCACGGACGTCACAGACAACAACAACAACAACAGTAACAAAGTGATGAAAGATTGTTTGCGTGAACTTGTGCACGAGCACCCAGACTACAACAGCAGCAACAGCAACAATAGCAACAACAACAACAGCAACAACCACAGCAACAACAACGCAAGGAAGATATCAATAAATAGGTGCTCTCCCTCGCTCGCTCGCGCTCGCTGTATTGCATGGCTTGCGCGAGAGGATCGCGCAACTAAGTATCATCGTGTGACCGATCGTATTGACGTTCCGAAAGTGTGTCTGTCCTTCCGCACACATCTTCCGCATATTATACATATTCCCCAGACTCAACTCGACCCAAGTCGACGCTCGGACGGCCACTTGCTGGTCAGCGAGCATCGCGTCCAGCACCCGACGAATCCTTCTCCAGCATCCGACGAATCCTTCTCCAGCATCTGACGAATCCTTGTGCTCGTGACTGATTTGACCGGTTGACGGCCCATCATCACTTTAGCCTTTGTTTTTATTGTTTGTTGTTTGTTTTTTCGTATAGCCGCAACCGAGCCAACCAAAGCCAAAGCCAAGCACCGGTACCGCCAGTCGCCGAAGCCGACGGTAGTGAATGACTACTCTTTATGACTTGATGTCGACGTCATACATTTTATTTAGCCATACGTGTGTTGTTGCATGCATGCTTGCATGTATGTTTGTTTGTATGTATATATATATGTATGTATATTTGTTTGTATGCTTGTTTGTTTGTATGTTTGTTTGTTTATATGTTTGTATGTATGTACGCACGCAACGCACGAGCCTACGGTCAGAACTCACGCAGCGCCGGCCACCAGCGATAACGTATGTCTCTGTGACCCCGATCTTCCGTTCCGCTTCCGTTGGAGACAGCTGCTTGTTTTAGTTGCCCACACGAATGACGAAACAAGCGGCCGGCAACAACGAAACAGCATCAACGACAGCGAAACGGCATTAACAACAACGATATCAGCAGTACCACCAACAACTACAACAACAACGATATCAGCAGTACCACCAACAACTACAACAACAACGACAGCAACAACAACAACAAAATGCGGACTGCGCTGCATTTGCTATTCTTGACGCCGCCTCTGCTGTCAATAACAACACCAACAACGCAAAGACTAACAGATAGTCTAGCACCTGTTCACATTTTAGCATACATATATCTGGCGTGTATATATATATATATATATATTTATTTTTTTAATATTCACTCAACGTTGAATCGTTTGACCCTTGTAAATAAAGTATAAACCGATTGCGCTGTCTGTCGGTGAAGAATAACATTAACGGAAACAGCGAATGATCATATCACCAATATTAAACATGCTGAAACTGATCAAGACAGTGTCAGTGATGACCATGATGACGACTAGTGGTCTTGTAAGAAACTTGTAAGAAACATAGCCTCTCTCGGCCAACATAGCCTGTTCTGTGTGTGCATAGTACCGGCCGGCGAGATATACGGCCCTGATTGACGTATTAGCACGCAATCTCAGACCATCGAATTACCGCTGTAGGCTGGAACCCACGAGCCTCTTCTGTCCGACCGAGTCCAGACTCGCCGACGAACTAACGCCAGTCTAGGACGTGGACTGTGACCGACTTCTTAGCACCTTCTATCGTCGGAGGACGGCGCAGTCTAGGCTTTCCAGGCAGCCGCCTTGGCCAGAAGCAAACAAAACCTGAGACGACGCGTTCATCAGGGAGCACACGAATTTTGGGCCAATTGCACTCGTTTAAACTTTAAACAGCAGGCATAACTTGCAGTATAATAATGTAATACAACTTGCAGACCCCTGCAAATAGCGACCGGTCTCCAACAAACGCGTCTTCCGCCTGCAGCGGCTATCTATGAACGTACAAATGTAGAAACGCGGCTGCGATATTGGGCACCTTGTCTAGATGGTCTACCCCTAACCGAAATTTTTTTCAGGCTAACCCTCATCCAACATTTAACGTCCACGTTCGCATTGCTTCGTGAGACAAACCCTATAAATACAAATGTGCAACGGTGAGGCCAGAATCCGTTCACGCAAACGCACCACGCCACCGGCACTACGCTAATAGCCATATAAGAATACTCACACATAACGCCTCCCGAGGCAGATCAGGTAAAATACGTTTGATTGCAATCTGAATACCAAATGCATTGAATAAAGACAACAACTAAGCAAACAAATCATAATAACAAATAGTTATTATTATTACTGCTACTATTATCGTCCTAGATGAGGTTACCATAAATGCCCGCCGTTGCCTCAATTTTCACCGTGATACTTGTCCATAAATACATAAATATAACGCATGTATGATGTGCACATGCAGTGAACGCAAGAGAGCATGCTTATGCATGGCTGTACGCAGGAATGCCGTTCGGACGTGTTTGTCTGAACGTGGATGCCTCGTAGAATAAACACTAATACCGGCAAAAATTCTCACCTGTCCTAATATACGCTGTGTCTCAAATAGAATCGCCGCTTCATCGTTAGCAGCCGTTGCTGGGGTCGGTCACAACGGTGGCTGTAGCAGCAGCAGCAGCGGAGACCGTGTTAGTAACATTGTGGCACACTAAAGATATGAGTCGAGTTCGTTGGGTCTCGGGCAGAGGCACCTTTCACCCCCTTGAATTGGTCTCGCGCGTTTTCTCGTTTCTTATTTACCTCTTGCCTTCCCTCCTGCCGCCTCTCTCTCTCTTGCTGAGTATTTTTCTGGGTAGTTCACGTTCTTTCTTTGCCGTGTAAACGAATCAAAAGCAACGTGTTGTTGGGGATGGTTTGCACTGTCAGTGGTCAAACCAAAAATGACATGCCCCATCTTGCCCAGTTTGAGGGAGTGGCAAGCACCTCTGTCCATCTGCCGAAGTGCAATGGCAAGGCCATCTGCGGTCTCAGCATTCTTGATCCCGGCACCAGGTTCGAGGAATTTGCTTTCTTCGCGAACTTCTGCAGCACGCAGTTTCCAGCATACCGACCATGCCAAACCGATACACGTACTGCAGGAGGCTTTCAGACACACTGTCTAAGAAGGTTGCGACCGGAGCGCCAACGGTTACGGATCCTGCCCGAGTGCTCGGAGGTGAGTTCATTAATTGAAAATCATCAGGACAAGACAACAGTTTTGCCAAGCAACAAATCTAAAAAACCCAAACAACAAAATGTATGTAATGAAATAATGAGAGTAGGAGACGTGGAGACGTTGCTGTTACATCGTCGTCATCATGCATCATTACAATGCCGCTGGGCCAAATGTGGCCATACATCGTGCCGCAGTGTGCCGTTAAGATACCTAATTTGTATATAGCTATGTAGGTGTTTGTATGCTTAGATGTTATCCGCTGAAGTTAGCCGTGGAGGAGCTTTGAGCTTTGGAGCTTTTCTTTGTCGGAGCTTTTGATAGGACGGGCACAGGGACACAATAGCACGCATTTCATTCGAGATAGGAAGTCATGTTTTGCGAGACGAGTCGTGCATAGACCATAGATGCAGATATAAAACCACATTTTTTGCATCATATTTGTCGTGCACCTCATACGCTCCGCTTTATCTGCTTCGACAAGATGCCGTCTTCTATTCTTGTATTCTGTCCGCTTGGCCAGACCCTGATCGTGGTCAGCTGAATGACCTGCACGGCAACGCTGCCACATCAAACGTCCAAGCTCTAACAATGATGCATGTGGCTTGCTTTGAGACATTGTGATCGCAGCACGTTAGCCAACACCACATAAGATGCTTTGGCACGGCTTCGATGCTCTGTGGATGTGATTGCTCTGTAGTAGACTGCAATGTCTACGAGTCACATCTCGATAAGGCAAATCGCCACCGATGTTTACCAAAAGAGCAAAGCCACTATATCTCGCGTTGCCTAACGTACGAGCGAGTGATTCTCTGTTGACAAGTTCAAATATATATATATATATATATATTTATAAATATATATGTATATATATTTATATATACGCCTAGATTTATATATATACACATATTTGTGTGTATGGGTTAACCAATGTTTACCTGAAAGTCTGGCCGAGACGACAGTGCGCCTAAGATAACAAACACGCACTAGAATGTCTAAGTAATCCAAACAGTAGAAGGTCGGCGGGCTTTTTGACCACCTTTCGATCAACTTCAGACTGAGTAGTGATCACCACCACCACCGCCGCTTCATATACGGCTGCCGCACGTTCACTCACAGACACACACGATTTGGCTTGCTTGCGCGAAATCTATCAACGTAGGCTTAGTTTGCTGACGACATCTTCATGCTGATCTATTTGTATACAGCACGCGAGCTCGTGATCTTGTTCGTGTCTTCGGGCGGGCTTCAGCGAGCACAATTCTCAACGAGCCTAGAGTCCTAAAGAGAGAGTCCTCGCTTGAGGACAGATCGCCGGATGGATAAAATGCACAGTCAGTGGTATCTTCTGTTGGCAGAAGATAGGCGGGTGAGCGCTATACCCGTAATCCGATCCGGCCTCACCGATCAATCTCAACGCCTAACCACTGGCGATCTCACTACTATTCAAGCACCACACGTGCCAGCTAAGAAGTGCAGCAACAGCGCTGCTAGATAGAATAGGGGTGCAGCCGTCGCGCTGCCGACGTACTCGCTCCGCCGAAGTACTCGCACCGCCGAAACACTCGCACCGCCGAAACACTCGCACCGCCGAAGTACTTGCAATACCGACTGCCAATGCGTAACCCGTAGTCGTAATAGTAGTAGTAGTAGTAGTAGTAGCAGCAGTAGCCGAAGTACTCGCACTGCCAAAGTACTTGCACTGCCGAAGTACTCGCACTGCCAAAGTACTTGCACTGCCGAAGTATTCGCTCCGCCAAAGTAGTCGCTCTGCTAGTGTACTCGCTCTGTCAATGTACTCGCACCGCCAAAGTACTCGCACCGCCGAAGTGCTTGCCGTGCCAAAGTACTCGCACTGCGGACTGCCAATGCGTAATCCGTAGTCGTAATACTACTAATAGTAGTAGTAGTAGCGAAGTAGCAGTAGTCGTAGCAGTAAGGGTCTCCACCAACACGTATCCCGCACGCCGTTCAACGCCGTCGCCGCCGCCGCCGCAGAAGAAAATGATGACGACGATGACGTTGAAGACGACGACGATACAAGCGACGACACCAAGCGACTACCAAGCGGCGCGCGCTTACCGCGAAGATCTTTAACGTTTGGTCGCCTTTGGATCGCTGCCGGTGCGGTTCGTTATTGTCGTCGTCGTCTGGCGTTGTTGTTGCTGTTGTTGTTGTTGTTGTTGTTGTCGTCGTCGTCGTCGTCGTCGTCGCCGCCGCCCGTGTTGATTGATTGATTGGTTGTTGTTTGGTTGTATAGTTAGTTAGCTGGTCGGGCTTACCCCACGCATGTGCATCTGCTGTCTGATGATTGCAGATTGCAGGGTCTGACGGTGGACTACGTACGCTTGGTGGTCTGCCCGTCGCTACCGCTCTCGCCGCTGCCGCCACTGCTGACGCGGATGCTGCTGCTGCTGTTGCTGCTGCTGCTGTTGCTGCTGCTGAGCAGGAGACGGGCCAAAACTCGCGGAACAAGGGCAAGAGGGAAAAGCCGCCGCCGCCACAGCAGCAGCAGCAACAACAACCTGCACGCAGGAGCAAAATCAGCAGCCACAAGAAAGGGTGCGGGTCTGCCCTCGCTCAATTCGCGCGCGTTGTCCGCGAGCATCCGAGCGGGATCTACAATATCATCACCATCAGCATCTGCTGGACGCGGCGTAGTTGCGCCGGGTGGGTGGGTGGGTGGTTGGTTGGTTGGTTGGGCTGGCGTCGTCGTTGCGTTGGTATCGTCGTTGTCGTGATGGCTTCTTCTCGGTTTCTTCGGCTTGTTCAGCTTCGTCTCCGTCTCCGTCGTCGCCTTCTTGTTGAGCTCGATCTTCTTGGCTTCGCTAGTTCTTCGTCCTTGCAGTTGGTTCGTCGTCTTGCGTCGCTGCTGTTCCTCTTCTGCGCCGTGAGGATTCTCCTTCTTGTTCTTCTTTGTCTGTCTTTGACTTTTTCTTCTTCTTCTTCTGCTGTTGCTGCTGCTGCTGCCGTAGCTGGCTAATGTCGTACGGTCGCAGACGACACTGCCAACAGCGATAATGGTGGCGACGCCGGTGACAACGTTGACGCTGAAGACAACGTTGAAGTCTTGTTGCCACAGCAGAAGTGCCAGCAGCAACAACTACCGACTGGCGCCCACTCAGCTGATGTGGTGGTGGTGGTGGTGGTGGTGGTGGATGTTACTGCGGTGCTGCAGTTGACAGCAGGGAGGCGCGGGTCGGGCAGGAGAGCGGGAGCTAAAGTAAAGTGTTCGGGCTGTTGTCCCTCAGCCAAGATTTAACGTTGGCCACGGAACTGTTTTTCACATTGCTCATTCATAGACGGACATGCCCCATAAATACAAATCGATGCAACGGTGGGGCTCGAACCCGCGCACCGCCTATGTGTCTCCTCCGGTTGCGAGGCGCAGACTTAAGCCACCACGCCACCACCGGGCTCAACGGGCGAGCGGGATCTGGGAGCCCGAAGTCCAGCATCTACAACAACAGCAGTAGCAGTAGCAGCAGCAGGATCGTCGTTCAGCGTGAACCTTGTGAGGTCACTACCGTCTTAAGGGTGATGAAGGGTACGACAAGATCCGCCTGAGGGAGTCACGCGTACATCTCGCAAAGGTGACCCGAGCTGGCACTAAGGGGAAGAGGGGACGGACAGACAGACAAGCAGATAGATAGACAGACAAGAACACAGGCAGGTAGGTACACGGTGCTTGTGGAGAAAGCCAGAGCGCAAAATCCTCCAGATGCAGAGGTGGAGGCACTGAAACAGCATCAATAACAAGTTGGGAAGGCAGCAGCAACAACAACAATAACAACAGGAACACACACAAAAAAGAATAAGGAGTAGAATAAACAGAGGAAGAATAACGACAAGAAGAAGAAGAAGATGATAATGATGATGAGAAACAGGGTATGACGTCAGGTGTCCCCGCACAGCCAACAACAGCAACAAGTTCACCTCAACCACCTGTTCACCTGCTCAACAATCGCGCGGAACGTGACTTATTGGCGTTGTTTTCGCCTCGACCTTGGCTGTTGCTGCTGCTGCTGCTGGGAGAGCTGATGCTGCTACCGCAACGGGTCGTCTATCTACATATTTAGCTAGCTAGATAGCTTAGCTAAGCTTAGTTTCGTTCAATCGTTGGTAGAGCAACCACCTGTTGGTAGAGCAACCTGTTGGTAACCTTCGCTAGCCGTGTGCTGCTGTTGTTTCCAGCCTTCGACGGCTCAGCGGGGCAGCTAGCTGAGCGTTGTGGCTATCGGCTTGTTTATATGCCATTGTTGTCAACTGAGTATAAACGTTAGTTGTTGTTGTTGTTGATTGTGTTGTCAACGTTCTTGTTGTTGTTGTTGTTGTTGCTGTTGCTCTTGCTGTCGACGTTGTTGGTGTTGTTGTTGTTATTGTTGTTGATGTTGTTCACTTACAGTAGCAGGAACAGTCACAATAGCCGCTCTAGCGTGTCCACTTAGAGCTGCATCAGTTCAACGCAAGCAACGCAGACGAAGACAACGGCGACAACGACCTGAACACGCTGATAGCTCTATGTCCAGCGGGTGAACCAGTGGACACATATGATGATGATGATGATGATGGTCATCATCATCATTATCATCATCATAATGATGCATAACCTGAGTGACTGTTGACTGACTTACTTGTTCAGTCCGGGCAAACGGATGACGAGGCCGCCGGGCCAACCAAACGACAGGCGGCCGATGGCTTCGACAGTGTTTGTTTACATGTCTATGAGCGTTCGTTGTTGATTGCTATCCCTATTCGTTTATGTCTCTATTAATATATCAATCATCTATTTACGTATTCATGCATTCATCTACTATTATTATTGTTATTATTATTATTATTTATTATTTATTATTATTATTATTATTATTATTATTATTATTATTATTATTATTATTATTATTATTATTATTATTATTATTATTATTATTATTATTATTATTATTATTGTTATTATTATTATTGTTATTATTTATTATCATTACTGTGTGTTAGGACAATACAATTGTGAGGTGTGAATGTGTATCCTCGTTATTTCATGGTTACCATCTAGCTATTCTCAGCCCATCGCCTCTAATATCGACGCGGCATTTCCTCTGCAAACTGCCAGTGAAAGCAGCTGCCTCAGAAATTCGTTTTCGCGTATATCCCCGGTGTTTGCTCGTATTCGATCACCTAAGTCTTTTATAAATTTTCTTGTACTTCTGCTGACCGGGCCCAATGTTTCCATTGCAATCGGCACGAAATTGTATCTAGGCTGTAACTCTGTGTATTTACGCCACTTTCTTTTTATTATTATTATTATTATTTACTATTTTTCGGTTTTACAATTGTGAGGTATACACGTTTAAGCCATACGGCCAAAGACATCACCTGTCTCAAAAACATGGCCTCGCGTCGATCACCCGTAATATCTTCTATACGCTTTCCAATATCCTTCAGGATTTTTGCCGTACCTGCGCTAATGGGCCCAAGTGGCTCCAATGCAATGGGTACAGAGTGGTACCTCCTTGACAGCTCGAGATACTTTCCTCGTTTTTCAGAGTCCGCGCGTTCTGCAACCCATCCAGATTCAACTGCGCTGTGACGTAGATACGACAAGGCCATTATTATTATTATTATTATTATTATTATTATTATTATTATTATTATTATTATTATTATTATTATTATTATTATTATTTTTTAATCTATCTACCTATTCATCTATCAACACATCCATCTATTTATCTACTGTGTTATCAATTTATTTCCACCATCATCAACATTTGTCCATTTATTTCTATCTATTAATATATTCATCTATTCATTTATTAGTGTATACCCCTATTCGTCGATAAGTGTACATGTACATGTAATCATCTATTAGCGCATATGTGCTACCAATTATCTATTAGCGCATATGTACTACGAATCGTTTATTAGTGCATATGTACACGTGTTGATCTATTAATTTTCCATTTATTCATCTCTGAATGTATCCAGCTCTCTGAATGTACGTATATTGTCGCCGTAACAGCTAGACATCCAGTCAGCCAGTCGGTCGGTCAGTCCAGTGGTTGCTCAGTGTCAGGATGTGTGGATGCGTTTGTGAGTGCGTGTCTCTATGTCTCTGTGTGCGTTGCGGCGTCTATCCTGCGTCCGCCTCTCCTGTTCTCCTGTGCCCGGTGAGTGCCTTTGTTTGTTGGCAGTGGTGGTGGGAATGGTGGAGATGGTGCTGGTGATGGCGGTGTGCCGCCGCGTCCGTGCCTCTGTTTGACGACACCACCACCGCCACCGCCACCGCCACCGCCACCGCCACTACCACCACCGATCTGTTTGGCGGCAGGGAAGAAGCAAGAGGATGATGCTGAGGAGGACGACGACGACGACGACGACGACGATGAGGAAAACGAGGAAAACGACGGCGAGGAGGAGAAGGAGAAGCTGCAGCAGCAGCAGCAGCAGCAGCAAAAGAATGGCTAGCATTCATTCCGCACGCAAGCTGCACGCTGCTGCCGCCGCCGCCTCTCTCTCTATTTCTCACTGTCTCGCGTCTGCGCTAGTGCGGCGGTAAGCAGTCGCCGTTGGTTGGCTGTATCGTCGTCGCCATCGTCGTCGATCGAGACAGCCGACGGACCGACACAGCCGATCAGC
This sequence comes from Dermanyssus gallinae, assembly GCA_003439945.1. NCBI lineage: Eukaryota > Metazoa > Arthropoda > Arachnida > Mesostigmata > Dermanyssidae > Dermanyssus > Dermanyssus gallinae. The sequence continues at coordinate 13,788 of QVRM01000525.1, forward strand.
CGTGCTAATAGACAATATCATCATTGGTCTGGCGGCGTCGGTACGTCAATGTTGTCAATGTTGTTGTTGTTGTTTCCCTGCGACGTCACGTTGCATTCGCGGATGCTACGCTTGCCGCCGCCGCCGACGACGACGACCATGACGACGACAGCAACAGCAACAACAACTCTGTTGCAGCTGAGTTCTCTTCACGCGCTGCTGTTGTTGCTGTTGCCGTTGCTGTTGTTGCTTTTGTTGTTGTTATTGTTATTGTTATTGTTGTTGTTGTTGTTGTTGTTGTTGGTGCAGTTGTCATTATTGTTGTTGTGTTGTTGTTGTTGTTGCCGTTGTTGTTGCTATTGCTGTTGTTATTGTTGTTGTTGTTGTGTTGTTGTTGTCGCTGTTGCCGTTGTTGTTGCTATTGCTGTTGTTATCCTTGTTGTTGTGTTGTTGTTGTCGCTGTTGCCGTTGTTGTTGCTATTGTTGTTGTTGTTGTTGTTACTGTTGTTGTTGTTGTTGTTGTTGTTGTTGTTGCTATTGCTGTTGTTGTTGTTGTTGTTGTCGCTGTTGCCGTTGTTGTTGCTATTGCTGTTGCCGTTGTTGTTGCTATTGTTGTTGTTATTATTGTTGATGTTGCCGTTGTTGTTGCTATTGTTGCTATTACCGTTGCTGTTGTCGTTTTTACTGCCACTGTTGCTGCCATTGTTGTTGCTGTTGTTGTTGTTGTTTTTGTTATTGTTGCTGTTGTTGCCATTGTTGTTTTTGGTGACGTGCGGTGGCGGGCATCATCATCATCATCATCATCATCATGGTCGTCGTCGTTCACAGCGGCCGACGTCAGATCAACGACGCCTCACAGCAACAACAGCAGCAGCAGCAGCGTCAGAGCCAGGTGGCCACCGCTGACTGGTGGTTCGTTCGTCTGTTTTACCCTCTCCCACGTCTGACGCTCGGATTGATTGTTACCACGATTGGCACGATAATGACTCGATGGACATGGATGGAACACAGCAGGGAACAGCGGGAAACAACAGAGAACAAATACCTCTACGACATCTACTACAGGTACTACTACAGGTTCTAATACTGCTTTTAATACTACTAATTCTAATGCTACTATACTACTATACTGCTACAACTACTTCTACTACAACTACTGCTACAACTACTACAATGATTTCCACCGACGAAAGCCGGCGGCATTGGCGGCGAAGTGGCCATCGACAGCCACCTCTAATATTGCTAGTAACACTACGACGACTATGGATGTTGCCGCTAACACAGACAGACAGACAAATAAACAAAGAGAGCTTACAGCCACATTATTCACACCACCAGCAACCATCGAGCTGCTGCTAGAGTTACTCGCTATTCACGACGAATCCGAATGAAGCTACAGCTGCTGAACTTAAACTGCTAACTAACTCAGTTACCACTTGCAGGTTCCACTAGTTACGCGAGGATTTGCTATCGACGACATTGCTGTCTGCAACACCAGCAGCAGAACTAACGGGTCGTAGGAACACGAAGGAATGCTAGTGATGGCGGGAACGACGTTAAAACAACAACAACAGCAACAGCAGCGACAACAGCAACAACAACAACAACAACAACTCGAACCACATAATGACGTCGAAGCGTTGTATAGTCGTTTCTCTTTTGCTTCCGTGGTCTTTCGACTCCCCCGCGCCCGCAACGACGCTTCATTCCTCTACTCGTATGTCATAATGCGCCACAATCTTTGCAATTGCTCTCGGGATATGCGCCTGCCAGACATGATTGCCAATTTTCATTCTCGCATATCGACTCCCAAATCATTCAGGAATGATACCGTGCGTCAGCCCATTATTAAGCTCTCCGAAGGAGATGTTTCTGGCGCCGCCAGACTTATCGTGCCCACAGATACGACAACGTCCAACATTGACCGCCTTGCAAGAGCAACTCCCTTTGCCACTCGAGGACCTAGAATGTCCGACCCTGACCAGAACCCCTATGCTCTATGTCACATCGAAGGAAGATATTCAGGTGGTGATTAAGAGCTTCTCAAAGAGCTCCGCCGCAGGGCTAGACTTTATGAGACCGCGATTATTAATGGATCTTCTTTCCCCGTCCCTCGAGGACGTCGCCGCTAGCTTGCTCTCCGCATTGGCAAAGGTTGTAGATATTCTTCTTTGGGGCAACCCCCCTACTTGCCTCTAACTGTTGATTTTGACGCAAGACTATTTGCCTTTAAGAAAAAGGATGGATCGGTACGTCCAATTGCGTGTTTGTCTACGCTACGCAGGCTCGTCGCGAAAATCGGATGCAACCACAACAAAGCCATTATTTCTCACGCAACTGATGCACATCAGTTGGGATTTGCGGCGCCGGGTGGGACCGAGGTGGCCATCCACGCAACCCGTGCTTTCCTCGATTCGCGCGAACCTCCAGGGATACAGGAGTAAATCGATTTTAGAAACGCTTTTAACAGTATGAGACGCGATCACCTGATGAAGGTTGTTGCATCCCAGGCCCCTCATCTATTACACCGCAACGAGACCCAAATAGTAGCCCAGTTAAAGAAAAAGAGCAATAAAAAGGGGAATACAGACAAGGGGCTAAGAATAAGAAGACAACCGTTATCCCGGCAGGGGACGGAAAGGGTGATTGGAACTTAGTAGGTAGGGGCCCTTCATCCGATCAATGTTAAAGATACTTCAGGTAAACCTTCACCGTTGTAGGGCGGCGTATGACATAGCACGCAGAGAGTCCATGGGCCTCTGCCTGCTCTCTGAGCCAAACATAGCGATCACCAAGCGGAAGGCAGACTGGGTATCTGACGCAGAGGCGGATACCGCAATCTGGTGGACGGGCTCCGAGAGAAACCTCGCGATTAGGGGGCGGGGGTCGGGGGGGGGGTCTCCTGGCTGGAGATTGACCGGGTAGGGGTCTTCTATAGCTGCTACTTCCCTCCCAACAGGGAGGAGGAGAAATTCGAGGAAATTCTCGAGGAACTTGCCCAGAGCGTGGAGGCACATGCAGGTAAGAGGGTAGTGATCACCGGGGATTTTAATGTGGCCAGCATAGCATGGGGTAGCCGGACCACAACTAGACGGGCACAAACTCTACAAGAGTAGATGGCTAAAACGAGTTTGATGGTTCTTAATGACGGAAGGGTCCCCACCTTTTCCAGAGGGGGCCAGACGGCCTTCATTGACCTAACAATAATGAGGCGGCCTTTCTACTGGTGGTAGAGTGGAGGGTGAGGGAGACGGAGGAGACCATGAGTGACCACAGATACATCTGTTCCACCATCAGTACATGGCTGCTCGACCGAGACTCCGAGGACTCATCGCCAAATACAAAGCCCGAGCGGAGAAAGAGCTGATAGACGTGGTGGTGGTGGACGTATGGGGCCTGCCGTAGCGAGTAGTTATGGCCAAACTCCGAAGACCTCCCCCGAAACTCGCCCTGGATGTGCTGCGGGAGACTGCAACCGGTCTATTTCCGGCACAGCCGCGGAGAGGAAACGAGGAGTTTTCGGTCACCCCGGAAGACATCCCGGAGGTAACGCTGACGGAGGCCGAACAAGCCCGGAATCGGTTGGCAACCGGCAAAGCGCCCGGCCTAGACGGAATTCCCCCAGAGGTAGCGAGGCTACTGGTCAAAAGGTGGCCTCAGGTCTTCCAAGACCTTGCCAACAAGGTTCTGAGAGAGGGCAGATTTTTGAGGCTGTGGAAAAGGGCAAGCTTGGTTCTGATCCCCAAACCCGGGGGGAAGACGGGGCCTTCGGCTTTCCGGCTCATATGCCTCATTGACGCCATGGGTAAGATTCTGGAAAACGTTATAGTCAAGAGACTAAACGACGAGAATCAGGAAAATAACGTTCTATCAGATGCCCAGTACGGTTTCTAGAAAAAAGTCTGGATCTCACCAGGGCCAGAAGTGCCACCACATCGGCCTGGCATGAGGAATGCGCGCAGGTAAGACCCGGTGTGACCACAGGAAGCTGGACCAAGAGTCTGATACCGGACCTCAGGGTATGGTATGACCGCCGACACAGGGAGCTTTCATACTGGACGACTCAGGTCCTGACCGGACACGGCCACTTCTAGAGCTACATGTCAAGGATCAAAAAGGCCATCAGCAATATCTGTGTGCTGTACGACTCTGGAAAAACGGACAACGTGGAGCATACTGTTCTGCGGTGTGATGCTCTCAGGGAAGCATGGGACGCAACACCAGCCGCTGTGAGAGGCCAACCCATCAAGGAGGTGGTCGCCTATATGATGACTTCGGCGGAGGCATGGAGATAGCGACTTATTCGACGCCGTTTGGACCCTCAAAACAGCCAAGGAAACGGCCAGGCGGGAGAGGTTTGAGCGGGTCTCACGGGAAAGTGGTCGAGACGAGGAGCCGAGAGAGGGGAGGGGGTGGGGAGCAGCCAGGCCCTCATGGTCTCGACGCACCCTCACAGGACGGATTACAAAATGGCATCCCCCTATCCAACCGCAGGTAGACATGCGGGATGATAATCGGGAATAAAGCTGATTGAAGGAGAACGGCAGAGACGCCTCTCCCATGGCTTCGAAGTAATGCCAAAGTAATACCGAGCCTGGAGGGGTGGGGAGGAATCCGGGTTTAGTGAGTTTGCAAGTTTCACACTAGTCACGCAGGCTGCTAGTGGCGCATGTGCATCATGTATTCCTGAAACCTCCCAAAACAAAAAAATCTATTACACAGCATCGGGCTGGCATATCGGCATCCTTCCCATCTGGTTCTGCCTGAGCATGTAATTTTGTCTGCTGCCGGACTGCAGCAGAGCCCTCTGTACCATCTCTGTTTTTCTGGGTATCAAGAATCTGGTAGATTCATTCAAGAGCCCACTGAACCTCTTGTACCTTGACGATGATCTATTAGAAGGAAAGGTTCATACAGTAGCCGAGGGCATTCGACGGGTGCTTAACTTAGGTGTAACATCTGGGTTAGAGTTAAATCCTGCCAAATGCGAAGTATGCCTCCTCGGCTTTACCCATGGGGCTTCCTATGATATACAGTTACTCCAAGACCTCCTGCCCGGTTGCAAGGTGACCGCCAAGGACGATCTAGAGCTACTAGGTGTGCCACTTTGTTCCTAAGGGCTTACAGCAGCAATCGGGCCCTGTAGATTAAACCACCACCTCTCGCCTTTCTTTTTTTAGCAGCAGCCTATCGGGACTCTTCTTACTCAGGCCTTCTTTCTCTTCCTTCTCTTCCTTAAGACTCATCCACCTTCTTTGAGGATCTGACCTATCTAATTGGGCCGACGAATTGCAAGCGCTCAACGAGTGGACACTGTCTACCCTCAAAGCCTTGCTAAACAACTACCCTCAAAGCCCTGCGGCAACAGGCATTACTGCCAGGTCTCTTAAGGGGGGGGGGGGGGGTTCCGAATTTGAAGATCCCGGCCGGTCCTGCCATAGTCTCATCAATGGTAAGCGCAGAAAACAGGGCAATCTTCCTTTTAGAAATTATCGTAACAGCCGATTTTGGCCGCCAGTCGGCAAACGACTAAGATGCATGCGATCGGACGTAATAAGGCATCTTTTTTATAGCAAATATCCCAGCCCAAAGATGAGTGGTAAAAAGCAAAACGGGGGCGAACCTTATGTGAGCACATCAACTACTTTGGCCATGACATCAGCCAGTCGACCGGCCGTGCTGCCCAGTGCACTAGAGAACAACTCCAGCAAACGGGGTCTTATGAAGTCTAGACCGGCAGCTGAACTTCTGCTAAAGGTCTTCAAGTGAACTGTTTCTGTAATGGCTTTGCCTTTCTGAAGAGATACGGCGGCACGGCGTCTCTTTCGCAGGACATCATACTTAGAGCGTAAACAATGGCCGGGAATTTTTAGCTTTTTCCTATCGTGGGGCTTAATTTAAATGTGTGGCAATCCAGCTGTCGTTCCTGCGGCTGATGTTTGCATTTGCGGTGAATATTTCCTCGTCAAAGAATAAACGAATACGACTTACTACTTCGTGCTAGAGGCAAGAGAGGAGCAAATAGCATCGAGCAAGTTTATTGGCGTTCGCGGTCTCAGAGTATTTGCCTGACCTGTATGTTATAGTAATTGTACGTGAGGCCCTCGTGAACAAGCCTATACATGGTTATTTTTGCTAAGTTAAATTCACGCGCCGGATTTCTGCTCAAATATATATACATATATATATATATACTAGGTGGGTAAGAAAATCCTAACATCGTTTGTCTACAATTTCTAACAGATCATGTCCACTGCAGCGCCGGAGAGAACGGTTCTTCAAAATTTAAAAATAAATATAACTTGCGTTTAAAAGTAAAATAAATAAGTATCATCTGTTTTTATAGCAGGTCGCGCAACTGTATTCTGTGAGATCCTTCGCAGTAACAATGAAGCACAGCGAGTACTGTGCTATGATGAAAATGGATTAAGACTGCAATAGACGTTCAAGCCAACTTAGATGCAATTTAAGGAACTAATGCACCGACGCGCACTACTATTACAAAGCGGATTGTCTCACTTAAAATAGGTAGTATGGGCACGTTATGGACCGTCGAAAACAGCTTCGAATGAGAAATCTCTGTTCAAAGTCTACAAACTTGTGATGACTGACCGCCGGTCGAAGCTTGCGAAATAATAGCCTAAAATATGAACATTAAATAAGGTAGAGTACATCAAATCTTGCGTCCGTGTTTTTCATTAAAGACAAAAACGAAGTATCTACTGCATGCGCTAACAATTGAGCAAAAGCTGACATGCTTGTCAATTTCAAATAAACGAAATCCGCAAGGTTTTTGAGCCGATTCATAATTGCCGGCGAAACCTTGGTCCACTACTTCAATACAAAAGAATAGATACCAATAGGTACTGCACGCGGCAAAAGGCCTTAAACTAGTTAAAAGAGACACATCTCTAACAAAAAGGCGTTAGCGACCCCTTTTCGCGGGTGCAAACGACATTCTATGAATTGACCACCCTTCCTTTAGGAAGAACAATAGCTGGGGAGTACTACGCAACGCTCTTGGACCGGCTAAAAAAATAAACAAATGCAACCTAGCATTACGGCCCGTGATGCAGAAGAGGACTCTAGTGTCTCACCACGACAATGCGCCTATCCTTACATCTCCTTTTGCCATGGCCAAATTATGCAAACGAAAGTTGTAGATTGTCAAACATCCCCCATATTTTCAGGACCTAGCACCGGGCCACTTTTATTTGCTTGGGAAACTCACAACGTATCTCTCCAAAAAGAAGTATCAGAACAACAAATATGGTATGTGAATAAGGTTATGCGTGCTTCCTAGTGCCCCCCATAGGTATCCTTCTTGATGATGAGAGGATTCACATAGAAGTATGCCTACGACTAGGAGCAGACCTAGTTACTCCTCCTTAGTGTCAGTGTCGTCGATAAACTGGAACATTACGGCCTATCGTGTATTATTAGCACAGGGCGACGCTTGAGACATGCCGCTACTAATCAGACCTTCTGCAGAGCTTTTGGTCATCGTCCGTACATCTTTGAACCCGCAGGCCTCTGTGCAGAGGACGGCAGGCCTCCAGACGGAGATGACACTAACACCCTTCGAGCGAGGCAAGATGCTGGTTTAGGGCACAACCATTAACGACTTCTTCCTCCTCCCATGGCCTCTCCATGGTGGTGGCGCATCCGAAGCTGGTTATGCAGCCCACCTTGAGGGTGGCCCACCACGATGTTGAGAAGAGACTGACTGATCTGGTTATCCCTACGAATTCTGCCCTCTCGCGTTTGAAACCCTGGCGGTACTCCTGGCGTTTGGACCAGGAAGTCGCAAATCGGCACTTTGTTATACCTGTCCTTCGATATTAGCAGGTAGTCGGTATTTTTCAAACAACGTCTCTATCTTGACATACAACGTGGAAATCCTGCTTTCGTTCGGGATACACTTCTGAAGTGGTCTTGGCCTGGCCTTATCGAAACGGACACGTGGTAGGCACAATGCACGCTCGCTAGGCACATGCTTGGCTAATCCTTTGTCATATGAGTAACATATAAATAATGTATATACGGAAAATAATTTATATATATATATTTTTTTTTTGGGTATTCAAAGATCCTATACATGTTTTCACTACTCGACTCCATACGGCCAGCATACTTAACATAATTATTTTTATGGAAATGCTTTCACTCAGCTGGAGAGAAAGGAGACTCTACGACTTGTGGCAAGACGCCCCGTGGGTAGGCGAGTAACAATAACAACGTTAGTTTTTATTTATTATATATATATATATATATATATATATATATATATATATATATATATATATATATATATATACAGGGTGTTACGTAAAAAGTTGTACTTTTTTCGAGGTTTGATAGAGCTCGGCAAGAAAATAATTTTTCCCAATGGGCGGAAGTCAAGAAAACGTTTTGTTTAGGAGTGAGGATGAAATTTAGAAAAGTCGTTATTCTGCCTTATTTTCTCCTACATAGTTGTACAAAATCTACGTTTGCGGGAGAACCAGTCAACGCATGAAGCAACCGATCATACCAGTGTGTTCGGCGGAAAATTTTGCATAACCTAAATGACACCTAACGCAAGCTAGCAAAAAGCAAATAGGTGGAATAAAAAAAATCATAAAAAGTCGATTTGTTGTTATAACTTACGTTGAAGCTTTCACGTGCAAAATCTAAAAATTTTGCCATTGCGCACAAATGACGAACACTCTCTGACGATAGCAAATTTAATGCCCGTCGTACCAAAGTGATGGTGCTGCGTTACGTAGTTGCTGAGAAACTAGGTTTTTTCGACAGCCATATCAAAAGCAAAGGCATGCATACTTCCTAGCATCTTGACCTGCTTTACCACAGAAACCACTTGCGCACGTCCAGAAACACACCAGCATTTATTTATTATAAGAAGTGCTCGAAGTTCCGTCCGCCTACCACTAAACACGTTCTGTAGCAATTGCACAGGCTCTCTTGCACTTGTGTAAATATGTTAGGCATTGCCCTAACGGCGTCAGCAGCGTTGAATATACGGTCAACCAGATCTTCACGCGATTCAACGGGGGTTTCGTAGACAACACTCTTTAGGTAGCCCCACAAAAAAAAAGTCGAAGCGAGGTGGCCAAGCTATAGACCCGCCTCGGCCGATCCACCGATTCTTGATTGCTTCGTTTAGGTATTCTCGAACCGTAGCAGAGTTGTGTGGCGGCGCACCATCATGCTGGAACCACATTCTTAGACGAACGCTTTCCGGGACGCTTTCCAAAAGCTGGGGTAACGTATAAATCAAAAATGCGCGATAGGCAGACCTGACACTTCGTTTTATAGCTTTTGGCGTTGGAGGTTTTTTTTATGGTGTTTTGGCGTCTCGAATGACGAATTCCGAATCAAAGCCCGCGCAAATTTCCGATAGAAGCTTGTGCGAACGGCGAATAATTTTGAAACAAAGCCGGCTGCTCAGCGTAAACAAATGCTGGTGTGTTTGTTTCCGCCAGATTAGATGCAGCTGCGTATCGCGCGTTTTTGATTCATACGTTACCCAGTTGTTAGAAGGCATCCTGGAAAGCTTTCGTCTGAAAATGCCGCCACACAACTCTGCTACGGTTCGAGAATACCTAAACGAAGCATTCAAGAATCGGTGGATCGGCCGAGGCGGGTCTATAGCTTGGCCACCTCGCTCCCCCGATTTAACAAGCCTCGACTTTTTTTTGTGGGGCTACCTAAAGAGTGTTGTCTACGAAACCCCCGTTGAATCGCGTGAAGATCTGGTTGACCGTATATTCAACGCTGCTGACGCCGTTAGGGCAATGCCTAACATATTTACACGAGTGCAAGAGAGCCTGTGCAATCGCTACAGAACGTGTTTAGTGGTAGGCGGACGGAACTTCGAGCACTTCTTATAATAAATAAATGCTGGTGTGTTTCTGGACGTGCGCAAGTGGTTTCTGTGGTAAAGCAGGTCAAGATGCTAGGAAATATGCATGCCTTTGCTTTTGATATGGCTGTCGAAAAAACCTAGTTTCTCAGCAACTACGTAACGCAGCACCATCACTTTGGTACGAAAATGACGGGCATTAAATTTGCTATCGTCAGAGAGTGTTCGTCATTTGTGCGCAATGGCAAAATGTTTAGATTTTGCACGTGAAAGCTTCAACGTAAGTTATAACAACAAATCGACTTTTTATGATTTTTTTTATTCCACCTATTTGCTTTTTGCTAGCTTGCGTTAGGTGTCATTTCGGTTATGCAAAATTTTCCGCCGAACACACTGGTATGATCGGTTGCTTCATGCGTTGACTGGTTCTCCCGCAAACGTAGATTTTGTACAACTATTTAGGAGAAAATAAGGCAGAATAACGACTTTTCTAAATTTCATCCTCACTCCTAAACAAAACGTTTTCTTGGCTTCCGCCCATTGGGAAAAATTATTTTCTTGCCGAGCTCTATCAAACCTCGAAAGAAGTACAACTTTTTACGTAACACCCTTTATATATATATATATATATATATATATATATATATATATATATATATATATATATATATATATATATATATCAGTTTCTCCAGGTCTCCTTAAAGGTTTATCTCCCTTTGACTCCTCGGTGATCAAGCCGATTGTTAGCATTATGGCTATCGCCTCCCGTTACCGCATCCGACAGAATCATATCAAGGCACGATTAGGGCACGTAAATAGAGAGATTCATAGGGTAAAAATGACAAGCGATTAACGCAATTTACTAACTAAAAATTAGATTTAACGCTATATTTGATATCGTCTATATAAAGTGTCTGTATAAAAATGTCGGTTGTTTACCACTATTAAGCTATATGTTTTGTACAAATTATTTGCCGAAAACTTGCAAAAACCGAAAGACTTTGCAATGCAATTGAAGTAACTTTAAAAATCAGTGTTCATATATGTAGAGAAAAAGCATGTAGAGTATTAATTAAGTGTAAGCGTAATGTAGTTCATCTATGGAGTATTCTAAAGAAATTCGGGTTAACACAAGCCGCTGAATTCGATATTCAAGAATGTAGACTTCTCATAACATTATTAAGCAATATAATATATGTGTTTAGCTTAAACGATCTCGCAGTTATAACGTCTGACGGTCTAAATTAATATAGAAATATATTTAAGATCGCAATATATGATTTGGTGAAAAGCATAGCTGTATTCATTCCGCCGTAAACACTCCAAAGCAAATATTTTTATGCGAGCAATGTAATTGCGGAGAATCGAAATTATATATACAGGTGTATATATATATATATACGAGTTTGTCTAGGAGTCGCTTATCTTTCTTCAGACATGGATTCCAGACTGGGTTGCATATGTTATTATAGGCAGTACGTACACCTCAAATAGTTTTGAATATAATATGTGGATCCCTAAATATGAATGAGCGTGTAATCCAGTGTATCCAGTATTTTATGTGTTCGATGTACTTTATATTAACAGATGTCATTACACCAAGGTCTCTGATCAGTTTTTTTCGAGGCACGAGGATGGCTACCGAATATGTAACTGTTTTCTGCATTTCTGTGACCAAAATGAAGTACAACGCACTTTGTCACCGATAGTTTCAGATCGAGCGAAACGAACCACTTGTAGAACTTGCTCACCGTGTCCCGTAGTTTTTTGCAGTCTCCGGCCGAGTCTGCTTTGCCGTATATTTTAACGTCAGCTGCATAGATCCTATAATGCACGTTTTCGGGAATAATACTCTTGAACGAAATTATGTAAAGAACAAATATTATTGGCCCAAAAATGGTACCGTGAGGGCAACCAGAGATGGCGTAAGACTTCTCTGACAGCGTATCATGAAAATGGAAATCATCTGTCCATGCAACTATTTTAGTGCCAATTCCAAATCTAGGCAGTAACTCAAGTAGTTTACTGTGTGTTACAGTTTCAAAAGCAGACTTAAAATCAAAGTATATAACGTCAAAACACCTTGATGCGTGAACATGTTCCGCCCAGTCAAACGTCCAAGAGTTGGAGTGTGCGGCTTCTACCAGGACGATAGGCAAATTGTTCTTTAAGGATCAGTCCTTGCTTGTCGGCGTTTTGATATATAGCCATGGAAATTGCACTTTCTAAAAGTTTACAAGCTATAACGGTGAGCGAAATCGGTCGCTTATTTTTTTGGGGTCTGACCTATTTCCCCGCTTGTGTACAGGGCTAACAATCGTCGTCCTAAAAATCCCCGGTACAATGGAATCTTGCAGCGATCGACGAAATATCAAGCTTAAGGGGTGGCATATCGAGATTCCAAGCTGCTTGTACACGATTGACGGGACCCCATCTGGGGTATCGCTTATCATAGATGTCTAGACATATATATATATATATATATATATATATATATATATATATATATATATATATATATATATATATATATTAATATATCGCCTTTATTTACCGAATAAAGGGTGGAAAGGAGGCTAGGTAGGCAATGACGCCCGTTGAGCCCGGTGGTGTGGTGCAATAGTCTGCGCCTCGCAAGCAGAGGAGACATATAGGTGCGCGGGTTCGAGCCCCACTGTTGCACATTTGTATTTATAAAGGTCCTTTTATGAAGCATTGCGAAAAGCAGTCCCGTGGACGGTAAATCTTGGCTGAGGGTCAACCCGAAAACTTTCGGCCATGACGCCCATAAAGCCGTCTTGTTGTGCGATTATCTGGCTACACGCCAGGCGAACATATTATTCATTGTTTCAAGTCTTGCAATACATTTTGGTAGATACATTATTTGACTTCTGCGATTGTTCAGTGTCACATAGAAGAAACAGTTGATAAGATCAGCACTTGCAAGCTGCGATAGTGCTCGCGGGTCGTTGTGCTTCAGTAAAATCGATAGCGACGTAAGGTTTACGGCATTCGGCTTTATATCACATTTTTTACAGAGCTCTCTTAGAAATCTTCCTTCCTGAACACCTTCAATCATGGTTATGTGCTTGCATATGTATGGGCTCCAGACAGGGAACAATATAAATGTTTAGATAGCACAATTGCTTTATACAGACGACTATACACATTTGGGTCCTTGATGATGAAACAACGTACAGCCCGTCGTCAGTGTACAATAGATATTTGACACTCGACAGAATGTAGAATATGTTTTATATCAAAAACAAATCCTGTGTACAGCAGAGGAGAGACGCAGCTTCTCTGTGGGACGCCGGACGGAACCAGTCGTGGCTTACTAAGAGCTTCCCGGCATTTAACTCGGAACGACCGATTAGCAGTAAGCCATTTACGATGGACCTGGAGCTTCGTCATCTTGTCAGTAAGAAGCCAATTGACAAGGCTTCAATCATGTGATGAACCATGTCAAAGGCACTCTTCTGGTCAAAATATTTAGGCCTAATGGTTTGTCATTTCTAATAGTTGCGTGCACGTACAACGGCGAGGCACAAATCCGTGTTGGAATGCATCAAATGGATAATTCACGGTCATATAGTTGGTTACGTGTTTGACTAAAAGCAATTCAAAAATTGTGCAGGCAATGGAGCATTGAGCCACAGGGCAATAACTCTTAAAATGCTTTTTGGGCCTTTTCTGATACGGCGTCATCGTATGGCTGCATTTGGGTTCCAAAGATAAGAGTTGCATGTAAATGTCATATTCATTAAATACAGTAGTGAGAGTCGCTGTAGCTCGTAGGAAAATAAGATATCGACATGGGTGAGACGGGGTTACTAAAACCGGGTTAAACAAAGATGAGAAATTCGTTGCTAGTAGCTCAACCCAGATCCTGACAGGTTATGGCGCCTTCTAGTCTTACCTGTTCAGGATCAGGAAGGTTTGCAGTCCCAAGTGCGTGTACTGCGGCGATGGACCAGAGGACACGCCAGAACACACTGCTTTGAGCTGCGCGTACCTCTATCGCTGGAATACCATACCCGAGGTCTTTGCAGAAAAAATGACGGCCAACCACCTATGATGGCCGTTCTTCGAGCTAGGGCTAGTAACTTTTGTAAACCAATACATACCGCATCGGAATCGACCGTAATCGATCGAGTCACCTTTGGTATATCACTTACATGGGAGAAACTAGAGGAGGCAGATATACAGCTACTGTATAGGGTTGGATTTTTCTTTATGAACCGGAATTTGGGGTTAGCTAATTCATGTCGTGATAGAGTTTTATATCCTGAAGGGGAAGAAGGGTGGGGGCACTAATGACACAAGAACAACAGTCGAGATGGGGTTTACCTAGGACGAGAGCGTTTGAAGCCTACACTATAAAATCAGCGGGTAAATTGAAGAACATCGACATGAACTACGCCGTTAGCAACCCACGGTTTTTATCAGGCGTTATGCAGCACGGAAGGGTTTCACAATGTTCTATGTGCGCAAGAGGAGGGGGTGCTTATTCCCTCTTCTGCGTACAATTTTGTTTTGCTTAAAAGGAAGTACCGACCACCTAGTGTTAGATATCTTGAACATGCTAATGAGTTAAACCTTTACTATCCTGCTTTTTCGAGTGACTGCCACGCTGTTCTGCAATTAACCGTGGACGGCATTGTTTAATGGCGTCCTGATAGCGGGATGTTCTATCATCCTCCAAACGCGTAGTTCTGAAACATGGAGTACTTGGTTTGAACTAGAAAGTGAATAGCTGCGTTTTACCGAGTTTCTCTATCATATTTTTTGTTCTGTCTAAACTCATAAATGGCGCGCTTTCTGACGGCCTTAAGTTGGATATAAACTAAGTCGAGTATACAGCTAGAGTAACATGATGCTAAGGCAACGGCGAGTCTCAAGAACAGAGAAGACCGGCCCTCGTCGAATTTTATCAGAAAGTCTCGGGTCAAAAAGACCCGCGCCTTTTTGTTCTGTGATAAATCACTCAACGAGTAAATTTTTGGACGTCCTTCATGAGTTTTGTCCGATGTTTGTCGTACAAATGGAAATGCAAATTTTAAATTTTTCGTGCCATCTACACGCACTCCTCAGAAGCTGGGTCTCATAGATGCTCGATCATTCAATGCATAAAACCACAAAAAAAGAGCACGTACCTTATTACAACATCGTATTACTTTTGGTTTGACTTAGAAGTGTACGTGGTTTAAGTGCAAAATTCAAAAATACAGTTATCGAGTATGTTATAGCTGATAACTATATATTTGTGAGGCGGACGATTCGAGTCGCTGCTACCGATCTGCCTAAGAGTTTCCGACTATAAATAAACAAAATAATGCTAAGAGAGCGCTCCATACTAAGAAAGCTTTCTTCGCCAGAACGATGTTGTTTGCAAGCGCGACTTTGCTTATCCGCAGCGGAGCTTAACACGGCAATTAAATTAACTTCTCAGACCTGACTAGGATGCGGTTTGGAAATCGTGCGGAGCTTACTCTCGTCCTATTCCAGCATAGCAATTTACAACACGCTGATCCCGAATTCGAAAAGGGAGCTCAAGCAGCTGTCTCTAAAGCTACCTAGAAACCAAGAACGTCGCAGCAAGAAGGTTCTGAAGACATAGGTAAGGCCTACCGTAAAGCTGGGTCTGCTGACGAGGGGCAGTTAGAGCAACTTAAGGAGAAGACTAAAACCTTGCAAATAAATGAGGGGACGCTCGCCAGAAACTGGGCATTGAAAATAAAAGTCACAGGGACTGAAAGTAGTATGGAAAAGACAATCACTCCTGACGAGCTATTGAGGGCCACTAAGGCACACTGGCTAGAGAAAGTAAATTACCACCTGAAGGCCACTACGGACGCATTCATCACTTAGAGAGAGGTTAGAATAGCTGTCATCACAAAGAGGTCGGATTCAGACAAGGGTTTAATAGAGAGGCTAGTAGCAGTTTCCCGTGCAGCGGTGGCTGATACGAGCGCGACGATAGTCGCTGTTCTCAAAAACAGTGACGCTTTCGAGTTTAGAGATCAATTAAGCGGCCTACTAAAGGTACTTAGTAGGAAAGGCGGTAAATTTGGAAGCAGAACTAGGGACCACAACCTTGGGGGTTCTCCAAGCTGTCGTGGGCAAAGCTTTGGGGAACCCCCCCCCCCGGTGGTGAACATCACAAGGAAACGCCGCATACAGGCATTTCTACGAACTCTGGAAATCTACTGCGGTACGGGTGCTGATCGCAGCGGCATTCTAGAGGGTTGCTCGAGGTACGTGGGAAAGACCGGCGCCAAACCGGAGATTACTACACGGGTAGTGCAGGGGGCGAGAAGCACTCTCCGGGTTAAGGTCGAGGAAGGAAAAATCTTTGCCGACACTCGTCGGGTGGTTATGGAACGTTAGACAGCAGGAAGAAGCGGAGTTAACGGTAGGGGAAGTGCACGCAATTAACGAGGGCAACCTGAATATTAATTTAGGGGAGAGTGAAAAAGGCCCGGGAGAGAAAATAGCGGCGGCCATTCGAGAATCCGCAAAGATGCAAGTCCATTGCCAGGACAGATCATCGCTCTATGGGAGACTGACTCACTGGGAACAGGCCGAGAGGAAACTGCAAAGGGTCCTGCTTCTTCCGGCCTGTGTCAAAGTCAGAGTGGGCGAGCCAACGCTCAGAAAAGCAGACGTCTGATAAGGACATGTAAATGCTTGTCTGGCGGCTAGAGTCATCTGTTCTGACAAGATCCTTAAATTGGGCTCGAGACGGTGCTGATCTGTGAAGTGGATTAGGCGGTAGAGAGGCGCCGTGCTAATAGGATTGCTTGTCGGCCGGAAAAATAAATAAAACGCATAGCATAGAGTATCCGGACCAGAGCTAAACGGGGTTAAATCCTACAGGAGTGGATGGCTGCAAAGAGCTTTCTGGTTCTTAATGACGGAAGGGTCCGCACCTTTTCCATAGAGAGCAATATGGCTTTCATCGACCTAACAATGAGGCAGCTTTTCCACTGACGGCAGAGTAGCGGATGAGGGAGATCCTGAGTGACCACAGATATATTTGTCTTACTATCTGTGTCCCCGAGTAGCCTCTCACCCTGTCCCCTAGTAAGTGGTGGTAAATGCGTCAACTCGATGTAAGGATCCTAGAAGTTGAGATAGGTGAGGGCTGAAGACGGCTGGGGGATACAGTAGCGGATAAATACCTAATCACTAGCATACTCTCCA
This sequence comes from Dermanyssus gallinae, assembly GCA_003439945.1. Classification (NCBI taxonomy): domain Eukaryota; kingdom Metazoa; phylum Arthropoda; class Arachnida; order Mesostigmata; family Dermanyssidae; genus Dermanyssus; species Dermanyssus gallinae. Next base: position 30,841 of record QVRM01000525.1, read on the forward strand.
CAGCATGTAGGAAAGCTGCTCCCTTATACTGCCACGGGGGCTGCTACCCTCTAAATATTGCCGGAAGGAGCAGAATGCAGTTGCCGACAAGCAGCTAGTCTAAGGCTTTACAGGCTTTACATATGAAAGTACGCAGTTGGTTATCGCGAAGAAACGGGAGGGGTCCTATGGGGGGCGGGGGAAGGCAGAACAGCTGAATCCTAATTGACGCGGGAAGCAGCGTATAGGGTTTGCCTTACCGAGTGGTTAGGGCCAGACTCCGGAGGCCTCCCCCAAAACCCCCGGTCTCTTTCCGGCACAGTCGCGGAGCTCATGCTGGCCCTGGAAGCCATCCCTGTAACGCTAAAAGGGGTTGAGCAAGCTCAGCAACGGTCGGTAACTGATAACCTTGCACTCATGGAGCCCTGGAGAGTGCCGCCAACACGACCTTGTCAATGGTGTCGGAACGGATGGTGCTCCATGACTTGAAACTGGAGCTTGACAAGACGGAGGCGATATACTTAACAGGCACAAAGGGGACGACCGGCATTAACCTCGTTTTGGCGGGCCACCCGATTTAAATAAAGAAATAAGACGAAGTACCTTGGGTTCAATGCGGACGGCGTAAAATGGGGCAGCTCTAAGCCTAGCCAGGATGCTGCCATGGGCTTTCCTAGCGGCTGAAATAAGTAAAATCAACCTAGATAAAGACCTAGATCTTACCAGGGCCAGTTTCAGAGCTACATGTCAACGATTAAGAAGGCCATCAGTAAGACCTGCGTACTGTGCGACTCTGGAGAAGCGGATAACGCGGAGCATACTCCTCTGCGGTGTAATGCTCTCAGGGAAGCAAGGTATGCAGGATCAACCGCTGTGAGACGCCGATCCATCAGGGAGGTGGTCGCCCATATGAGCCCATGACTTAGGCGGAGGCACAAAGGAAGGCGGCAAACTTGTCGACGCCGTTTTGACACCCAAAACAGTCAAGGAAACGGCCAGGTGGAAGAGGCTTGAGCACGTCTCTCGGGGGAGTGGTCGAGACGTTGAGCTGAAGGAGGGGCAACCGGGCTCTCATGGTCTCAACGCAACCTGTGAGGACGGTTTAAAAAATGGCAGAATCCCCCTATCCAATTGCAGGTAACCAAGCGGGACGATTCTTCCACGACTTTAAAGAATGTTAAAGTATTACCGAATCTGGGGTAGTGAGCAATCCGGGTTTAGCAGGCTAGTCGCGCAGGGTGCTAGTGAGGCCTGTGTATTATTCATTCCCGAACACTGCCGTAAAACATTCATTATCCAGTGCAGAAGGGCTCCGATCTAGAGTTTATAAAGCAAAAAAAAAGCAACTCATCGTATTAGACCTACGACATGCTTATCCGTTTTGAGTGATCGTGCTTTAACGCGTATGACACTAAATGCAGACTAAACTGCGCAATTTTACGTATGAAAAGTGTTTTGCTATTATGTCAGACTGCAACTGCGAAGCGCGGTTGATGGAGACGGTCATAAAATAAAGGAAAACAATAGAACTCTGAGCTTTCATTATGATACATTTACAACCTATTATTTCCATCGCTATTTTATGCTTTATACATTTTAATCATCAATCGGCAACAATTTAACAACGATAGTGAGCAGCAGTGGTGATAGTAGCAGTAGAGAAGACGACTCGAACATAGCTATCTTCGATCCGAACGAGTAAGCGACTCAACTTGATAGAACACATGTACGAATGTAGTCGCACAATGAACCGTACGCCGTCGTGCTATTGCCGTACTTTCTGTAGGGTCCTTTATAATCACTAAACAGCCGCATTAACCTTGCCATCCAGTAGAATGCAACAGCGGGCCTGATATCTTTGCCCTCCTTGCTTCGACCCATCATTTTCGTAACATAAATCGTTTCTCTAATGTTTAGCTCGATTAAATGCTGAAATCGCCAGAACATAATACGCCTGGAAATGAACCCACACGCATACAACAAGCATTAGGTAATGGCCGTAATCGTAGGCTTAACTATGTAGACTAGATTGTCGAGTCCGGTGGCGTGGCGCATTCGTCTGCGCCTCGCGATCGGTGGAGACATATAGGTGCGCGGGTTCGAACCCCACCGTTGCACATTTGTATTTATGGGGGTCCGTCGATGAAGCAATAGACGTTATGCCATAGACGTTAAATCTTGCTAAAGCTGAGACTCAGCCACAAAAGTATTTTTTAGGTAGATTAGACTAAGCAATAATAAGCTACTATAGAATCTTGCGGTTCTGGATGGCACCCTTAACGATGCCACGTCTGTGGGGGACGTGAGCTCAGACTCGCCTCAATCGACCTCCGTAAGGCGTTCGACATGGTGAGCTATGGTTCCGTCCTCGGGTCATTCCGGACTCGCGGATACCTACTCACGGATACCTCACTAATTATATTGAACGCTTGTACCTCTCATCTAAGACTCTCATATAATTTATTTAATCTAGTTCTCGGCGGCATTCATTCAAAGTTAGACAAAACTAATATCGGGCACCAACTTACTAATGACTTCAGCCTTATGGGCTTAGCCTTTGCGGATGATCTCATTCTCCTAGCCTCCGCGAAATCTACTCTCCAACGGATCCTCAATATTGCAGACCCCGTTTTAAAATCCCGGGACCTTGAAATTAATACTAATAAAATCTTTACTATCTCCCATCTATTTAATTGCGTACACAATTTATTTTTTCTGTTGTCTTGTATAAACGTTTCAAATAATTATACAAATATTAAAAGTGGTTAAAGCTAACCTCCTGTGCGTCCGCACCTTACCGCGCCGAGTCGCATCTAATAGGCTATTCAACAACGGTACCGCAGCACACGATGCCGCGTGGTACCTGGGGTATCTTTCATCACATCATATACAGATACATGTATCTGCAGGTGCATGAAACCTCCCTGCCTCGAATAAAACGTGATGAAAGCCATAAACAGCAAAGCGCGTGAGGACGTGTCGATTCGTTCGTCCGGCCTGTTTCCATGTTTCAGAGGTAATCGCACATGTGCTACAAAAATCAGGATCGATCTCCGCCATTTTCCTTTCCCAATAGCTGATAAATTGCGCATAGGCCGGAGTGGAAGGGAGTTTGAATCTACGCTTTAGGTCCTCTATAAGCAACGGCGTGTCACATAGCAGATAGACGTATCTGTTCAGCGATGAACGATGAAGACCCAGAGCTCGCTTCAGGAATGCAGGGTTAATCCGCTCGAACTTTTCGAGTTGCGCCGACGAGAGATAATCCCAGATGACCTGTATTCCATAGGAGGCGACTCGCGCTACCGTCATATTGAACAAAGTCAGCGTCGTTCGTTGGGATAGTCTCGAAGGAGTTCGTATACTAACACTTGGAACCAGCGCTCGGCGCGCTCTGTCCGTAATGTGCTCTACAAAGGACCGACGTGTTTGTAGGGAGTATCACTTCTAGATATTTGAAATTGTTTACATATTTTAGGAATGTTCTGTTTATATGCAGAGCATCAGAAGCCGCAAGACGGCCACCGCGTCGGAATTTCATGGCTTCTGTCTTGTCCATATTAATCAATAGGCCAGCCTCTTCCACATACCCTGACAGCCCTGCCAGCGCCAGCTGAACGTGAAACCGACTTCTTCCAAAAATCACAAGATCATCGGCATATAGCAAAGTTTTCACGTGTCCCGACTGGCCTTGAACGCGTCGTGGCAAATCGCTCAGCAACAGGGAGAAAAGTAGCGGGCTCAGATTTTCACCCCGTGCTACACCCGTGGACTGAAGAAACGGGTCTAGGAGGGCTACTCCGTCGTCTATGCTCACCGAATTCTCCTGCAGTATGGCCTTAATCAGCAGTACCATGTTTTTAGGAACCCCGCACTGAGCAAGTTTCAGTAGAATCTTGTCACGTGGTGCCATATCGAACGCGGATTTAAAATCCACAAACACCGCAAATAGTGCTTGTTTTGACCCCGGATCGCCTCACGCGATCGCTTCTAGCAGCAGCTCATCTTCGCGATCGACCGCCATGAGAATGCGTTATAAGGGCTGCCTTTGTTCTTCAGGATGATGCTAAGGAGAGCATTGCTCCAGCATGCTGGCAGACGTCCATGTCGTAGGCACGCGTTGAACAGACTCGTCCAACAAGGAAACATGTCAGCTGCATACTTCAGGTGGTCGTTGCGGATCAGGTCCGGCCCAGCCGCCTTGTTCGACTGAAGATGTTCCAGCGCACGCAGCACTTCAAACACCAAAAACCTGGCACTTAAAGCCTCGCGCATGACGGTCGTTTCCTCGTCCCATACACAGGCATAAGATGGGACCGCTCGATGGATCTGTCGCCGCGTACATCCCTCTAAAGTGCTTTTTTACCACATCAGAGCTGATAGGGCATGCTATCGGCCTGTCTCTCGTCAGCCATCTATCTGTAGGGCTCCTTCTATGCCCTTATCACTAGCTTGTCCTCTTCCCTTGCAAGGTGCTGCTGACGGGCTGATTCGAGTATTCGACGGTACCAGCTTCTTACAAGGATGAAAAGAGGTCTTAATGCTAGATGCCGTCGCGCCAGTTCGCGAGTCAGTTGTAATGCGGTGGACGCCATCTTACATGTCGCATTAAACCACGGGCGCTAGCGTCGCGGCCGCACCTCTGCCACTCACGATTTCAGGACATCGGTTAATTTGCAGGCGTAAGTATCGACGTCTGGATCGCGAGGAACAGGGAACAAATCTGCCAGCTTGGGGCCTAATTTAGTCGGGTCCAGCTTCTTAGAAAGACCAACGTTCCTTCCGGGTGGAGCCGCCGCTCGCGTGAGAAACAACTCGATTCCCGCTGGAACGTGCCATCTTAGAGAGCTCCCACCGCATAGTGAATTATTCTTGCCAATGTAAAAAGATCTTTCCGGTTGGACGTTTGTAGCAAATATGTCGATTAGGCCGCCTCCTGAAACCTTCGAACGTGGAGATGCTGCTGTCGGAGAGTAGACGGCATCCGAAGTCCCCGAGCAGCGCGAGCAGAGTGCGTGTACGTAGTTCATCCGGCTTGTCGATGCGTGTGTTTAAATCATCGGCCAGGATGAGTGGAGTGGACAGAGAAGGAAGGGAATGCATTGCACTACATCTGCTGCCGTTCAGTACCAACAAATCGTCCTCTGCAAGTGCTACTCTGACATCCCCAAGCCTCTGGTTGTACAGCACCGATACCCCGCCGCTCGGTCGACCTCGCCCTGAGGCAAGCCGAGCCAGGCAGTGGGATGCGTAGAAACCCGGTAATTCTAATGGTTTTGTTTCCCAGGTCTCCGTAAGAACGATGACATCGATGGCTAAAAGTGCAGATTGTGGCAGTAAAGATAGAGCCCGCGAAGCGCCGTCTACATTCCATTGCACGATAGTTATCTTGTCAAGCAACTCTCCGCGGTCTGCGCCAATTCTCAGCCGACGGCCCTGGGTCCAACCTCTGCTCTGTTAACGACGGTAATTCCTGCTGGAGTGCGGACCGTTGTGCTGCGACGTCCGTTGCGGCTGCACGTTCACGAGTATTTGCTTCAGTACTGCCTCCAGAGACGAGAGTGCAGCTGGAGACCATTCCTTCCGACCGGATGAAGTTCTGTCGACGGGAAGCGGTTTGTGATCAGTGGCCCGAGCACGGGTTGAAGAGCGGCCGCGAGGCGTGGAATGCGGCGTCGAGAGGTCGGAGACGCACGAGGTGGATGGGCCGCTTTGTCCGAGTGCTGATGCGCCCGTGGTTCGCGGGTCCCCGGAGGTTGTTTGAGTGTTGCATTCTCCGGTTCGTACGTTAGTGTATTTTTCAGTTTCAGCAGCTCTACTCCTAAAAAAGCGTTTTTCCTTCGTGCCAGGATTACCACGATTTTCATGGAGACGTCTCCCTCGTAGGAGTACCGACCGCTTTCAACAACTTGTCGTTGTATCACTGTCAACGGCAGTGCAAAAACGAGTGTACCTTCCTTAGTCGCCTTTGAAGAAAGAGCATTATTTCCGGCTTTGCTGTCAGCCGAGAACAGCTGGACGAACAGCACATGAAGTTCTGACTCGAGTTTTTGGGGAACAGTCCCTTAGCGCTGGTCGCAGTGACTCCACTACACTGTCACCAACAACCAATACCGTTTTCCTTGGAGGGCGCTGGAATTCGGCTCTGGCAGCTTGAACAGAATTATTATCTCCACGTCCGTTCCTGTAGTCCCGGTAGCCTCGCTTCTCCGATCCAATTTGGCCACCTCTGCCCCGAGCGCTTGTACACGGTAGAAAGGAAACGACACACACCCAATAGCCTCGGTGTCGAGTGAATAGGCGTCCAAACATTTTCTGAAGCGCTCCATAGTCCAATCAGCCGTTGGGACACTGCACACTTTGCACCGCCAGATGGCCGCAGGACCAGCTGACGGGTCCGCTTCCTCACTGACCCGGCAAGCTGTGTGGAACACTTTTCTGCACTTGGAGCAGCAAAGGATGAGGCCACCTTGAATCTCCTCAGCGCACCTCAAAGCAGGTTCTAGTGTCATCACACAATCGACTGTCTTTCGCGCGCGGATGTTGTGCTGGGGACGTTGTGCGTTTGCGATTGGTAGTAGCTAACGCAATTCCAGAGCTGCCCGCCAGCTGGGACTGTTTTTGTTGATTTTCTGCATCGCAAGATCCTTCACCGACCATCTCGTCGTTTATCATCTTTCGAACCGGTCCGACTAGCTACTAGGTAGAAGAAACTCTTAAACGACGGAAAACTGTCAATGATGAGACTGCCAACACGGACACTTAACGAAGTCGTGCGTAAGTGCACTCAGATCTCCTCACTAAACATTCAGAGCGAGTGATCCGATCGGCGCCGGCGCGCAGAAATACCGAACAACATCCGTATCAGGCGATACGCGAGGTCGAGACGAGACGAACGACACCTAGCAAGCCTCTAACTAGCACCGTTGGCATCCGCCTACTGAGTGAGTTTCGGGAGCACGCTAAAACACGACCGCACAGTTCGAACGTTCGAACGGAATAACCTATTTAATAGGAAGGAGGGCAAAGGTTACGGCGCGGTGAAGAAAAGGGTTGATCGTGAGAGCCTATCATCTCGACCGGATAAATCCCATATTTCCAGTAAATGAAAGGTGGCGGGTCAGTTAGAATTTGCGAAGACATATAGAAAGGATTAACCACCAGGTTAAATGAATTTAATAACGAACGTCAAACCACTCTGGACAGCTTTCGCTGTTTTGTAGAGAATGAGCTATTTGTTCAGGGGACACCGCCTAGAGAAACCAACATAATTGCGTGAATAGCTAGCTATTGGTCGAACTTCATTCAAGACATTCCAGCATAGTAAGATGAAGGCAGTCACGCGGCATTATTGCTGCTGGCTGGGCACCGGCCGGCGTTTAAAAAAACGCGCCAAGGTGCGCGATTTGTCTGGGGGTTAGAAACAGGGGGGCCCGCACGGGCCATAATACATCATTTGCGTATCCAGATGCCCTATGGCGATGCATACATAGCGACCACCTTGCAGGTTTAAGTGGTAGCTCCTGTTGATTTCTTGCTGTCAGTGTCGATGTCCTCTCAAGGTGGATCGGCGTAATCATAACGAGCTTAATTAAACGAGCGACCAAGGCGACAACAGTCAACTTGGATGAACTATTTGCCACCGACCGTTATCCAGATCAGTTTGTGCCTGTGCGCGGAGGCCAAACTCTGGCGGACCCGGCCACTACACAACGAATACAGAACTGAAAGTTGAAGAGAACGAAAAAACCTTAAGCGACCACCGCTACTTAACGCTTAAACTGCTCTCGCCGATCATCACGCGTCATCCCGGAACGTCCCGGGGCGCACCTAACAGATGCGGTATAGCAATAAAACTGTTCTGGAGTCGTTCTTTAAAAACCGGCCTGTTTGCGTGGCAGGTACTTCCTTAGACAAGAAAGTCCCTGACAGATGCCGCTACCACAGTTGAGCGCCTAGAAAAACCCCCTCCACTTCATTGCGCAAAAGCTCTAATCATGAGGTACTACTCATCATTGGTTCTACGTCGACGTGAAATCATGGACGCAATAAGCAAGTAACGATAGTTGTGTGATCTATGTCTATAGTCTATCATGGCTAATTCGTAATGCGTTATCACTGGAGGACCACTGTTTCACAGGTTTGCGCAATTTATTTCCTTGAGCGTAATAAGCTTTCCGGAAGGCTTAAGATTTTGAAACTGAACTTTTTGGTGAACCGACTGTAGCACGAAGTCTTTGAAATGCTATCATTGCCGAATACGCACCAGCACATCTTCGACAGTTTCTGCAGTATCAGCAGTAAGGCCGTTTTTGAACTCACAAAAAAAGTTCCGCTCGTAACTAGCGTTGTTCGCTGTCGATGGCAGAATTTATAAACAGCGAGCGAAAAAAAACAGCGTGGCGTACATTTAAGACCATATCTAAGAATGTCTGCCATTGCATTCTTCTGTCCACTTAATAACAGTATTGATACAATTATATTCACTTCAATTCTACAAGAAGGATATTGATAAAGTGTTATGTATGCAGGTTATGATTTGTTCTAGAAGATCTTGTTTCCCAAGCTCAATATACTATTTAATACTTTCTTGCATGCATGTAGAGAGCATTTATCTAGTTTTTTTTTTTATTCAAGGTTTAGGTACAAAAAGGGCAACAACTCACTCGCAGGACGTGGAGAATAGCCATTGTCTTCCACATAGGAGCTGCCGATACAAAAGTTTGTCCGCCAGGGCAAGCGACAGCCAGCTGGTTCCCCTAAAGTTCGTGTCGTTGATCGTCGTCAGGAAGTGGTACTGTTGAGCAGTTATGAGAAACTGGGTCGATTCCATCGACGACCGAAAATACGGCGGTTCCCTACGGTACTTATTTCCTTTGGCGTCAATTTTCGGCTTGCCGTGGGGCACATATAGAGAGAAAAACCACTGTGTCGGCCGTACGACCACTTTACGGAATGACGAAATGCGGGGCAGATACATATGGGCATTGTGAAGGTCATACTGAAAAAGAGAGTCAGGTAGAAACAACCACTTAAATACACGCGGATATATATATATATATATATATATATATATATATATATATATATATATATATATATATATATATATAATTTTTATTATCGACAATTTCAACTGTCTTGGCCTTTCCTTTCTGCTCCAGATACTCGCTGGGCTAAATTGCTCTGCGCCGACAGTAGCCTGGTTTAGGTCCTATCTCTCCCAGGAGGGCGACAGGTCGTACGAGCTGGTCGTAAGAAGTCTTCGTGGCAACAGATTGCTTGCTATCTGTAGTGCTAAGGGCTTAGTTCTCAGGCTTGTTATGTTTCTTATCCGTCTGAATGTGAGGGTCCTTCTGAGGTGCTAAAGCTCAGCTCTGGTATAGTTTCTGCTTATGACACGACGCTATTATTCGGAGTTATTTATCAGAATTTTGATGCAGCACGACTCCACCACTAAATATTGACAATATTAAGTTTTTTGTTGCTACTTTAGCCTGGCACACCGCCTAGGGCTTGTTCTCCAGGAAACATTAGGTGGTATCTATCCCCATCTGGAAGATACGACACCCAAGTGCTATGCTGTAGTACCTGCGTTGTGCAGAATGAAATTGAATAGGGTTATCATCTTGCTGTTATATCTTTTTGTGTACAAAACCGTGTTCTTTCTTATCAGTGCTATGACGCGGGAGGGGGGGGGGGCTATGACGGAGTTCTCCAGAGAGTCAGAGCAATACAGAATAATGCATTTGGCCATTTTAACTAGGCAACGAAGGGATTCGGTCTGTAACTTTTTCAGTCCATTTAACCAACTTCCGGTGGAAAAGTATGCACGCCGGGTTTCGATAATAGCATATAAAATTGCGCAAGTTATTGAACCTGCGGTGATTGCGTTTCGAACATCAGCTAGACGTGCAACAATGTTTGCAGTGTCCTCAGTATACTCGTATACAATATGTCAAGTCCGGTGACGTGGTGCATTTGCGTGCGACCTTGCGATCGGAAGAGACACATAGATGGACGGGTTCGATACCTGCCGTTGCACATTTGTATTTATGGGGTGCGTCTTATGAGTCAATGCAAAAGCGATTCCATGGACACGTTATATTTTGGCTGAGAGTCAGCCCGAAAAAAGTGATCTCAGTATTCTCAAAGTCTAGTCAACACACACTTGCCTGTCGCCTCCCTAATACTTGGACCCGCATTCCCAAAAAATATTAGGTGCCTCACAACGAAACACCTTTTCGCTCGCAAACTAATACAATCGCTTTTTATTTCATAGTCTTAATCAGGCCTCTCATCTAGGCGTGCCTGAATTGGGGTTGATGTGCTTTGTATAGAGAAACACCCACTGAGATTTGATGATATTTTTATTCACGTGTTTTTACGTAAAGTTGTTGTGCATAATAAATATGCTGTACGAGTAGAATATTTCATTTGTGTGGTTCTTTTTAAGCGTGATGCCTCGTGTATGATTTGGCTTTATAACGAATGCACAAAATGCTGACTGAAAGTTCTTGCAATAGTATCCATTGTGATACTCCTTAGTCGTAATAATACGTATCATAAATCGTAAAAAATCGTTATCATATCCATTGTGATACCCCTAATGCCTATGCAGAGCATTTGTCTTGGATTTTGTCGAGTGTGATTATATCTGCCTCTTTGTTTAATTCGTATTTTTTCCATCATTTTTAGTTACTGATAACGTAAGCGTGGTAATGTGCAGTTATGTTGCATATATCACGTTTGAAATTAAATTGAATTAAAACATTATATATACTTCCAAATATATATATATATATACGAGGTAACGCGATTTCGGTGCTCGAAACTATGAAAGACTGGATGGACCCGCGTTTTCGCGTCAGGAGCCATCGGTGCCGTGGATTTAAACATTCACATGTATATATTAAATTCCTAATTATATACGATTATACATGTTATCTAGGTGCTATCTAGTCGCAAGAAGCACACTGGCACGTTCACGATCCACAGCCAGACTGACCGGCAATCGATTTGTGTAGCGTCCTCCGACGTGAGAGAGGGCTCTCATTGCGAGGGAGAACATTCTGCTACCAATCAATAGCGAGGTTGTCTGTAGTAATTTATTAGTAAACATATAGCCTGTAACAATACATACCCAAATTCAAAGTATTTGCTGACACCAGCCACTTCGTTGGCTGAAGTTGTGGCCCACTCTAGTCACGAAAATGACAACTTCACGCGACTGTCATCAAGTGTGTTCTAACCGAGAATGAGCAAGTTAACAGGAGGCAAGCGCGACCAGTAAACCGGGCTATTACACCCCCCGCCCTCAATAGTTGGTAGTATTGCTAACAACACATACCTTGTCTTCCTCCCCCATATGATTTTATGCTGTGTTTTTGTAAGATATTAGCAATCACACGATACGTTGAATAAAATAGCTTAGACGTGCTGATGACTTATATATAGATATATATTTATATATATATATATATATATATATATATATATATATATATATATATAATATATATATATATATATATAAATATTTATCGGCGGTATATATATATATATATATATATATTTATTTATATATATAAATATATTGCTCGCCGCTCGTCATATCGAAGGTCATTAGCGACGACAAAGACAAAGCGACCTCGGCGGTGTCAGGTCGTCATAACGGCGCTCTCATAAGTGAGCGCTTCAGCAGGAGACCTATCAGACCGCTCCAGTTCAACTGAACCTTCTGAACCACGCCTAGCTGCTCTACGCTTGCAAAACTGCATTATAAAGCCCCGTACGGCCACCATCACAGCGGTACCACCACGTAGACAATAGTAGCGATAGTTACATTAATCAACAACAACCCCAACAAAAATACTACTATACTACTAGTAAAGTAACAATTTCGGGCTGAACCTTAGCCAAGATTTGTCGTCCACGGAACTGTTTTTCACATTGCTTCATAGACGGACCCCCATAAATACGACAAATGTGCAACGGTGGGGCGCTCGAACCCGCGCACCTATGTGTCTCCTCCGGTCGCGAGGCGCAGACTTAAGCCACCGGGCTTGACTAAAAGTTTTCGGGCTGACCCTCAGCCAAGTTTTAACGTCCACGGAACAGTTTCTCACATTGCTTCATAGACGGACCTCCACAAATACAAATGTGCAACGGTGGGGCTCGAACCCGCGCACCTATGTGTCTCCTCCGGTTGCGAGCCGGAGTCCACCACGCCACCGGGCTCTACTACTACTATTACTACTAATAGCATTAGGTAGGAACACCTAATGTTAGGTGTCCTAGAAACACCTGCTAAGCAAGCATCCTTAGAAATTGCAGGGCACCGGCTCACTGTCAAACGGGAGGCAAATTACCTGGACACAAGCCTCACCGGCCTGCCACACATCCAGTAAGTGCTCACAGGACATGGACAATTACACTCGTACCTTTTCCACATAGGCAGATATTTGCGTTCTCTGCACCACAGGCGCACCCGATGACGCGGCGCGCACCATAAAACGGCTGCGAGGCCCTTGCGGCCCACCGCACGGGCTTTCCTATGTCTACAAAGGTAGCCCGACTACGACCATCGTGGCCAACCTGCTCAAGTCGACAACGGACTGGCACGATGGGATCCTATACCTAGACGGGCTTATGCGTGGACAATTTCGCCAGGAGGATCGCCGCAGATCGGGATTCAACACTAGGCCTCTAGTGTCCACTCCCGGGCAGGACCCACTACCTGCTCGGAACATACTCGTAGACTAAGGAGAGGGTCGCAGCATGGGACTCCCCTCTCCTGGTCTCGAGGTACTGGTTCACAATTCCGAACCAGAAGAGGGTGGCAGAGGTGGTTTTTAGTGGGTAGCACGCGCGGATTGGATCGAGTATTATACTCTCCCCCGGCGTTTAGTCCCACACTACCCTCCATTACACCATCACATCGGAGGGTGTGCGTAAAGCATTTTCCACCTATACAAAAAAAAAAGGAACACCACATCCCTGCATCGTAACTACTCTACACGGTTTATGAGAGGCGGGCATAGTTTTGTTGCGGCTGCTGCTATCAATAAGACCAATCAATAAGTCAGTTCAATCTATATATATATATATATGTATCATCAACCTTCCATAGCTCATTCTGAGTCACACACACACACAGAGCAAAGCATGCGATCAAATACACCAAGATATATAGTCTGGTACTTACAAGCAGATACGAGACGGGAAGTGTCTCATTTAGTATCATTACGCCGGCCAAAGTGGTATAGGCCAGCTTCGATGTGTTAAGTGTGGCTGGTGTGTAGGTGGAATTCATTATGCTCGCAAACGTTCGCACGTGTGGCGGGTAATACTGCTTGATCAGTGCCATGAGCTCCTCGTCTCTCTCACGAGTTGCATGCTTTACCTGCTTGATATACTTAGCGGTAACGCTATCTCCTAACTGGTTCCACTGCTCTGCCAGATTCTGAAACATATACGGAGGTTGTTTACACATGCCTGCAAATGCAGAAACACAAGAGCTTACAATTAGTACAATGGTGATGATGATGATGCATATCCGACTCGGGACCGAACGCCATTACGACGATAATAATAATAATAATAATAATAATAAAATTTGTTTTATAACCACCCCAAACTGGGTATATGTGCTTATGTTACATCAAAATGTTTCGAGACACCAACAATCTAGCGTTTTGCTAGCTCTGCTATAGACCTAACCGCCTGGCATACCGCGGCGTGGTATCGATCACACTTTCTCCAGCATTGTTTGCATTGACATTCATCCTGTGGTTGCGGGAGTAACTATGACTCTCTTACCGGCGTGGTCTGCTGACGCGCGACTTCCGCGTGCTGCGGGGACCTTCACGCGCTCCCATGTAAGTTAGTCAGACGGTGTAAACTCCCAATAGTAACTTTCCCGAGGTCACTTTTGTCGGCATGGGAAGCAGGGCATACGATATCGATTGAGTGTCAACGAATTCATATTATCACTTTGTCGGGGCCTATTCAAGGGCTGTTAAGGCTACTACCTTACGGGAAAGGTGTGCTGCTCACTGACCCCGGGCTACACGGTTAATGCCCCGGGCCTTAGCAACCTGGGAGTACCGTGTGGGAAGCCAGCTGCCTTGGCTTAATAGGCATAATGAGGGCGAGGTCAGGTTGGTTCCGCTCGTACCTAACCTCAAGAATGCAGGCGGTGAGAGTTGGGCCGGTCGAATCTTCCTGGAGATCCGTAGACATCGGTACCCCCAGGGTTCTGTTCTCGGACCTTTATTTTTCCTTAATTCTCATTAATTTCATCCTATTTAATATCCAGAGGGAAAACTTAGATAAGCCAATCGCTTTTGCTGATGATACGACGTTGCTTTTTCGACTCAATGCCTCCGAAATGTGTTCGGAGTTGCCTTATCTCCTATCTCAAGTGGAAACAGTAATTTCGATCTTCAATAAATTTATTCTTGTCGTTAATGCCAGCAAGACGAACATTGCATTCCAAGCTCCTCAGCTAAAAATGCACCTCGAAGGGAAATTCTTTTTTTCAGGGAGAGAATTGGTCTTCTCGGAGACCACAAAATGTCTCTGCCTAATGCTGCACGAGTGCATGAGCTCTTGGTCCTTCTCTTGGTCTACAAAACTTTGTTCCTGCCAGTTCTCCGTTATGGCATTCTTATGTGGAGTGGGTTTGAAGTTGTTCTCTGTCGGGCTCAAACAATGCAAAACGATCTTGATGTGGGTGCTCATCCAAATTGTGGGTTTCAGTTTAATCCTGAATTCGCACTTCCATTTTATGTTTGTGAATACTTTTTTGGACGTCATGGCTTGCCAACAATTCTGACATAGAACCAAAGTGGTTAAAAAAACAGCGTAACACACAAGAGCCAGATCTATTGCACTCTTTAAGCCGAGATTACTCTCTCTATTAGGTAAACTTGCCCTCTTTCATATCTCGCCGTTGGGCGTGATGGTTAGCACATCGCTCATGATCTCTCTGGCGGAAGTATCATATGACTCAAGTTCATGTGACCAGAGACCTATTAGTGCACTACAATGTATGTGGTTTAGGCGGGACGATCCCAGGCTGTAACTCCATAGACACATTACTACTTATGAAAACAATTCCTTAAGATAAGTTATTAAGCCTTCTATAAGGGCGCTCTGGTGTTTTTGTACTTCAAGGATCATTTGAATACATATTGCCCTTGTCTAGTTGTTTTGTTGAACGTAGAATATACAAGGTCGTGCGTATTGCATGTGTTCTGTTTTCTTGAGCTCCACCAACAGCAGTGACTTTGCATTTCCCTGTGTTTGAAGATATGCGTCCTTGTTGTTCGAATTCTTTAATTTGGCATATGTCGGATGCTAAGATAGTTGCCAGCCCTTTAGGTGTTCCGTCATCTTAATACCACACGTTTAACGGGCCTCGTATTTGAAAAGGTCTGATATACCAAGGCTTACCAGTGCGAGTCCTGAAAGGTCTCTGTGTTGAACTCTTCTTCCGGAAGTTATAGGCGTCATCATGTCCCAGGATAATAGTGAGGGTGTCCGTTATTTTGCAACACCAGTGGCAGTAGGTCTGTTGCACTTTCCGCAGAAAGAAATCTCTGAGAAATAAAACTTTTGTATCGAGTAAATTGCAAAAGTTTAGTGTAACTGTTTCATCATGTGAACAGTTTACCTGACTCGTCATGTGTGCATTCGCCTTTACAAATGTCTTGTTTTTCCCAAACTCACATATTGGTCTCCTGTCTGGGAGACCTATCTGTTTAAATACAGAAAGTTAGTTGAATGCGTCCAAGACACGTTCCTGAGACGTCTGCGGATCTGATGCCTTCTAAGGGTGTTAAGTGATGTTGTTCTTAGGATAGACTCATGCAGGGCTGCTCTGCGTCAACTAGGCAAAGGTGAATTGCTAAAACACGTTTGTGATGTACCCTCAGTAACCTAAAGAGCCAGCGATCCATCACTCCATATAAGTCGTGGCTCGTGGTGAGGCTGGTAATTTTATGTCATGTTAACTCTGACGCGCGTAGGTCCTTCTGCTTCCATGTAAGGTTAGGCTGAAGCGTGACCTGCCACCTCCGTTCTGCCCTTAACTGCTGCACCGAGTTGATGCGGTTTGATTTCGCTGCTAGTATTGGTCTTTTATTCGCTGCCAAAGCTCTCTGTGCTGTCAGTCTCCTTAGGGTCAGTGCGCTTAAAACTGGGCGTAAAGAACCCGTTTTCGTCCGTAGACTATTTAGACTATTTGCTCTGCTGACGATTACGAGGCAGAGCAGTGATAGTGTCTGTAGTAGCGTTCTCCACAAAAGCGCTGAGCTCTTCCAACAGTTTTGTTAAACATGGAATCGTTTGATCTAGCATTAAACGTGAGCTATCCAGGCCTGTTTTTGAAACTATGTAGCTAGAAACAATAGATCTTACTGCCTCCAGTACCAGGTCTGACACAGGTACATGTTCACTTATTGTAGATTTATTGCCTTTTTAATCAGGTTTATTGCCGGCTTCTACATTATCTTTGCTAACATTCTCAAGCGGAGTATGTTACGCGCTGAAATTCCTTCTCCGTGTTGTAGCCGACGGATGCGTTAACGTCACAAGACATCAGCGGACGCACGGCGACCCGTCGGCCAGCCTCCGCTAGCCTGCGCTCCGAGAGGCTTACACACGGTGATTTTTATTGTTTTCGTTTTTCGGTACAGTTTTGTACATACGCATCGCATGTAAGGTATATGCTTTAAGGTTAGCCCTCTCTAGGCTTGCTATACTGCATCGAATGAACGGACATAGCGTCAAGTTACAGTGGCGGCGTGGTCTAGGAGATTAGTGCGCTAGTCATGGTTGTCATCTACCGGTCCCCGGTTCGATCCCTGTTGTTGATCGAATTTTCTTTGAGCAATCCTCATTGAAATTAGATGAATAACCATACCGCTGAGGGTCAGTTTCCCACAAGGACTGTTAGGGAAACGCTAGATATCTTAACATGTCCGGCTCTCGGTGCTTTGAAGATATACCTCAGGTTGAGTTCCAAGCCCGTAGGGGACGGAGGATAGTCTAGAATTACAAACAACCGCCTTAAAAACGATGTTTTTAATTCTAGCGTCAAGTTACAGTTTTGTGCCTCAGAGCAAGGCAGCGATGAGTGTTGCTACTCTATCTTGAAAGCAGCGTCGACAAACACTTCATCCATGATGTAACGTCTTTGCTGCAATTGTAGTCGCAAATTGGTCTCGCGAACGCTGCTCCGCATAGTTCCCTGATGCCTTTGGGTATTTTTCGTATAAACCAAAAGTGCGTTTGTACGTTTGGGTCAATAGTTGCAGAAGGGCATATCCATCGTTGCTTACTGCAAAATTGACAAAAATGACAAATCACGAGAATGCGTGGCGTGTGCGTTCGTACGCCCCGCAACGTTCTTACAACGCATAGGTAGGCCGCGTCAAGGTGCGCATTTGCTGTCTTTTCTGGTTGTCTGCGCTTGCCAAATGAAGTGGAGGTTGTCTGGTCATATTGGTCATGGTTTAGTCGCTAGTTCTGTTCCTAGCAGAGGGGCAAAAACGATTGTGTTTGTGCCCCCCAAACGCGGATAAAGATCAGAAACGCCAGGTCCTGGTCTAGACTCTACAAAACTAAGTAGCTTATTGACAGCAGGGCTTTTCATTAGCGAATCGGTAGTGCAAGGCCTAAATAATCCAAGATTCTTTAACAGACTGTCAATTCATTGTGACGTTTGCTAATCCGTGGCATCCTTTTATCTCTGCGCAATTGCTTTCCTTCATTTTTCGGCCGTATTTGGTTTCGTGGACAGGGAAAATGGCACATAGCCGTCTTCCTATCTTTGTCTAGCAACTTGAGCATACGACTTATGTCCATCGGGGCTGTTTGCGGGAAAGTGTGTAATAAATGTTGAAATGTGCCAGCGTGTAGACACGTTTTCGCGCAGTTATGTCATTGAGCTTTGTAATAGATTCGTGCTCTTACGTGTCGGGTTAGCCTTTCACACAACGGCACACGGCCAACGTTGTGTCATGAAAGGTACTGTGTAGAGGAGACCCTGCACATAGCGTAACTTGATACGGTCACCTCCTAACAGAGACTTTCGACATCGGAGCTACCATTAAACCGAAATCGGACCCATTTTTCCGCGGCCGTGTATGTTTCTCGCTGTACCTTACTCACACTTGCTCTTTGGGGCATTCCAGTTCTTGGAATTGTATCGTACGTCCGCTAATGCGTTCCCAGAATGCACTCGTATCGGTAAGCAAAACCACTGTTGCTCGGCATACGCTTGTAGTCGCCCGTCTCATCCTCTGGTTGTGCGATCCAAATTGCTAGTTTACTTAATGTTGTAAAACGACGTTCGGTTCATAGTTTCAGTTCGGTTAATCTCAGTTTCTTTAGAACCTCAGAATCAGATTTCAGCAATTTCGAAAATGATTTTCGTTTGGTCGCCCTTCACTACCCTTATTGCCGGCATTCAGGTGGCGGCTACTTTCTGTACTGACAGAAATTCCTGCATCTTGTTCTGCCTACTTTCTTCGTAGCAATTTTGACCCCCCCCCCGCCGCCCCCTCCCCTCCCTCTAGCAGTGGTCTGACAGGCCTTGCTATCATCTGGGAAGAACTCAAATCCGACAGTCGCCTTCTCAGTCGCCAGAGAGAGTTAGTTGTCTCTCCTCTTCATTCTCAACCTCGCCATCTTCATAGTCGACGCCATTCGCCGCACGCGCTTGCTCAGCTGCCTGTGTCCTTTCTGTCCTCTCTCCTCTAACTTTGCTTTGTTTCAAAAACGGCTGTCGCTGATCTTGTTGTGGGTAAGACGTTTGAACCGCGCACATACATCTGTGTTCTCCAACAACTGTGTGTCTTAGCGTCTGTTTCGTAAACACGGTCTTTGAGATCAACTTGCTGCAAGTTGCTGAACATATTCCTCATGGTATATTCTATCGCATCCACAACCGCAACAACTACTGCCTTACTCCGCTGTAATATTCTGATAGCTTTTTGATTAATGACCATTTACGGGCGACAGGCTTTTCTGCAAAATGTCCTGAATGCTTACAATGATTTGAACTGTGTAAATATGGAAATTTCAAGCTCAAGGTGGAATGACTGAATTTAAATAAATTTGTCGTCTGGAGAAAACAGTCTCATGAAGAAAAAAAAAAAAAAAAAAATATATATATATATATATATATATATATATTTATATATATCGTCTTCTCCGGACGGCAAATTTATTTAAGTTCAATAAATCTTCATTGAGCTTGAAATCCTTCCATTATTACATAAATTCAAACAATTATAACTATTCAGGTAATTTTGCAGAAAAGGCTATCGCCCGTGTCTGTATGGAGCAGATATATATATATATATATATATATATATATGCATTCAGTATACATTTCGTTGGAGCCATGGCAGCAACATGGACAAATCAACTGCAGTATATATATATATATATAAACGATTGAACGAGTATTGTTTCAAACGGGCATACCGTAGCGTTTGATCGGCGTGCAGGTGTGTGCGATAGTTTTGCCCTTCTTCACGCCGGAGCCCATCGCACATGCACACCCGTCGCCGTTCCACTGCATGCAGCGCTTCGTGCAGTTGACGACCGTGTAGCTCTTGTCGCTTGTCGTAACTAGCGAGGCGAGGCTCGTCAAGCACGAGAGCATTTGACGTCTCAGTAGGCACGGTTTCATATATCGGTTTAGATCGACCTGGGGTTCGGACGGATGTCGAGGGCGATGTATCGACGGCTCGTGGTACAAAGGTTCGAACGGCAGTATTCTCAGTGGCGCACACATAGCTGGCATCGCAAATACTTCGCGCCCAAACGAACAGCAGCAGCAGCAAAATGAATCAAATTAATCTCGCCTCGCATTATTCGCCTCGATGTGCGTCGGCTAGGGTATATATAAAGAGAGAGAGATACATACATATGCACTACCAAGTATACGAATCGCTCTCTCTCTCTCTTAATATGTATATATATATATATATATATATATATATACAGGGTGTGACGGAAAGATTTGAAGAGCAATATACAGAATTGTAGAGCTACTTAAAGCACATGTTTTTTTGTCCAATACAACATGGTCTCTGAGAAGTCTTGTTTTGGAGTGACAGTGAAATTGCTACAATTTGTAACACTGATGTTTTTGCCCGACATAAGAGCACAAAATGTGCTGTTGCGAGACAACCATATCTTCCTATACAGAAACTAAGCACACCTTCGTGTTCGTGATAAAATTCTGCTCCATCTGAAGAATGTACAAGGCCGCTCAGAAGACGCGACATGGTCGCTTAGAAGAGAATTCGCCAAAAATGAAGTTCTTTATTAGCGTTCACGTCAAATACTTCAACAAATTATAACCCTACAACCACTCACAGCGCTCAAAACGGACATCTTCAGGCAATGCGCAATTCATGGCGATCATTTTAATACCAAACATGTGTCAATGCGAGCTGTGGTTGTGCAGTAATGACGATTTTTCGGAGGGCATGTCGAGATTGAGTGCATGCATAAATTACCTACTCAGATAAATCGATCGGCCCGCCCCGGTCAATCCACCGATTCTCGAAGGTCTCGTTGAGCTAGTCGCGTACCGCAGTGGTGGAGTGCGGTGGTGCCACATGTTAACTGCATCGATGTATCTTCGTCACCGCCTCTGTCGCGCTCTAACCACAACATCTGTATCATCACCACCATTATCAGGCATCCACACGCGGCGCACAGCTGTCATAAACATCGAAGACCACCTACGCTACCCCGATGCGCGCCTCAATCGACCAATTAGCAAAGAGTTGGAACATTCGAGTCTCTGAAGTGAATAAATAGACCGAGAGAGGACGGGTCCAATGCCATCTTCTTTGCGATTTTGCTACGTGCAAGACGTATCCCTGTATATTGTCATTTTTGTTGAAATCGTTATTGTTACTGTATCGTGACGGTCCGGTACAAAATTAAGGAGAAAGTTGACATCTCTCACATTTATGTTGAAGCACGGTGTAACGCATGCGAAGCGCGACGGCTATACTAGATGCGTTACCCGGATAGAGGTTTCTGGAGCAAGCGGAATTTAATACAGAGTTCCCTGAGATTGTGCTTTTCACCGATGAAGCTAATTTTACACAAAGCGGTGTGTTTAATAGGCACAACACCCATTGTTGGGCAAGGGAGAACCCGCATATGAGTCTCCAGCGTGGACGCCAGAGTCTTTTCTCCGTGAATGTGTGGGCTCGCATGGTGAGCAACTACCTCATAGGCCCACACATACTTCCTAACAGGTTGGATGGAGAAGCATACCTTACATTCCTGAGTGAAACATTACCAGGACTGTTGGAAGGCGTTGCAGAAGGTGTTCGCTAGAGGATGTGGTTCCAGCACGACGGAGCGCCACCGCACTCCACCACTGCGGTGCGCGATTACCTCAACGAGACCTTCGAGTATCGATGGATTGGCCGGGGCGGGCCGATCGATTTATCTAAGTAGGAAATTTATGCATGCACTCAATCTCGACATGCCCTCCGAAAAATCGTAATTACTCTGCAACCACAGCTCGCATTGACATATATTTGGTCGCCGATTATGTCCGTTTTGAGCGCTGTGAGTGGTTGTAGGGTTATAATTTGTTGAAGTATTTGACGTGAACGCTAATAAAGAACGTCATTTTTGGCGAATTCTCTTCTAAGCGACCATGTCGCGTCTTCTGACCGGCCTTGTATATTTTTCAGATGGCGCAGAATTTTATCACGAACACGAAGGTGTGCTTAGTTTCTGTATAGGAATCTCGTTGTCTCGCAACAGCAAATTTTGTGCTTCTATGTCGGGCAAAAACACCAGTGTTACAAATTGTAGTAATTGCACTCTCAGTCCAAAACAAGACTTCTCAGAGACCATGTTCCATTGGAAAAACATTTGCATTAACGAGCTCTACAATTCTGTATATCGCTCTTCAAATCTTTCCGTCACACCCTATATATATATATATATATATATATATATATATATATATATATATATATATATATATATATATATATATATATATATATATATATATATATATATATACCTGTTATATGTGCAGAAAAAACACATGAAAATATTATTGTCTTTTCTCTGTTCAAGCTGGCTTGTTTGCAACAAGTTTTCGTTAAGTGTTCTCTGACCGTATGCACACGTTGGTGACGCGCGTTTGCTAGTGATTACATTACGTTATTATTGGAGTAGCCCTCAGCGAGCCTAATTAAATGGGGCTCAACCTACACGGGCGGTCATTTCGAATTTAGCAGTGTATTCTAGTTTTGGAAGCAAAAAAATTTCTTTTTTCATCATGTATTGTTACATCACCGTTTGGTATTGTTAATTGCGTTACATTACTACTTGTGTTCGTTAAGTAACTCGAAAACGGCATTCGTTCTCGTTTGGGCATATATAGAAAATGTTGTAAGTACGCCTCCGGAAAATTTCCCCGACTAGCGCTGACCAACATTTTTCATAGATTTGGTGCAGATGAGGCCGCAAAATGTGCTAAGACGCTCATCGGGAAGACCCATAAGAAATCCATCTATCTATTGTCCAACATTGCCGGTTTCTTGTAGAACGCTTCTGGCTCTTCTTTCATCTTCTGCTCAAACTGCGGACGGAACTACCGCAGTGACGGGGTAGTCGTTGAAAAGTTGAAAGCGCTTTACCAGATAGATCCTCGATGAAGGGCGTCGTCCACGACAGACTATACGTTAACTGGTTTTGTGCATTTCTAGGATGGCCCATCTCTCTCTTAAGGAACGTTGCCTTCACCGTGTCGAGAGCACTAACCTGCTGAGCGGGCTGATAGGCGTTCCCATAGGTGCTGCGGCTTTTCGAAGCCGAAAACAGTCACTTATGGATCAAGTAAGCGAGCAAAAACAGCTCGCAGCTGAAAATTTTGCAACGTTGCCAATATCATATTTGTAGTGAGCGGCCGAAATGCTATCATAAGAGATAAGATGTCCGCATTTAGCTGACCTGGCCGTTCAACAGCAAAGTATATTGTATCCTACCATTTTTCTCCATTTGAACACGTACAATTGGTCTCGGTCATACAGCCGCTATGCTACTTAGTGAAAACGTATTATAGATGTAATTAAGTATTGCTTTTTTGAAGCCCTATAATCTCCTACGGGTCCTGTTCATTAATCCGCAAACGATTTGCCTCACAGCACCTACGCATTTTTGCCATATTATCAATCTGCTGACTGATCTGCATTCATTAGGCCTACCGGCATCGTAAGCAAGTTAAGTGTCTTCTTTAGTCACGCTTGTGTGTGTGGCGGAAGTGTCTTATAATCCTGGACACCTGACGCTAGTTTCAGAAATAGAAAGCGTTCTTTTAAACCAAGTTATATCTTGTTAGCCATGGGCTTGTCTACGCAAGGTGTCATTTTTCCGCGTACCGCGGAAAACTTCGCTATATATCTCTTTCTCAGCTGCGTAAACGCCAAACTATTTTACACCTCTGTCTGGTATTTTTACCTGTGCTTCGCGGAGCACACGAAGCACACACGAGTCCCTCTCCCATAACTATACAGTATTATCTTTATTATAGTTATTATTCGTTTGGCCTATAAAGCCTATGGAGTAGCGCTATGTTAGTTCACTTCGAATTCTAATAGTAAACATCGTCATAAGGATTATTGGCAGCCTTAATGGGAGATGCTGCCACAAGAATGTGTTGGCTTCTGACTCGATACCTGCTCGTTTATGTTATATGCCCATGCGGGAAGCCCCGCAGAAGGCTGTGTCGTGCCAGTACTTCGGAACCTGATCCGCAACCGAAACGTACCGTAGCAACGTAAATGCACGAAGAAGCACAGGTTACACGAAACAACTGAGACTGATTCAGTTCAGTTCGATTGATTCGTTCAGTTCAAATAATTCAATTGATTCGTACAATGCCTGTGCCGTCTACATGCCACAATATGCTTCGTCAGACACTATCGAAACGCAATGACCAGCACTAGACCTTGGCCGTCTTTGGTGGCCGCCGCGGCTACATCGCGTTCAACACACGAAGTGAAACAACCGCAGCAGCGACAGCAATTTCAGCTGTCATTGTGACAGTTTATACAGGCTAGCTAACCTTATCTTATAAGCCACTGTACTCGTTCTGTGTAGCAATAGCATTCGCCACAGAGGATGCGTAAACTGCAGTACGCGATTAACGTGGCGACCCCAGAATCTCCCTCATAACCCTGACAAAGAAAGCGCATCGCCGCCCGCCATCTACCGCATTTATTCCACTCGCATCTACAGATCAGTCTATATTTCACGGAGCCTGTCACGCATACTTCTGAACGCCTGCCTCTTCGTTCTCCAACACGCTTGGTTAGCACGCCAAGGCGACATATCTTGTCGTGTTTGCAGATGCGGCCATGCCATGTTCGCTCGCCGATGGTTTTCGCGCCTGAGAGGTTTCAAGGTTTCAACTCGACAAGGAAAGAGAGCCTTGAAGTTGAGCATCGTCAACTTTAACCCACCACGAACTCCTCACCCTATCCCACAGTTTTTTTTTTGTCGTGGATATGGTAGGTTCGTAAATTGCATAATGCACGGTGATCGGTGTTGGCAACAACCGACAACGCTTAGTGTGAGACTCTCAACCAACCACCTAGCCAGCCAGCCAGCCAAAAAACCTCAGTCTTGCCCATCCAGCCCCACCATAGCAGGCCACCGCACACGTAGACAAAACGTAGGGATGACGGTTAGCCACCAATCAAATCTTGCTATAATTGCTGGCCGATCGGCGAAACTCGCAGTTAGTTCACTGGCGCTTCAGTTCATTCTACTTAGTTAACCCATATATGTCGAGCCCGGTGGCGTGGTGGGTGCATGCGTCAGCGCCTCGCAACCGGAGAAGACACATAGGCGGTGCGCGGGTTCGAGCCCCACCGTTGCACATTTGTATTTATGGGGCATGTCCGTCTATGAAGCAATGCGAAAAGCAGCCCCATGGACGCTAAATCTTGGCTGAGAGTCAGCCCCGAAAGGATTTTTTTTTTAGTTAACCCATATATAGACACATCGAGCTCGCAGCAGCAGCACCGCCTGGCGCCGGCTTGACGTCCGTTCGACAACCAACGTCAACATGGCCCCGCAACATACGAATTGTCATGTGGCGGCGACGACGACGGCGACGTCAACAGCGGCACGGCGGCGTCAATGAGGAAAGACACGCGCAAATGCATCACAGCACCGGACTCTGGATTCTTCCTCTTCCAGCTACGACTTATACTGCCGCTACGTTTAGCACACGATCGACAAGACCGTGACTGGGAAGCTAGAATGAAACACATCTCTTAAGGAGGTTAGTTTTCATTCTAGACTATCCCCCGCATGCGTCCCCTACGGGCTTAGCACTTCACCTGAGGTATATCATCTTCAACGCACCGAGGACACGCCGGACATATTGAGATGTCTAGGGTTCCCCCCCCCCCCCCCCCAGCAGCAACAGTCCTTGTGGCAGCATGGCCGCTGACTCTCAGCGGTATTGTTTATATAATCGATTCTCAATGAGCATCGATCAAAGAAAATTCGACCAACAACAGAGATCGATCGCGCCAGCCGGCGACACCGGTGTTGCCGGTAGATGACAACCATGACTAGCGGCCCACTAGTCCCCTAGACCACGCCGCCTCACTGACTGGAAAGCCAAGACCGTCTCTCTTCCTCCAGAACACTCCAGCTCTCTGCAGCTACCCACAAGCACGGAGAAGATGCCAGGACACCACATGCTGCAGACGCTCAGAGACGCAAACGCGAACACACACAAATACACAAACACACACCTTCACACGGGAAAGATACGTCGTCGCTACACAAACCGACAGCTAGCTAAGGCCCGTTTATCGGCGAGCATCCAAACGAGATTGACGCAGGTGGTGGAGGTGATATGCGTGTGATAGTTGGCTTGGCGTAGGTTGCTGTTGCTGCTACTGCCAGCTGGTCTTTTGCTACCGTGTACAGGTATAGCATGAACGGGAACGGGGAATGCTCTCATCTGACGCAGACGGCCGACAATTGTAGCCGACAACCACACGAAGAGAATGCTGCAGCGAGAGAGGCTGGACAGGCAAGCTTCACATGCCTGCCCCCCCCCCCCATGATTTCACCAAATTGGACTCCTAAAGGCTTAACACTTCTAGGAGTTCAGTCTTGAGGGTTACTTCCATGGGCAGAAGTCGCCGTAGTGTCATAGGCGCTTCGATGTCCGCGTGTCCACGTAATGATAAGCGAAAGCACCACTTCAGGATACTTCGGTGACGACCACCACTCACCCACTCAGCCGAGCTTCGGGGCGGCTTATTCGTTGTCCGCAACGTCAACTTACCATAGTCACAAACGAGGTAACCGTTTAAGGAAGTATTGCAGAATGGAACCATCTCGTTTCCCATGCACACTTCAGCGATCACTTCATCACAGGTCATCGCAGCACCGCTGAAACCATCTACACAGCATCAGCACAACAAACCAGTCGCGCTGGTTAGTTAAAAGTAAACGCAACTTTTCAAAATTATATATATATATATATATATATATATATATATATATATTTCCTCTACGATTGAGAGAGTCCCAGTCATCCTATCGACAAACCAATACCTGCGTGTTTGGAGGAAAAGTTCGCGTCTGTTTTATTGCATTCTATGTTAGTTCAAACCAGAACAGATGTATAATGCATTGAACATCATTCACGAAAAATGAAACTCTTTGCAACTTTTATATTTCACGTTCAATTGCTACTTTTTTAGAAGACATTTTTGCCCCTTGTTCCATATGATTCTTTGCCCAGTTGTACTAGATCTCAAAGTTTGTCGAGCAAATTCTGAAAGACCATGTATATAATTATATTAATTGCCCGTGTGCTTGAATATTACACGCAGTCGCAAAGATTGGTTGAACTAAAGCAAAATGTTCAAAAAAGTCATACACGCGCCAGCGAGAGCATGGTTGTTCGGAAAAGATATTTAGGACCTCTGTCCATGTTCCACCTCGACGCTTAACTCATGCCAAAGAACGAACGCAAAATCTGCTAACACTAAAGGGTAGTTTTGTATCTGCGTTGTATATGCATGTATGTTTGTATGTATATGGGGGATCCGCAAGTTCTAGCACTTTGAATTTTACAAATTGAACCGAAACGCTATTCACCAGCAACACACAGGCCAAATATTGTTTGAGTTTGGAGAAATGAAGAACATGAGTTTCGACACGTTTTTTGAGGAGCCCAAAAATGGGGGACCAACGATTTTGCATAAAGTTCTATGTTATACGTTCTAAAGTGATAGAAATGATACGAAGTCCTTTTACTGATCAAGCAGTGTCCTTAAACATTGTGTATACGTGGTACCGTCGATTTCGCGAAGGACATGAATAGACTGAGTATTACGCCCTTTCAGGAAGGCCTTCAATGTTAATAACAGAAGCAAACGTTGAAAAGTTCATAATCGTACTCAGCGATCTTCGAATTACTACCCGGGATATAGCTGAGGAACTGGGAATCTCTTATAGATCAGTTGAAACACTCCTGGCCGATATTCCATGCGTCAGGTCACTGGCAGCGAAGTTTGTTCCACAAATGCGAATATTTCAGCAAATGGACGCTTATTCGTAAATGCCTGCATTGACCCCTCGCCAGTAGTAAAAGGCCCTGGATTGCTTCCAAAAGTGATCACGGGGGACGAGACGAGGGGTGTGTGGTTACAACATCGAGGCCAAAGCCCAGGGAAATCTCCGATCAAAGCAATTCAGACAGAGCAAATTCAATATAAAGACCTCTTTTCAACTACAATCTTCTATTTTTATTGCCGCCTCGTGTTACCGTCAATAAGGAATACTACTATGAAATGTTCAGAAAATTGTAAGAAAACGTCCGACGCGAGATAGATTCAAACTCTGGGCAAACAATTCGTGGATATATATATATATATATATATATATACTGGCACGACGCAGAAGTTTGAGAGAAAACATCTTCTGCAGGCAAACATTCTCAGTGTTTTATCCCTGCAACTATTATCAAGCAGGCCATCATTTTGTCCGCTAGTAATCATGACGATGGCAAATGTGACGCTTTCTAAGTGTAATGATGTTGCTAACGTTGCTAAGGTGTATCCCAACGGACGATGGCGTCGTGTGCCGCAGCTTACCATCGATTTTTGCGCTGAGGTACTGGTACACGTTCATACACGTCGAATTATAGCACACCATGTTATGGCACGTTACTCCTGTTCGACAGGTCTTTGGGCCGCACTGCCCTCCGTCCGATTGTTTGCCGCTCAACGGGCAGTAGCAATCAACACCTTGCGAATCTGCGCGGCAGGCCCCCGCGCCGAAGGCCTTGCATCGATTGAGCTCAAAATCCGTGCAGGAATAGCGCTCTAACAGTAGGCCAGCCGCCAACCGTCGGATGAAATCAGTGTTCACAAAAATGGATTCGTGATTAGTCGACACGACGGATTCATAGACACATACATACATTCATACATTCATGCATCCACACATACCCACCTGTGCACTGCTATTAATCATGTATACATATATTTGTATGCGCATTGACTACTGGAAGCAGGCCTTCCGAAGGCGACGAGCAGCAGAGGAATAACCCGATTCCACTACCACCACAATGGCATAGCAGATGTTCTCACAGAGCATGCTTGTCAAAACTTGTCGTAATATATGGAAACACGAATTCCTCACCTTAATTGAACAATTTCATCTTAGGAAGGAGACAGCTGTGCCAGTCAAGACTAAGTGAAACGAAGTTTACGGAGACTGCACCAACATAAATGGGGCTCGATTTAACATAAAAAAACTTTGAGTTGGTAATGGCGAAGCGCCGGACGATACGGGACAACTGACTAATAGCATAATACTTTACAGCTGACCGTTTGATCAAGAAGCTGCGAACAAAGCGGCTGAAATTGGCTCGCAATCAATTGTCGTCATTCGCCATGACATTACCTTGGCTTACAACAGCAAAGTCGCAGTAGCAAACAATTGCAAGCGAATGCATGCTGGAATTGCTATACACCGCTGTTTTCCTGATTATTGTTATTATGATGACTATGATGATTTCAAGTACACTGCTTGTGACTTATTTATATTTCCTTATGCTTTAAGATCCGGCAGGGAACAGACAAAAGCAGCCCCAGCGCATCGCCCTGGTGGGGTCCTCTGACTAGCGATCTCACCTGAAGCCATCAGTATAAGGGGGGTCTCCTGGCTGGCATCCCGCACGTAGCTGTACATGCATGGCATACTTGGTAAGATAAAGAAAACATTGAAAGCGTTTGGCGTAGAGTGTGTGATATAAAAGAGAAATCAATACAACACATCGTGCTGAAGTGCTAGGAACGAGCTAGGAGGGCTATAAACAGTGTCCTTGGTGGCGACATTAGGTTTCGGTGATAAACCCCAATATGACGAGAGATAAATGAAACCAAACGCAGGCTGGGGAAATGGCGTACATTGTAACGAAACGGTATTAAGTGAAGACCGAGTATCGTACACATCTACCTTCAGCAGAATGCGGTCACAAGAAAGGAGCTAGCTGCGTTCCGGAGAAGTTCTGCGTACGCTACACGACAAACGGTGGGGGGGGGGGTGAAAACAAACTGAAGCAAGAGCATAGGCAAAAGCAGTTAACAGCAACCTGATTACGGCCAACCAAAGCTCGAATCTTCCACGTCAAGGGGAGGTTGATCCTGCACTGCATGCGAGTCCGCGTGTCTGGAGGAGAGCAGAGGAGAGCAAAGACTAGTACGTAGGGATGAGAAGAACTTATAATCGAAGACAAACAAAAACGAACAAAATACTCGTTTCTTTAGAGGTCGCATTTAGATAACCGTAACGAACGCAGCACATTCTGAAACGTAAGATTCTGAAACGTGACGTAAGATCCTGAAATAAAAATCGTGCTAGTTGGGCGGAAGGTCAGCCATGCTTACTCACTTCGGATCAGAAAATATATCACTAGCGCGAGCACAATGATCAGTACGGTGACGACTCCGACTGAGATAAGAACTACACGCTTTGCGGTTGGTTTGCCTGACGGGCCATTTGTTAGAGCACCCATCTTTGGTGTTGGCTTGCGCGGGCGGTACGGTGAATCGGTGAGGCGGGGTCGCCCCAAGGCTCCGCCAGGCGAATTTGGCTGCAACATTAATATGATTATCATTATTATGTATTAGAACAATACAATTATCATGTGCGAATGTGTATCCTTGTTATTTCATTATTATTATTATTATTAAGCCCTTTCGCGCCGACTGCCTGTGAGATCTGTAATCCAATGGCCCAGCTCACTGATGAATCTCTTGGTTTCCCTGCTAACCGGACCCATTGTTTTCATAGATATTGGCACTACGATGTAACCCATCTCCAGTTTTTGGTACTTGTGTTTATTCTCCATGTTCTGCGCGCTTGGCAACCCACCCCGCTCCTAATGAAATGTGACGTTATAGGAGGGAGCCACTGTACGGGACACTTTAGCATGCCATACTAAATATTTGCCGTTAGCCCATAGCGGGATTGCTACACCGTCAGGTCTTTTGTCGTTATGAAGTCCTAATCTAAACCTTTTATTCTGGGAGAATTCGGGAACGCATAATGCACATGCGCCACTAGCAGCCTGCGTGACTAGTGTGAGACTCGCAAACCCACTAAACCCGGATTCCTCACCACCCCCCTAGGCTCGGTATTACTTTGGCATTACCTCAAAGCCGTGGGAGAAGCGTCTGTGCCGTTTTCATTCAATCAGCTCTATCCCTGACTATCATCCCGCATGTCTACCTGCGGTTGGATAGGGGGATGCCATTTAGTAATCCGTCCTGTGAGGGTGCGTCGAGACCATGAGAGCCTCCCTGCTCACCAGGTCCGTCTCTCCAGAGTCGCACAGTACGCAGATATCGCTGATGGCCTTCTTGATCCTTGACATGTAGCTCTGGAACTGGCCGTGCCCAGTCAGAACCTGAGTCGTCCAGTAGAAAAGCTCCCCGTGTCGGCGGTCATAACATACCCTGAGGTCCGGTATCAGACTCTTGGCCCTCCTGGTGGCACTCCTGGCCCTGGTGATAACCAGAAAAAGTAAATCGTGGCTGAAAGACAACAACAAAGCCAAGTGTTCCAATTTGCGGCTGGCGGCTCGAGGCCCACTAGCCCGATGAGCGATGGTGAACACATCGCCCGATGTGCACGTTCGCCACTAGCAAAGTGCACACGACGTGACGGTGCACGTTCGCCGTGACCACTCGTAGCGTGTTCGCGTGCTGAACGAGACGTTGATCATTGCTGCTCGGCAAAGTGTCACCCGTCTACCAGATTAACTGCGCAAGCTCAAGTGAACGCTAAAAGAATCCTCCGAAGGGAGCAAACGTTGGGCGTCCTTATGGCCGACCAATGCGAGAGAGAGGAAGGTAGTGAGCTATCTGAGAATGAAATGGATGCTGAGGATAACGACCCTGAGTGGAAGACTGTCCCCACAAGAGCACAGCGAGCCATCCTAACCGCTCAACGAAAAGTAGCGGGTAACCTAGGAAGATCCGCTATCAGCGAGCTCCAACGAGCACATGATAAAACTAACCAAAGTGGTTTAGAGGTGTTTTTCGAATGCCAGGATAAACCTGATGCCCTGAAGGGCCTAAGCGTCCTCAAGGCGTACGCCGAAGTAAGGAAAACTATTCCCGGTGCTAACGTGCGGATTACTGCCCAAGGCAAACTAGGGATTCGTGGGCCTACAACGGATCAACTAGCATCCGTAAGGACCCTGAATTTTGTTTGCGGATTAAATATACGTCCTCTTTCCGACACGTCGGCTTTCTGAAGACGCATCTCCGGAATAAACCCACAGTTCTCAGACGAAGATCTGCTTGATTGTCTACGCGAGCAGGGCGTGAGTGAAGTTCGCAGAGAAAAGTTTGCCGCGGCCGCTACAGTCCCGAGCAAGAACGTCGTTAAGGTGATGAAACCCTCAAGTAGGGTGCGGCTAAGGTTTGACAAAGAACCAGTGAGTGAAGTGACAATCGCCGACGAATGCTTTAAAGTCACACTTTGCTGCGATTCGCCCTTACAGTGTCTCTCCTGCCATAAGTTTGATTACAAGGCATCACAATGCACAAAAAGGGAAATCCCTACCTGCAGAAGATGCGCAAGACCCGCATCAAATGTGGCAATGCCATGAAAAGGCATGATGCGCTAATTGTGGTGGTGCTCATGCGGCTAGTGACGGCCGTTGTGGAGTAAAACGAGTTTTCACAGAGGCTGAAAAACAAAAGCTATACGCAAAGGTAGCATCTCGCCTACCCGACCTAGCTGAGGAGTTCCCTCAGATTTCTCTATCGCCAAGTACCAGCACGAACTCTCAATCCATGAGCTTGGAGGTGAAATCGTATGCGGACGCCGCAAGACCTGCCGCTCCACAACCAGTACTAAACAAAAAAGACGAGGTGGTATGCCACCTTCCTCCACCGCCCCCCCCCCCCCCCTGGGTAGACTCTAATAAGCCAATACCAAAACAAAGAAGCGCTGAAGAAAGAACGAAAACAGCAGAAAAGAAGCCCGCACAAACAGCTCATCTGATTGATGGCATTATGAAAATTTGGAAGATCTTTAAGAATCTGCTCTCATCATGGCTAAACGAAAATCCATCAATCGCCAAAGTTCTCGAATTTTTGGAGTCGGAACCAGGAAGAATCTTTTTGATATCCGTTATTGACGGCACCGCTGAGCCCTCTCTACCGCTTGCGACTGAACTGGGCAGCGGAAATAGTACAACATCTACAAACAAACAATGAGCACACAACCACTTCTCCAAGAAAACCCCCGTCAATCTCAACCACGATCCCAACAACCATACATTTGTGATGTCTGCGGGAAATCTATAAAATCAATACGAGGCTTGCGCATGCATAAGACTCGCCTCCATAGAACCAACCCCCAACCATTACCGACCGTACCCCCGTTAAATAACTCTGAAAACTAGGCTGGTAACATCGTGACAACATATGACCCAGACCCACAGACCACAGTAACACTCTTGGCTCGGGCGCGAAAAGACGCTAAACTAATAAGGATTATACCCAGAGGGGTTAGAGAAGTTTGTTGTGCAGCATACACAGAAGCTTTGGCTAATTTTAATTCAAAGCAAGACAACGCGTCTTGGGTCAGGCTTGTAACGTTGCCGACTCTAATGTTGCGCATCCCGGAGCGAAAAGCCAAAGATACCACACTTTGTCAAATAATTAGAAAAAATCTCGTGGATACGCAATGGAAGCGACTAGAAAATCTTCTTGCCGAACAATCACGCAGCACCCCCAAAAACTCAGAAAAACAGTACACTGATCGTGACAGAGCCGCTACAGCAGAGCGCAAATTAGCAGAAGGTGATGTAAGATCTGCCGCACGTAGCCTTCTTTCTACCGACTCATTTGCGCGACTCAACAGCCACACAGAGCAGGAATTGAGAGACAAGCATCCTCGTCCTACGGATTCAGTCAGAGAAACTTATTATTATTATTAACCAGAAAAACTTATTACTGACGCCGCCCGGTCTTTTTCCCTAGCATCAGGCCCAGGATTAGACAGTTTACGTCCTCGGCATCTGCTCGATATGCTCGATAGCACAGTACCGTCATCTGGGAGGCTGGTGGAAGAACTTTGTTCTCTTGTTAATTCAGCTTTGAGTGGTAATTTGCCACATTTCTGCATTCCCATCTTCTACGGGGCCAATCTGACAGCGCTAAAGAAAAAAGACGGCTCTATTAGACCTATAGCATGCGGCCTTACAATCAGGAGGCTTGTCGCTAAAGTAGCCATTGCCATTACAAGAACAACAATTGTGACAGCAATTTCACCAAGTCAGATAGGCGTTGCAGTGAAAGGCGGTGCAGAAGCGGCAGTCTACGCAGTACGAGCATTTGTTGAAGCAGAAGGTCCAGTACGGGTCCTAGTAAAATTGGATTTTCGTAACGCCTTCAATACTATACGACGCGATGTAGTGCTTGATGAGGTAAGACTCAAAGTGCCGCAACTTTTGCCGCTAGCTTGGCAAAGCTACAAGGAACCGACTCTACTGTCCTGGGATGAAGCACCACTATTATCAGCTAGTGGAGTGCAACAAGGCGATCCGCTTGGACCTGCTTTATTCAGCCTTGGGGTATCCAGTTTAGTGGCACGCATGAAGAGCCCTCTTAACGTTTGGTACTTAGATGACGCAACGATTGGAGGCCCATTTGATCTGATTGTGTGTGATATTATCAACGTGCTGAATTTTGCAGAAGAGGGAGGCCTTAGCCTCAATGCCTCTAAGTGTGAAGTCATTACATTGGGAGGTAATGCCCAAGAACAGGATGCAATTTTTAGGGCATTTTCGAATGTCTTGCCAGAATCTAGGCGCGTTGACTTAGACGAGCTGGAGCTTCTGGGAGCCTCAATAAGCTTACGATCGATCTCAAAAACCCTTAAAAGAAAAAAAGCAAAGTGCACTGGACTGAAGGAAATTCGCTCTCGCTTAACGGCGATGCATTCGCAAGCAGCTCTGTGTATCTGGATATACAGCTTGGGCTCGCCAAAGCTTAACTATACTCTGCGCACTTCACCAGCAATTAAAAGTCACGAAGATCTTCAAGCTTACGACGATACCGCAAGAAGCATTTTAGGTGAAGTATTAAACGTCGACGTGCATGATGACACTTGGAAAAGAGCAACCCTTCCAATTGCCGAAGGAGGTCTTGGTATTAGATCAGCGGCGGAGCTGGCTCCCATGTGCTATGCCGCGTCTCTATTGGAATTTGGTAAACTCGCAAAAACGTTAGTCGAACCAGACATCCGCCAAGGAATCACAAGAGCCAAAGACGCTGCAGAGCTAATAGCTAGACAAACAATTGGACCAGGCCCCTGGCAAGAACGTCCCACACAGCATACATTAGACTCCTACAGATGCAGCGCTGCAGCTAGAGAGCTGTTAGACAGCCTCCAATCTCCAGTGGAAAAAGCTGTCTTTCTGGCAGCACGGGACACATTTAGTGGAGGCTTTCTAAAGTGTCTCCCTTCCCGGCAGCTGGGTACCATGCTGGACAACACCTCATTCCGCATGGTAATAGCTCTTCGAATAGGTGCCCCGGTTTGCAACCCCTTCTAGTTGCCGCGCATGTGGTACCACAGTAACTGAGGATAGACTTCACCCTCTTAGCTGCATCAAAAGCCATGGTTAGGCCTTCATAACGACAAAAGAGCCCAGATTAGGACTTCATGACGACAAAAGACCTGACGGTGTAACAATCCCGCTATGGGCTAACGGCAGATGCTTGGTATTGGATGCTACAGTGTCCTGTACAGTCGCACCCTCGTATATACGCCACAGTTCACTAGAAGCGGGATGGGTTGTCGAGCGCGCAGATAATGGGAAAAAACGCAAGTACAAAGAACTGGAGACAAGTTATATCGTAGTGCCAATAAAGATGGAAACAATGGGCCCGGTAAGCAAGGGAACCAAGAGATTCATCAGTGAGCTGGGCCAACGGATTACAGATCTCACAGGGAATCGGCGGCAAATAATAATAATAATACTTATTATTATTATTATTATTATTATTATTATTATTATTATTATTATTAATTTCATTGGGCGCCCCATGCTAGAAACCTTCACACAGGTGGTAGACGTGTTGTACCTTATCAGCAGTGATATACAGCAAGCTCTCTCGGAATTCCAGTGTGAGCCGGGACTCCAGCTACTTGGAAAGCTGCTGCTGCTATTATGATCGCATTGAGAGCACCATGTCTAGCAGTATAACATATTGGAGCTCTTCGTGCTCCCACTCCACTGCCTCTCCTCATGCAGTTCTTTGTTTGTAGAAGTATAGTATTTGTAAAATGGGAGTTACAAGTTCCCAGCAGAACTTGAGAGGTATTATTTTATTACATTATTTATCAGATCCGAGCGTTGGTAACCTTTTTGGCGAGACAACATTCCACTGTTTGTCTAGTGCCTAGTAGGTAGGGCCGAGTACCGTCTGATTGCCCGGGGTGCATATGTCAATTGAGGTGACATGTCAGGGGGTCGCAGGGCTTTTCACGTTTAAAACATAGTGAATGGTTGCGAACTTTCCATTAGCGATATGTCTGTATATGGGTGTGTTGTAACTGCCCAGCAACTGCCCAATGCTGGCAAAACGCTTGAGGAGCTGAAAGAGGCTGCTCGCAAGAGTAACCTCGAGGAGTTCCAGGTTGAAAGGTAGCGGAGCGAAGCATCCGACCAGGAGGCTAGGGCGAGCCAGAAAGCGGCTGAAGAAAGGCGACAGCGCAAAGAAGCTAAACGATTGACTACAAACAGCGAGGGTAAGAGCAGAAGAGGGCAGGTGAGCCTCAACCGGTGCAGAGCCGGTCGTACGACCTGCTTGAGAAGACGGTCCGGGAGAGGTCATAGCATTATGTATCCTTTCAGAACCGAACGAGAAAGAAGAGCGCTATAAAGACCGATGAACGCATTGATGTGGCAACCTGGTGGACAGGAAAGCACAACGCCACATGGGCAGTACGGGCTCAGCAGAGTGGCGGAAGTAGCTTTGCGTGGGTGGAATTAGGCGGGATGGGGGTTGTATACACGTGCTATTTTTTACCTAATAGGGGAATACAGGAGTTTCAGGTTTTCCTGAGTCAAATAGGCCGTAGCTTAGGCACGCACGAGGGAAAACCACTGATTGCTACCGGGGACTTCAACTCGGCCAGTACTGCATTGGGTAGTCGTAATACTTCGAAAAGAGAATAATTCTTACTGGAATGGATGGCAGAGCAGGGGCTTATGGCTGTTAACGACGGGGATGTTTCTACGCAGGAATCCCACGTAGATTTCACGCTTACCAACGAACGGGCATTCACGGCGATAACCGGGTGAAGGGTCGAACGGTTCATAACCACAGCGACTACTGCTACATCTGCAGTAGTCGCTGTACGAGGTATCTTTGGGTACGAGCTCCAACCGCGACGTTTCCAGCATCGCCTACCCAAGGCAGACGGTAGCAAATGAGACAGCTAGAAAAGGAAGCGCTAGTAAAGGAGATCGACGCGAGGTGTCGGACAATGGGAGTGGGAACGGTGGACAAAAATCGACTCACCGAAACACTCATTGCCTCGTGTACAAATGCTGGCCCGCCCCGAACGGCGGAGGTGACCCGACGGCACCGGTCCGTTTACTGGTGGAGCGATGAAATCAGGCAAGCAAGAAAGCGATGCACAAGGCTAAACAGGGTGTATACTAGGCAACGCAGCTGACAGAGTGGAAGGGTAAACCGAGGGGAGGCGGAGCTAGACATTGACGAGCAATCGGCCACACCCTTGGAAAGTTACAGAGCTGCCCGCAAGAATCTTTAAAGGCTCATCTGGAAGAGTAATGCACAGGCGTGAAAACAGCTGACAAAGGAACTGGAGAGGGACGTGTGGGGGCTACCGTACCGAATTGTTATGGCCAAGCTCCAGGCGCCTTCTCTGAGACTCCCGCCGGATATTCTAAAGGATCAGGTCCATAGCCTGTTCCCGGTTCACCCGTGGAGAGGTGACGGGGAGGAGCCTCTGGCTGCTGAAGAAGATATTCCCGAGGTGACGTTGGAGGAAGTCGAGCGAGCACGGCAACGATTGACACTTGGTAAAGCACCGGCCCGGATGGAGTACCTCCTGGAGCGGCGAAACTGCTGGTGCAGCGATGGCCGAAGCTGTCTCAAGCACTGGTGATGCGCCTATTAAGAGACGGGCGATTTCCGCGGCTGTGGAAAAACGTCAACCTGGTCCTAATGCCCAAATCAGCGGGAGAGGGCAATGCTTTAACAAGTAGTTTTGCTTACCGGCCTATATGTCTCCTTGACACAATGAGCAAGATTTTGGAGAATGTTATCGTTAAAAACCTCAACGCTGAGATTAAGCTTAAAGGGGCCCTGTCAGACGCCCAGTACAGTTTTCGTAAGGGGAAGTCCACGCTTGGCGCCCTTACACGGGTTTTGAAATGGGCGGCCGAACAGTTAACGAAGACCCCGAAAACAAGGGACTTTGTTGAGCTCGTTGTCTTGGATGTCAAGAATGCCTTCAGCTCGATGAGCTGGGAGGTGGCCATGGATGCTATGAAGCGCAAGGACATCTCGCCATACATTTGCCGGATAATTTCGTCCTACCTATCAAAAAGAAGACTGTTGGCCGGCGGTCAGGAGTATGAGATCTCTGCGGGGATTCCTCAGGGGTCGGTCTAAGAGCCGACTCAGTGGAACCTAGCCTATAACGGAGTCCTCGAGCTGCCGGACTTACCGGCGGGTGTTGAGATGGTGGCCTATGCCGATGACTTGGCACTGGTTATCACAGCACGGGGAACTGGGG
Source organism: Dermanyssus gallinae (assembly GCA_003439945.1). Classification (NCBI taxonomy): domain Eukaryota; kingdom Metazoa; phylum Arthropoda; class Arachnida; order Mesostigmata; family Dermanyssidae; genus Dermanyssus; species Dermanyssus gallinae. Next base: position 69,232 of record QVRM01000525.1, read on the forward strand.
TCCTGGAGTGTGCCGCTAATGAAGCCTTCGAGCAGGTGGTAGAGTGGGCGGAACACCATTCTCTAAGACTGCCCCCGCACAAGACGGAAGCACTGTACCTTACAGGCAAGCAAAAAAACAGGAACATCCGCCTGCGTCTAAACGGTCATCCTGTCAAGCTTGCTCGGACAGCAACGATCTCGGAGTGGTGCTCGACAAAGGCCTCAATAGGCGCATATCCAGCATGTGACTGGTAAAGTAAGGTCGCGGCCGGCCTGGCGCGGTTAATGCCCAGAGTCGGTGGCTGCACAGAAGGCAGACGGCGCCTGGTGGCCAGTGTAGCAGAGTCGGTAGCGCTATACGCGGCTCCAATGCGGGCAGACATAGCGCTGAGGACACAAAGAAACAGGAGAGCGCTTCGATTGTCACTGCGGCCGGTAGCCATTCGTGTCTGCCGGGCTTACCCCACGGTGTCGACTGCGGCCCTCCTGGTCCTGTCCAAGATGCTACCATGGGATCTGCTGGCAAGTGAACGCGCCGAAAAATGGAAGGATGGCGATTTAGACTTAACAACGGTAGTTCAAGGAAAATCGCCCGATGGCATGAGGAATGGGTCGCTGTGCAGCCGAGAGGACCTCGGAGGCCGCCCGCGGGGAGCTGGACCAAAGACCTCATCCCTGACCTGAAGGCGTGGTACGACTGCAACCACGGTGAGCTGTCTTATGGTACGACACAGGTGCTGACCGGGCACGGACAGTTCCAAACGTACATGGTAAGAATTAACAAGGCGAGTGTCGACATCTGCGCGTTATGCAGATCGAGTGAGACGGACGATGTCGAGCACACAGTTCTGCAGTGTCCGGCCTTCCACGAAGCCAGAGATGCAGGTGCGACCACCGTGACGGAAAAACCAATCAAGAATATATATATATATATATATATAAAACGTTTTATTCAAGTAAGAAAGGAAATTACATTTCGCGCTGATCGCACTTGCGCATCAGGCACATCGGCGACGAGCATCGGATACTACACCCCCCCCCCATTGACCCTCACCCTCATCGACCCCTTGATCTAGCGCTCCGTAAGGTCAACTCGACAGCTGATAAGTTTCGAGCAAAACTGAGAAATTCCTTGATAGATGCGGAGGGGGAGGCGGAAGGACTCCGGAGTTTGCTCGAGGCGATGCGGAGGGAAAGACACGAGATGCTGGCAAGATCGCCTCCTCAGCCCTCAGACCCTCTCGCCATCTGCCAGCGATGCGCCCCGGCTGACCTTGAGGCAGCGCATGCACAGAATGTTGGCGGAGTTCTCCAAATATGTCACAAGGATCCCACCACGGCTCCACCAACTAAGTCGCAGGCGGTCCCCTCCTCTTCCCCCCCCCCCCCTGCCCTGACCGGGCAGACATCAGTCAGAGTCAGGGTGGGAGAAGAACGAACATTTGCCAAAACCGTGCAGACTCTCAGGGCATATTTGGCCGACAACAAACAACTAGAGTCAGCAGTCACCGGTCTGGTCAAAGACAGTGACGGTGACGTGATAAAACGTCTTCGAGGGACTGTTCCGGGCCTTGGGGCACAGCTGGCTCAAGCCTTAAGCAATGCCACCGCACACCAGGCAGACAGCCACACAGGTGGTGGGTCCTTGCGAGAAGTGGCCCTCTGGGGCATCAACTCCCTGCGTAACTGAAAGAGAATCGAGACGGAGCTGCAGCGGCTTCTTGCTGTCCCCGAAGGGGTCCCGATCACGGCAAGCGAGCCGCGCCAGGGACACGCAGGCACACGCTGGTACTCGGTGATCAGAGTTGCTACTTCTCTGGCCAAATGGCTCCAGTCGCAGCAAAGCGTCATGAAGCGCGCCTCCCAACATGCTTTAACTGACAGAGACCGGGCCACACTGCCTCTTTCTGCAAGGCTCAGAAAGTGACTACACGCCTCTGCCGTCGATGCAGATCACCGGAACATGCCGTCGCGGCCTGCACGGCCGAGACCTCCCACTGCATAGTGTGCCGGGTCATCGAGCGGACAGTATGGCATGCCCAGCATAAAGGACAAATCTACTGGAGTTGCGAGGGCGAGCGGAAAAAGACCGGCCAAAACACGCAACCCCAGCCGGCGGACTACTAGCCCCGGCAGAGGCCGCACAATCCACAGAGACACTACCTACCAGACCCGCTGAGCCAGCAACGCTCTCGTCGTAAGACCGTCACCCAGCCGGTGGATGACGGCGGCGCCGAGTGGCATCATGTAGGCTCAGTGTCTTCTTATGACAAAAATAATCAAGATTCTGCAAATAAATCTTAACCGCTGCAGAGCCGCACATGACCTGCTGGAGTCGTACGTTGTACAACATCGAATCGCCCTCTGCACTATTTCAGAGCCAAATGGCGCTCTCTCGAGGAATCTAACCAATGCATGGACAGACAGTTCCTGCGACGCTGCCATCTGGTGGACTAGACAGAAGGCTGCACTGTCCATCACGGGCCACGGTCTGGGGAACGGATTATCATGGGCCTACCTGCCAGATCTGCCAGATATCGGCCAGACTTAGTACTATACAGTTGCTACTTTTCCCCGAACAGAACGGTAGAAGATTCTAACAAGTTTTTAGACGACATAAGCGCATCGATTGACACTCATTGCTACCCTGGCCACTCATTGATAGTCGCAGTCGACTTCAACGCACTACACGTCGCGTGGGGCAGCCGCCGCAACACGAACCGAGGAGAGATCCTACTGGACTGGCTGTCGGGCCAGGGCTTAGCACATGCCAATAAAAGCGACGTGCCGACGTTTGCGCGTCGCGGCCAGATATCTTTCCTTGATCTGACGCTAGCGGATTCGGCTGCGATAGCCAACATCCAGGACTGGGTGGTACAGGAGGCGGAGGGGAGTCTCAGCGACCACCGCTACCTTACCTTTCAGATAACACCGCAAAACAGACACTACCCGCGTCTGCCGGACCGCCGATACTAGCAAATGCGACACATTAATAAGGAACTATTGGCAGACACCTTCAAAAGACGCCTCGGCGAGGACAATCTAACGGAAATTATTACAATGGCATGTCAGGAGGCCGGCAGTCCGGCCAGACAAGGAGGTCCAAGGAGAGCCTCCGCTAAACACTGGTGGAGCCCAGAAATCGGGACCGCCCGCGCAGACTGCGTGCGTCCGAACCGCATCATGACTCGGGCCCAGCCGTGGTTGGCGAAACGCCATCAACGAGGATATGATGACCGCCAGCTGACGCGGTCGACCGTGCTGATCAACTACAACAGCTGTACCGCACCAAGCGCCTGCGACGGCTGATAAGCAGAGCGAAGGCCGAGTCCTGTAAAGCGCTGGTTGAGTCAGTGGAGTCAGACGTCTGGGGCATTCCGTACCGTACGGGGATGGGAAAGCTCCGTAAGCCGCCCCCCCCCCCTCGCTCCCCACAGAGCAAGTACGAAACCTAGTCACCGCCCTCTCCCCCTCCCCCCCCCCCCCCGTCAGCATCGAAGTAGACTCTAACCAGATCCCAGAAGTGAACTCCGAGGAAATGGCACATGCCGCGAATGCCTTGCGACTGGAAAGGCACCTGGGCGACACAGGGTTCCCCCAGGGGGGATCGGCAAACTCTTCAAGAATGTGCTGGTCAGACGCCTGAACAAAGAGATCGAGGAGAAAGCCGCTCTATTGGAAAACCAATACGGCTTTCGCAAGAGCCGATCGACCCTCGATGTTGTCGAACGAGTGCTTCAGGTAGCCTACACAGAACAACAACTTACGTACACTTAGTACGCGCAATTTCGTTTTACTTATTCTGTTTGACGTGCGAAACGCGTTTAATACAGCGAATTAGCAAGTAATAATAGACACGCTTGAGCAAAGAGGCATAGGCGCGTTTGCTTGGGCCGATCCTCTGGAATATGGCATACGACGGAGTCCTGCGGTTAGACGACCTGCCCGACGGGGTGGACATAATCACCTACGCCGATGATCTGGCGCTGGTGGTCACCGCGAGAATGAAGGCGGTGCTTGAGGCGCGAGCAAACACGGCTCTTTCCATAATAGAGAAGTGGATGGCCGACAACTATCTGGAGCTGGCCCCTCGGAAGACCGAGATAATCTACCTAAGTGGCCGCCGTCGTACTAGGCAAGCATCATGAGAACTTGCAGGGCACCGGCTGACTATCAAACGGAAGGCAAGGTACCTAAGCGTAACGCTGAAACACAGGCCTCACCGGCCTGCCACACATCCAGAGTGTCATCCAGAAGGTCACGAAGGTCTCCACCAACCTTGCGCGCATCCTTCCTCGCGAGGGGGGCGCGACGCACGCCAAGCGGCTGCCCCTAGCGGCCGTGGCAGAGGCCATCGCTCTGTATGCCGCGCCCATATAGACTGGAATGGCGCTGCGGACCGCAAAGGCACGGCGCATGATACGAAGCTCCCAAAGAGCGATGGCAATCCGGGTCACGCGGGCCTATCGGACTGTCTCGACGGACGTCCTCTTGGCGCTTGCCTGCCAGAAAGAAGCAAGCGCAAGGAGGACGGCGACACTTCCTGGACCCAGGCACGGGAGCACTCCCTGGAGAGCCTGAGACCACTAGAGGAGTTGGACAAAAAGCTTAATCACTAACCTGGTATAAGATCAAGGGAACAATTACATATTAATCAAAACCTGGTATAAGATCATGGGAACGTTTACATATTAATCCGTGCAAGTGCTTACAGGGCATGGAGAATTCCAGTCGTACCTTTTCCGCATAGGCAAGGCAAATACAGATATTTGCGTTCTCTGCACCACAGGCGCACCCGATGACGCGGCGCACACCATAGAAGACTGCGAGGTCCTTGCGGCCTACCGCACGGGCTCCTCCTCTGTCCACAAAGGTAGCCCGACTCCGACCATCGTGGCCAACATGCTCAAGTCGACAACGGACTGGCACGCTGGGATCCTATAATTAGACGGGCTTATGCGCGAAAAATTTCGTCAGGAAGATCGCCACAGATCGCGATTCCACACTAGGCCTCTAGTGTCCACTCCCGGGCAGGACCCACTCCCTGCTCGGGACATGCTCGCAGACTAAGGAGAGGGACTCCCCTTTCCTGGTCTCGAGGTAATAATTCACAATTCCGAACCAGGAGAGGGTGGGAGAGGTGGTTTTTAGTGGGTAGCACGCGCGGACTGGATCGAGTAATATACTCTCCCCTGGCGTTTAGTCCCACACTACCCTCCATTAACATCGGAGGGTGTGCGTAAAGCATTTTCCACCTCTACAAAAAAAAGAGCTATGCTGCTGGCCTGGCGTGTTGGCGTTTGCTTTTCTACGAACATTTTGTTGAATAGGCACGGATTCTGTCTCAGCTGGAGCAGCATCCTCTAATCAAGCTTCTTGAGCACTGTAAATTTTGTGAAGAATATCGACATGGCACGGTCAACATGGCAGCGAAATGCAACCACGAAATCGCTATTTCCGGTCCACTTAATCCAAGCAAGCTTTACTCTTAATAAGGCCCGGATACCATGCCGGTGTTGAATATACTGAACGTACGTATGTAGTATATAGTTGGACGTACAAGTCGAGAGAGCGTACAGCGAATGCTTGGACGATCCAGTTTCAACAACTAGATATCTTACAAAAGCGCATGTTATGAAGTATTGCCCGGTCAGCCACCCCGGTATAACAACATATATATATATATATATATATATAGAAAATATTGTGATGATTTATTAATCATTTACAATACGTTTGCACACTCGGCAGTGCTCGCCTGACATTTTTTTTAGGAGGTGATTGTCCTCCGTCCCCTACGGTGCTTGGAACCGCCGTGTAGGCATATATCTTCAATACACCGGAGGGCCGGACATGTCGAGACATCTAGGGTTTCCCAAACAGTCCTTGTGGCAACGTGGCCGCTGACCCTCAGCGGTATATGGTTGATCATCCATTCTCGTTGAGCATTGCTCAACGAAAATCCGACCACCGTCAGGGATCGAACCGGCGATAACCCGGTAGATGACAACCATGACTAGCGAACTAGTCCCCTAGACCACGCCGCCACAAGCGAGTATATACATATACATATATATGAAACAAACAACAAAAAGCACATTTCGCATACAAAGTAGACAGTGATTAAACCGACCGACAAGCGAACTCCTTTGGCGGGCGAACCAAATTTGACGAAGCCGCGAGCCGCCTTCGGGCTGCCGAATACTAGTTCCTTTTTAGGGCCAGCCTTGCCTGCTCGCCGTGGCGAGAGGAGAATCTCATCGTCGAGGTCAAGACCCATATCGGGCATAGAAGCACGAGATGATTTTATTTCCTCCGAGGGTACTTCAGGGCGCACCTTGGCCTCCAGCGTCCCGCTCAGACTCCCTCCAGGGTGGTCATCGTCATCACCTTTAACGTGACAACAAGCAACAAATGGGTCATTCGCCTGCACATGGTTGCGAGTTTATTGCAGCTCCTGCGGTGGGTTCTACGTCAACGGTTTTATTCTTAAGAAGCTATGTAATGACGGCGTAATATATACGTGCGTGAACGTACACACACACGCACACATATATACAGTTAGTGTAAAAAAAAGATACAGCCATCCTTTTTTTTATCTTAAACTTTTTTTTTGTTTAACTTTTGCCACATTACACACAGTTATTATATCCAGTCGTGTAAAGACTACAGTGATACATGCTCATAGAATAACAGCGGAGACTTCTATTGACATTTGGGGTCTCGAATTACTTTGAAACACGAAATATCTATATTTGACACAGCTACACCGCGAATAAATTATACAGCCACTAGCAAGATGGATGTCTTAGCAAGTGAATTAAGCGAAATAACGGCGTGTAGACTTATTGTACGGCTTGAGCGAAACGAAAGCAGAATTCTGATCAGAAGTTTTTTTCTGTGTGGGAACGATGGGCTTAGGCCGGCGCCTTACGAGCGACGAAAAGGTCCAAATCAACACTTAAGGGAACATCAGCCACTCGAATTGCGAATTTTCTCGATTTCGTCGATTGGGGCATTTTACCAAAGTAATGAAGAACTTCGTGAATTTAGGTAAAAATTACGCCGAAAAAAAGTTCTGAGCGTCTAAATGCCATTTTAGAACGACGCAAGTGTGCATTTCTGAAGCAAGCGTCGAACTTTGCGCTCTCGGCAAAGGCAATTGTGGCTGCAGCTGGTGTACAAACCAACGTGTGAGACGTCCAAAACCTCCTCAGGACACCACATTGTCTCACGAGAAAAACACAAGAGAAAACCACGATTGTCCGCTGACCGCTGAAAGCTCGTCTTGACTTCGCCAACGTTACGATGTGATGAACCACTAGTACGACGTCATGGACCACTGAGTGGCACAGAGTGCTCTTTTTGGATTAAAAAAAGTTTAACTTTTATGGACCAAATGGATTTAACTATTATTTTTTCACGATGTGCGTAAGAAAGAACGAATTTTGTCAAAACTTCACTCAGGTAGCGGTTCGGTGGTGATCTGGGCCGCTGTCGGGTACCATGCAGCGTCGTCGATTGAGTTTTTAGACGGTCGTGCTAATTCGAGGCCCTATTTGGATCTACTAGAAGAGCAATTGGCGCATTTTGAGCTGATAGGAGGGCCAGACTTTGTTTTTTTTAGCACGATAACGCTCCGATTCACACCGCCAGGCTGATAGGAAGCTAGTTCAAGCAACTTCACATTGAGGTCCTAAGTTGGCCTGCAGTCTTACCTGATACTAATATCATCAAGAATGCGTGGATCTGGCTCGCCCGAAAGGTTTACGCCGAAGAAAAACAAATTTCGAACCAGGTAGAACCATGTGAAGGCTTGGGGCGAGCTCTCATAAAACGTCATCCGAAGCTCGTTTAACGCTGTGCCAAACCATTGTTTTAAGGTCATCCGACTTAACGGGAAGTTCACTGAGTATTAAGTATAGTTGCTGCATTGTCTCCGTCGAGCCTTTAAATGAGCCTAAACGTCGTTATTCCGCTCAATCCCCTCGCTGAGACATGCATCTTGCTAGTGGCTGTATAATTTGTTTGCGGTGTAGTTGTGTCAAATGTAGAAATTTTGTGTTCAAAGTAATTCGAGACCTCACATGTCGATGAAATTTTCTGCCGTTACTCTACGAGCCTGTATCAGTATAGTCATTACATGATTAGATATAATAAATGTGTGTAATGTGGCAAACATGGGTGGCTGTATCTTTTTTTCACGGACTATATATATATATATATGCTTTTTAGAAAGAAAGAGTCAGCGGCTATGCTGCCAAAGGTTCTGTTTGGGAAACTCTGGATATCTCAACATGTTCGGCCCTCGGTGCATTAAAGATACACTTCACGGCGGTGTCAAGCCCGTAGGGGACGGAAGACAATCACCTCCTAAAAAATGAAGGGCACTTCGTCACAAACAAGCCGCTTTGAACCTCATATTGATTGCTTTAAAGTATACAAACATATTTATTAGTCAAAACAGCCTTAAGAATTGCGCGACGTAATTAGACAAAATGACGAACTGTCGTACAAGTAAAATCACCTCAACGCGCTTCGCTTAGTGAATGACAGCTAGATCTAGTTTGTTCCCGAGCAGGATAGTACTAAAAAATAGGCAAATAAACTCACGATAAAATATTTAGTTAAATATTATTACCTCGAAGTGTTTACGAATTAATGATTCCAGTAATCTTCCTACATTTTGCGTAGCTGGGAAGAATAAAGGCGTATATTAACATTTTGTTACGTTTTCGTATCCCGAATCAAGGCAAAGTAAAAATAGATTCGTTACGTTTTTATTTCTGAAGTACCTATACTGAAAACAATACATATATGGCCATTATAATTGTACCACCCACACACTCTTACGTAACAATAAATACGTGATTTCATGTAAATGTTACAAGCAAACAATACTAGAGAACCCTTAAGACAGTGTGCGAAACGTTCGGTCACACGGGTGCACCCACTAGACGATGCTAAAATGTCAAATGTTTTTGGTACTAACTCTGTATAGACTCGCTCATACTATAAACTATGCAAGCATTTTCATCAGGCAGGCACGAAGAACGAAAATAATCGCTATCAGCAAATCGACTTGAATACGAGCAAGTTGTGGGGGCCTCAATGCGAATAATACGTAAATATGTAAAGATGTGCACATGCATTTGCAGTAGAAACTCCACCAGTGTTAAAAAGCTACAACCATATACAGTATCACTGTGCAAAGCCAAGCATTCGTTGCACTGTAAGCGACCATTGAATTTCACGTCTATCGCTCACACCAAGCGGCCTTTATATCGTTTATCAGCACCATCTTAAGGCTGGCGTGCTTACAAGCGTTCTTCCTTGATTACTTAGAACAGATTGCTGATTTGATTGGCCATAGCATCCTTAGCTCTGATTTTATTAACAGCTACCTTAGAGCTTTCCAAGCAACTATACAACAGTAGCGTCTAGCCTTGTTCACTGATTTAGGAATAGAAGTATTGTCTAGTTCAAGGTATTCTGTCCTCTCAACATTAAAACGCCTTCAACATATGACCCTCGTTCGATGATGGTTGCGACTGTTATTGTACGTTCACGGTATATCAGCAGGAGACCATGTATGCATGGTAGGTTTGAAGATACGACATCTACACAATCGCGGCCGCCACGGCGGAATTGTGTAAAATGTTTTATACAATAATGTTATTTTGTATTTTAAATTAAATAAAATTAGGTTTTAAAAAGCGTTTGTAATTGCTAACAGAGATCAGAGGCGTCCCTCGTCAGCAGAACACCCAACCATAAACAGGAAGATTCTAGTTGATGCCGCAATCTGGTAAACTGGGTATTATGCGCAAAATGCATTTCGCAGTTACCAGTTCCCCCAAACAGATCCCTGTGCGAATTTGAGGATGTTCAGGCAAAGATTGCAGGGTCGATACAGACCCACCCCCGTGGACCCATCGTGATAGTTGGCCAGTCACCGCCGCACCAGTAGAACAGAGGGGCGGAGGAGCTTCCTGTTCATTGCGTGGATCGCCGACGAGCCTTAAATAAAATCCTTGCTAGAGAGAAGAAAGCTTGAGGGAGTTCGTTGGCGGTGGTTGAAGCGGACTCAGGGGGGGGGGGCTTCCTTACAGAGTGGAAATGGCGAAAACCCGCCACCCGTCACAGCTCCAGGTGCAGGTGTGCGGGGTCGATTCGGACCCCGTCGATCCGGATAGCATCGCATCTGTTGCCGAGAAGGAGACTCTGAAGGCGGCAAAGCAACAATCCGCTTGAAAAAGCATCTGGCCCCGACGGGGTTTCGCCAGTCAGCTGCTCGCCAGCGAGCCTGATTACCCATATGCTGGCGAATTGCACCTACCCAGCGCATTAGAAAAAGGTGCACTTTGAGCTAATTGCCAAGCCGGGATCTACTGCTTATCGGTCTATGGAGATCTACTAAACTGAGTTGTATGCTGGATACTGCAGGGAACTTGATAGAGGCAGTCATAACCGGCCGACTCATCTCGGAGATCGAATACTTATATGCTCTGTCGGACGATCAGTATGCCTTCCAACAAGGCAGATCGACCCTATGCAGTCTTAGGCGCGTGCTGCGAAAGATGACCCAGGGGACCACAAAGTTCTCTGATGACCCGCTTCTTTGTACGTTTACATTAAAGATGCTTTTAACACGGTTTAGGCTACCTACTACAACGCACCTTCCCGACGCGCGTCTGTTGATATTTTACTGGAGTCGTCCATGATTGCTTTTAACCGCAGCGATTACCACGTGGCGATTCGTTTTTGTCGACGAGTTGTAACTCGCACGATTTCACAAAAGGAGACCATTCGTTTGAAGACTGCAAGACTGCTATAATAATATATATGGAGAGAGATAGAGAAAATATTGACAATTCTGGCTCTAGAAGTTGCGAATCCGTAACGAAACGATACGCACTATTTAAAACTATTTTTCAGAAAATGTGCAGACTTGGTGCATATGATGTTAAAATTATAATGACTATTTACATATGCACATATATACATGGTGTATTATTATGCAAAACAAGTTTTAGACGGTAGTAGAACTTGTTCAAACGCACCAAATAGGTAAATTAATGACTGGGCAAAAATGTCCTGTTTAGAAGTGGGGGCAAAATTTCAATTCATCGAATTGTATCGATCGAATCTTTAGGTTAAATAACTTTTTTAATATAATACGCTTAAAACTGTACAGCGACCAGAGAGGTGCAGTGACTTTACAGGGATTTTAGTATCATACCCATTGTAATACGACTTGTGACCTCCGATATAGCACCAAACTGATCTCTGGAGTGGGCATTTTTGCCGATGTTCGAAATGTTCGGAATTTTCTTCTGGCCCCGCAAGTAGGTTAGTTTGTTCCACGGACCACTAAAAAAAGCAGATTTTGTTTGTGGTAATCTTTGGCTATGGGTATGTACACAGGCTCTGTGTTGCTCGCCCGCCCATATGGCATCTGGAATTGCACGGCTTCCGGCGTTTAGCGCGCATGGTTTAGTTGATTTAGCATTGCCGGAACGCAAGATTGGAGAATTGCGTTTCGTTTCGATACCGGCATCCCCAGCTGCCAACATGAACGAAAAGATCCGCATGCAGAGAGATCCCTTGGCAAAATCTTTTAGTTTCACATGTTAATGTGGGCAGCAGCAGGTTGAGGCCTGCTAAAGTCTTGGGAACAAGAAAAAATGTCAGAAGATGCACGCTCTCAGCAGCCTGGCCCGGGTGAAACGTTTACCCGGGCCCATGCACGCAAAAGGCGGATATTAACCGAGAGAGAACTGTCCCTCATGAAACGATGTCCGGCCAGCCACCACATTGGTATACCAAACAATTTGTAATTTATATATAACTTCATTCGTCCACTGGACCCCCCGTAACGGTGCACACGTTTGCAGGGACTCAAATGTCATGTTCCCACTCTGAATGATTGATTACATTGAATAAATGGTATTCCTATATATATATATATATATATATATATATATATATAAAACTTCATTCGTACGCCTGAGCAAGAGCTTCTTGCCGCCGCCCACTACATTAAAAAGCAGTTTGAATAAGTTTTTCTACCCTAAAAAAGGAGTGTTACGGGAGTTCTAGTACAACTCGGCGAATAAGTCAATTTTCAATGGAACGAGGGGCGGAAATGTCTTTTTTAGAGTGGGAGCGATATTAACAAAAATGATGTATCGAGCATTTTGTCCTGGCATATCTTCATTAAATCTGCAATTGCTAGAGTCTTAGTCATCCAAACAAACCAATCCTACCTGCGTGTTCGGAAGAAAAATTTGCATCTATTGCATTGCATTCTACGTTAGCTTAAAACAGAACAAGTGTTGTATTAAAGGTAATGAAACTTTGCAATTCTTATATTTTGGCTTTTACGCCCAATTACTATTTTTTAGAAGACACCTATATATATATATATATATATATATATATATATTTATTCAATCATTCACGGTCGGAACATAACATTTGTGTCCCTGCGAACGTGTGCACCATTACGGGGGTCCAGTGTAGGGACCAGCCATTTCTGGAGGGTGCCCCGAACTGTCTGAGGAAATCACCCGCTCGTTTATCTCCGCTGGCTAGAATCAGCCTCTTTCCGACCTTCTGTAGCAAACTGCGAGTGGACGGACCCGATCCGCCAAGGGTCTCGAAGGCAAGTGGGTGAAACTCGTACGGGTACCCGAGGTTCTGGTACTTTCTAACCTTGCCTGCCTCGGTGAGAGTTGAAGCATGGCCAACCCGGGCCGCGCCAGCACTGACCATTAAAGGAGCTAATGAGTCAGTAACTGTCGCGTCCCAACCCAGCATGCATCCGCTCTCGAACGGAGTCAAGGTCAGCCCGTCAGGTCTCTTCCCACACTCCTTGTCTAGTCCGGCGGGTTTCAGGGCGCACGGCAGACCACTGGATCGTAGAGCTCGACTGAAGGTTTCATTCAAGGCTTGGTGCGGTATATCAGCAGGAGACCATGTATGCATGGTAGGTTTGAAGATACGACATCTACACAATCGCGGCCGCCACGGCGGAATTGTGTAAAATGTTTTATACAATAATGTTATTTTGTATTTTAAATTAAATAAAATTAGGTTTTAAAAAGCGTTTGTAATTGCTAACAGAGATCAGAGGCGTCCCTCGTCAGCAGAACACCCAACCATAAACAGGAAGATTCTAGTTGATGCCGCAATCTGGTAAACTGGGTATTATGCGCAAAATGCATTTCGCAGTTACCAGTTCCCCCAAACAGATCCCTGTGCGAATTTGAGGATGTTCAGGCAAAGATTGCAGGGTCGATACAGACCCACCCCCGTGGACCCATCGTGATAGTTGGCCAGTCACCGCCGCACCAGTAGAACAGAGGGGCGGAGGAGCTTCCTGTTCATTGCGTGGATCGCCGACGAGCCTTAAATAAAATCCTTGCTAGAGAGAAGAAAGCTTGAGGGAGTTCGTTGGCGGTGGTTGAAGCGGACTCAGGGGGGGGGGGCTTCCTTACAGAGTGGAAATGGCGAAAACCCGCCACCCGTCACAGCTCCAGGTGCAGGTGTGCGGGGTCGATTCGGACCCCGTCGATCCGGATAGCATCGCATCTGTTGCCGAGAAGGAGACTCTGAAGGCGGCAAAGCAACAATCCGCTTGAAAAAGCATCTGGCCCCGACGGGGTTTCGCCAGTCAGCTGCTCGCCAGCGAGCCTGATTACCCATATGCTGGCGAATTGCACCTACCCAGCGCATTAGAAAAAGGTGCACTTTGAGCTAATTGCCAAGCCGAGATCTACTGCTTATCGGTCTATGGAGATCTACTAAACTGAGTTGTATGCTGGATACTGCAGGGAACTTGATAGAGGCAGTCATAACCGGCCGACTCATCTCGGAGATCGAATACTTATATGCTCTGTCGGACGATCAGTATGCCTTCCAACAAGGCAGATCGACCCTATGCAGTCTTAGGCGCGTGCTGCGAAAGATGACCCAGGGGACCACAAAGTTCTCTGATGACCCGCTTCTTTGTACGTTTACATTAAAGATGCTTTTAACACGGTTTAGGCTACCTACTACAACGCACCTTCCCGACGCGCGTCTGTTGATATTTTACTGGAGTCGTCCATGATTGCTTTTAACCGCAGCGATTACCACGTGGCGATTCGTTTTTGTCGACGAGTTGTAACTCGCACGATTTCACAAAAGGAGACCATTCGTTTGAAGACTGCAAGACTGCTATAATAATATATATGGAGAGAGATAGAGAAAATATTGACAATTCTGGCTCTAGAAGTTGCGAATCCGTAACGAAACGATACGCACTATTTAAAACTATTTTTCAGAAAATGTGCAGACTTGGTGCATATGATGTTAAAATTATAATGACTATTTACATATGCACATATATACATGGTGTATTATTATGCAAAACAAGTTTTAGACGGTAGTAGAACTTGTTCAAACGCACCAAATAGGTAAATTAATGACTGGGCAAAAATGTCCTGTTTAGAAGTGGGGGCAAAATTTCAATTCATCGAATTGTATCGATCGAATCTTTAGGTTAAATAACTTTTTTAATATAATACGCTTAAAACTGTACAGCGACCAGAGAGGTGCAGTGACTTTACAGGGATTTTAGTATCATACCCATTGTAATACGACTTGTGACCTCCGATATAGCACCAAACTGATCTCTGGAGTGGGCATTTTTGCCGATGTTCGAAATGTTCGGAATTTTCTTCTGGCCCCGCAAGTAGGTTAGTTTGTTCCACGGACCACTAAAAAAAGCAGATTTTGTTTGTGGTAATCTTTGGCTATGGGTATGTACACAGGCTCTGTGTTGCTCGCCCGCCCATATGGCATCTGGAATTGCACGGCTTCCGGCGTTTAGCGCGCATGGTTTAGTTGATTTAGCATTGCCGGAACGCAAGATTGGAGAATTGCGTTTCGTTTCGATACCGGCATCCCCAGCTGCCAACATGAACGAAAAGATCCGCATGCAGAGAGATCCCTTGGCAAAATCTTTTAGTTTCACATGTTAATGTGGGCAGCAGCAGGTTGAGGCCTGCTAAAGTCTTGGGAACAAGAAAAAATGTCAGAAGATGCACGCTCTCAGCAGCCTGGCCCGGGTGAAACGTTTACCCGGGCCCATGCACGCAAAAGGCGGATATTAACCGAGAGAGAACTGTCCCTCATGAAACGATGTCCGGCCAGCCACCACATTGGTATACCAAACAATTTGTAATTTATATATAACTTCATTCGTCCACTGGACCCCCCGTAACGGTGCACACGTTTGCAGGGACTCAAATGTCATGTTCCCACTCTGAATGATTGATTACATTGAATAAATGGTATTCCTATATATATATATATATATATATATATATAAAACTTCATTCGTACGCCTGAGCAAGAGCTTCTTGCCGCCGCCCACTACATTAAAAAGCAGTTTGAATAAGTTTTTCTACCCTAAAAAAGGAGTGTTACGGGAGTTCTAGTACAACTCGGCGAATAAGTCAATTTTCAATGGAACGAGGGGCGGAAATGTCTTTTTTAGAGTGGGAGCGATATTAACAAAAATGATGTATCGAGCATTTTGTCCTGGCATATCTTCATTAAATCTGCAATTGCTAGAGTCTTAGTCATCCAAACAAACCAATCCTACCTGCGTGTTCGGAAGAAAAATTTGCATCTATTGCATTGCATTCTACGTTAGCTTAAAACAGAACAAGTGTTGTATTAAAGGTAATGAAACTTTGCAATTCTTATATTTTGGCTTTTACGCCCAATTACTATTTTTTAGAAGACACCTATATATATATATATATATATATATATATATATATATATATTTATTCAATCATTCACGGTCGGAACATAACATTTGTGTCCCTGCGAACGTGTGCACCATTACGGGGGTCCAGTGTAGGGACCAGCCATTTCTGGAGGGTGCCCCGAACTGTCTGAGGAAATCACCCGCTCGTTTATCTCCGCTGGCTAGAATCAGCCTCTTTCCGACCTTCTGTAGCAAACTGCGAGTGGACGGACCCGATCCGCCAAGGGTCTCGAAGGCAAGTGGGTGAAACTCGTACGGGTACCCGAGGTTCTGGTACTTTCTAACCTTGCCTGCCTCGGTGAGAGTTGAAGCATGGCCAACCCGGGCCGCGCCAGCACTGACCATTAAAGGAGCTAATGAGTCAGTAACTGTCGCGTCCCAACCCAGCATGCATCCGCTCTCGAACGGAGTCAAGGTCAGCCCGTCAGGTCTCTTCCCACACTCCTTGTCTAGTCCGGCGGGTTTCAGGGCGCACGGCAGACCACTGGATCGTAGAGCTCGACTGAAGGTTTCATTCAAGGCTTGGTGCGGTATATCAGCAGGAGACCATGTATGCATGGTAGGTTTGAAGATACGACATCTACACAATCGCGGCCGCCACGGCGGAATTGTGTCAAATGTTTTATACAATAATGTAATGTTGTGTTTTAAATTAAATAAAATTAGGTTTTAAAAGGCGTTTGTAATTGCTAACAGAGATCAGAGGCGTCCCTCGTCAGCAGAACACCCAACCATAAACAGGAAGATTCTAGTTGATGCCGCAATCTGGTAAACTGGGTATTATGCGCAAAATGCATTTCGCAGTTACCAGTTCCCCCCAAACAGATCCCTGTGCGAATTTGAGGATGTTCAGGCAAAGATTGCAGGGTCGATACAGACCCATCCCCGTGAACCCATCGTGATAGTTGGCCAGTCACCGCCGCACCAGGAGAACAGAGGGGCGGAGGAGCTTCCTGTTCATTGCGTGGATCGCCGACGAGCCTTAAATAAAATCCTTGCTAGAGAGAAGAAAGCTTGAGGGAGTTCGTTGGCGGTGGTTGAAGCGGACTCAGGGGGGGGGGGGCCTTCCTTACAGAGTGGAAATGGCGAAACCCCGCCACCCGTCACAGCTCCAGGAGCAGGTGTGCGGGGTCGATTCGGACCCCGTCGATCCGGATAGCATCGCATCTCGCTGTTGCCGAGAAGGAGATTCTGAAGGCGGCAGAGCAACAATCCGCTTGGAAAAGCACCTGGCCCCGACGGGGTTTCGCCAGTCAGCTGCTCGCCAGCGAGCCTGATTACCCATATGCTGGCGAATTGCACCTACCCAGCGCATTAGAAAAAGGTGCACTTTGAGCTAATTGCCAAGCCGGCATCTACTGCTTATCGGTCGATGGAGATCTACTAAACTGAGTTGTATGCTGGATACTGCAGGCAAGTTGGTAGAGGCAGTCATAACCGGCCGACTCATCTCGGAGATCGAATACTTATATGTGTCTCTGTCGGACGATCAGTATGGCTTCCAACAAGGCAGATCGACCCTATGCAGTCTTAGGCGCGCGCTGCGAAAGACGACCCAGGGGACCACAAACTTCTCTGAAGACCCGCTTCTTTGTACGTTTACATTAAAGATGCTTTTAACACGGTTTGGGCTACCTACTGCAACGCACCTTCCCGACGCACGTCTGTTGATATCTTACTGGAGTCACCCATGATTGCTTTTAGCCACAGCGATTACCACGTGGCGATTCGTTTTTATCGACGAGTTGTAACTCGCACGATTTCACAAAAGGAGACCATTCGTTTGAAGACTGCTATAACTGCCATAATATAATGGAGAGAGATAGAGAAAATATTGACACTTATGGCTCTAGAAGTTGCGAATCCGTAACGAAACGATACGCACTATTTAAAACTATTCTTCAGAAAATGTGCAGACTTGGTGCATAGATGTTAAAATTATAATGCCTAATTACATATGCACATATATACATGGTGTAGTATTATGCAAAACAACTTTTTAGACGGTAGTAGAACTTGTTCAAATGCACCAAATAGGTAAATAAATGAATGGGCAAAAATGTCCTGTTTAGAAGTAAGGGCAAAATGTATTTTTTTTAATTTTTTTTTTATCGAATTGTATCGATCGAAGCTGTACGTTAAATAACTTTAGTAATATAATACGCTTAAAACTGTACAGCGACCAGAGAAATGCAGTGACTTTACAGGGATTATAGTATCATACCCATTGTAATACGACTCGTAACCTCCGATATAGCACCAAACTGATCTCTGGAGTGGGCATTTTTGCCGATGTTCTAAATGTTCGGAATTTTTTTCTGGTCCCCCAAGTAGGTTAGTTTGTTTCTCGGACCACTAAAAGAAGCTGCAATTTTTTTTGGTAATCTTCGGCTGTGGGTATGTATGTACACAGGCTCTGTTTTGGTCGCCTGCCCATATGGCATCTGGAATTGCACGGCCTCCGGCGTTTAGTGCGCATGGTTAGTTGATTTAGCATTGCCGGAACGCAAGATTGGAGAATTGCGTTTCGTTTTGATACCGGCATCCCCAGCTGCCAACATGAACGAAAAGATCCGCATGCAGAGAGATCCCTTGGCAAAATCTTTTAGTTTCACATGTCAATGTGGGCAGCAGCAGGTTGATACCTGCTAAAGTCTTGGGAACAAGAAAAAATGTCAGAAGATGCACGCTCTCAGCGGCCTGGCCCGGGTGAAACGTTTACCCGGGCCCATGCACGCAAAAGGCGGATATTAACCGAGAGAGAACTGTCCCTCACGAAACGATGTCCGGCCAGCCACCACATTGGTATACCAAACAATTTGTAATTTATAACTTTAATCGTACTCCTGAGCAAGACATTCTTGCCGCCGCCCACTACATTAAAAAACAGTTTGAATACGTTTTTCTACCCTAAAAAAGGAGTGTTACGGGAGTTTTAAGGCTATCGCCCCTGACTGCTACACAGGGTGTTCTAGAATTCTAGGACAAATATTGAGATCTAGTACAACTCGGCGAATAAGTAATTTTTCAATGGAACGAGAGGCGGAAATGTCTTTTTTAGAGTGGGAGCGATATTAACAAAAATGTTTAGGAAATGAAACTTTGCAATTCTTATATTTCGGCTTTTACGCCCAATTACCATTTTTTTAGAAGACACCTATATATATATATATATATATATATATATATATATATATATATATATATATATATATATATTTATTCAATCACGATCGGAACATAACACTTGTGTCCCTGCAAACGCGTGCACCATTACGGGGGTCCAGTGTAGGGACCAGCCATTTCTGGAGGGTGCCCCGAACTGTCTGAGGAAATCACCCGCTCGTTTATCTCCGCTGGCTAGAATCAGCCTCTTTCCGACCTTCTGCAGCAAACTGCGAGTGGACGGACCCGATCCGCCAAGGGTCTCGAAGGCAAGTGGGTAAAACTCGTACGGGTACCCGAGGTTCTGGTACTTTCTAACCTTGCCTGCCTCGGCTAGAGCCGAAGCATGGCCAACCCGGGCCGCGCCAGCACTGACCATTGAAGGAGCTAATGAGTCAGTAACTGTCGCGTCCCAAACCAGCATGCATCCGCTCTCGAACGAAGTTAAGGTCAGCCCGTCAGGTCTTTTCCGCCACTACTTGTCTAGTCCGGCGGTTTCCAGGGCGCACGGCAGACCACTGGATCGTAGAGCTCGGCTGAAGGTTTTATTCAAGGCTTGGTGTCTTGCTCGCCTACCTGCGCTGACGGCACAGGATAGCCCGTAGCGTCCGTCTGGCCGAACGACGTCTCCGCAGAGACAGGTATATATATATATATATATATATATATATATATATATATATATATACAGGTAGTTCCATAAGTTCTTAGAATGAGCTTTTTAGAATTCGAATTTTGGCGCGCTTCCACCGCTATTAGGAACTGGATTAATGTGTTAAAAGAGGTCGCAGGAGCACCGAGAATGAACTACGTCCAGGAGGCCAAAAAACGGCAACTGATGAGGAAAACGTGGAAAAAGTGCGGAAAATCTTTGCCGCAGATAAGCGAGTGAACATTAGGGAGATAGCGGAGGCCTTGGGGATCAGTTTGGATAGTGTGCATTTTATCCTGCACAAGAACTTGACGATGAAAAAGCTCAGAGAAAAATGGCTGCCGCATTTGCTCAACCAAGGCCAAAAAACGCGCCTGTTTTCGCTTCACAGCGAAATTTGGCCAATATGTCGAACAATCCTTCGGATTTTTGGCGCAGATTCATGACCGTCGATAAAAGCTGGGTCCATCACTACACTCCCGAGACTCAAGAAGCATCTTGCCAATGGTGTGCACCTGATGAAGGACCTCCGAAGAGGGTGCGGAAAACGGCATTGACCGGAAAGGTGATGGCTACAGTTTTTAAAAACCAACGTAGAATAATGCTGGTCGACTACCTTGAGAGCGGTAAAACGATCACAGGAGAATATTATGCAAGACTGTTGGACTGCCTTTAGCAAGAACTCATCGTGAAACGGCCCGCTTTGCAGAAGAAGGTTGTCCTGTTTCACCAGGACAATGCTCCTGCACACAAGTCCCGGCAAGCATCGGCAAAACTGGCCCAACTGAGGTTCGAACTTATTGAACAACCTTCCTATTCTCCAGACCTGGCCCCCTCTGATTATTTCCTCTTCGAACATTTGAAGAATAGTCTCGGTGGAAAGCGTTTTTCCAGCAATGAAGAGATTAAGGCTGCTGTCAATGCCTATTTTCAGTCTAAAGACGCGGAATTCTACTTAAGAGGTATAAAAGCTCTAAAATCTTGGTGGGAAAAGTATATTGAGCATCTCGGGGAGTATATCGAATAAGATAAATTTAAAAACATAATTTGAAAAATTCTTGGTTTTCATTCTAAGAACTTATGGAACTACCTGTATACGAGGTGTGTTCAAAAAGTATCGCGACTTTTGAATTTTCGCGGGTTACGTATATTCGAATTTCGATTTTTTGTGGCGTTATGTTGGTACTCATGTCTCTCACTTATGCCGACAAGCTCGGCCATTTTGAATGTTCACTTAATTGTTGACAGCTGCTTTGCTTGCACGTGTTTTGGATCGTCTTCGATTTTTACCTATTCAAAAAAATGGATCAAAGAACCTGTATCAAATTTTGTGTGAAAAACGAAATTAAGTGCGCGGATGCATTCCGAATGTTGACTGTGGCATACGGAGAAGCTACCTTGGACCGAAGCAACGTTTATCGGTGGTACAAAATGTTCTCAGAAGGCCGAGAAGATGTGAACGACGAAGAGCGTGCCGGACGCCCGAGCACTTCAACAACAGACGAAAAAATTAATGAAGTGGAGAAAATGGTATTGGCCAATCGTCGAATCACCGTTAGAGAAGTTGCTGAGGACCTAAACATATCGATTGGCTCGTGCCATTCGATTTTTATCAATGATTTGGGCATGAGACGGGTCGCCGCGAAATTCGTACCAAAATTGCTCAATTGCGACCAAAAACAGCATCGCATGAACATTGCTAATGAGATGTTGGACTCTGTCCGCGACGACCCAAATTTGCTCCAGAGGGTCATAACTGGTGACGAATCGTGGGTTTATGGTTATGACGTGGAAACCAAAGCTCAATCATCTCAATGGAAGCTGCCGCACGAACCAAGACCGAAAAAAGCGCGCCAAGTTCGGTCGAATGTGAAAGTTTTGCTGACAGTTTTCTTCGATTGCAGGGGCGTGGTGCATCATGAGTTCTTGCCACAGGGTAGAACGGTCAATAAGGAATATTACCTGCAAGTTATGCGCAATTTTCGCGAAGCAATCCGCCAGAAACGCCCGGATTTGTGGAAGAACAAAAATTGGCTTTTGCACCACGATAACGCCCCTGCTCACACATCGTTGCTTGTGCGCGAGTTTTTGGCCAAAAACAACACACTAATGATGCCGCAGCCACCGTATTCCCCAGATCTGGCTCCCTGTGACTTTTTCTTGTTCCCTAAACTGAAGAGGCCCATGAAAGGACGACGTTACGCTACGCTTGACGAGATAAAGACGGCATCGAAGGAGGAGCTGAACAAGATAAAAAAATGGTTTTTTGAAGTGCTTTGAAGATTGGAAAAACCGTTGGCACAAGTGTATAATATCTCATGGGGATTACTTTGAAGGAGACAAAATAGATATTCATGAATAAATAAATAATTTTTGAAAAAACACAAAAGTCGCGATACTTTTTGAACACACCTCGTATATATTTTTTATTTTTTTAAAACACACTTCTATATATATATATATATACATATATACCAGGTATATTCGAGCAGTCGCTGCTCCGGGATCAAAAGCCCGGTTGCATGCGCTTCCAAGTGTATTCTTCCGCTGGGTATCCTCCTGAACAACGAAACGACCCGAATTGGGGCAGGTCCTTGTCTCGGCTGTGACCTTTTCTCCTTCCATTAATGTGAATGTCGCCAACCCGTTGACAAATTAACCCCGAAAACACGGGTTATCGTGCATCATAAGTGCAGGACGCCGTAACAGGCATGCCGTTATTAACGACACCCTCCGCCGAGCGCTTCAGTCATCCGGATTCTCTTGCATTCTAGAGCCCTAGGGCCGTTCCGCCAGCGTGGTGCGTCCGCCTGCGCCTCGCGAATAGAAGGCTTCTTCATATCTGAAGCAACGAAAAAAGCAGTACCGTGGACGTTAAGTCTTGGCTGAAGGTCAGCCCGAAAAGTCTATTAGGGCCTCTCCGCCGACGATGGTAAGCGCCCGGATGGGATGACTCGTACCCCCTTCAGCAGGGGCAAGATGCTTGTCTGGGACGCCACAGTCAGCGACTCTATTCGCAATCGGAAACAAGATATCTGCGGCTTTCTTGAGACAACGCCTCGGCCTCGACATCCAACGCGGGAACGCGGCGTCCGTCCGGGGCACGCTGCTGAAGTGCTCCAAACCCACTCTATACGAGAAAGAATAACATTCCCAGTGCACACGTTATCGTGAAGCATATGTGCTTTTTATGTGTTTATATATATATATATATATATATATATATATATATATATATATATGTACATTGATACATGGGCACATTTTTACACACAGTTACGTGTGTACATGTGTATATGCCCCACCTTCCAAAATGCGAAATATAGCTGTGCCGCACTGAGAAACGCGCCGAGAGCAAACCTACTGCATTTCCTGGTAGAGGAACACCACACGCACGTTATGCAGCAAAGGACGCTGCCAAAGCCTTGTCACCGACTCTTGACGTCATCCGCGTAGTCGATCAGTAGTCGATAGCATTACGCGACGAACGACGCTCAGGGCCACAGCATGCCACCCAGCTAACGAGACGCGAGAAACTCCGGGGCTCGACATCACGCTGGAAAGTCGCACAGCGTTCCCAGCAGTTGTCTAGCACCATATGCATAGCCCAGAAAATATTTGTAGTCCGGTGATGCCCAAAGTTACTCATCTGGTAATAGCTTTGCTACATACTAATAGCCGTTTACTCTGGATATGGTTTACTATCTATTCTCAATAAGCATCGCTTAACACAATAATTCGGTTGATTCAATTACGAGAATCGAACTGATGACACCCCGATAGATGACAACCATGACTAAGCACTACCCCTCTCCCCAGATCACGCCGCCACGGAATTGCCATCCTGTCGATGCGGTGTTGGTGCTTAGTGTTGTCCTCTCCTCCTGATGACCCTCCTCGGACCACCCTGGATTATTTTGTGTTAGGTTTCGGGAAATGTATTATGAGACAAATCTTGTTTCCAGTCCAACGTATTGATTCCGTTTTCTGGCTTTTGAGTGTTTCGCTACCCCGCCCGGTTCAACCGAGCTGCGACGTAGGTAGGAAGCCGCGGTTGTGCACGAAGCCATTGCATCCCAAGCTAAGGTTTATTATTATTATTATTGGCCCAGTTAATCAATTGCACTCCCACACGTTCTTTTGCTGAATGTGTTGAGCACCGGCGCACGTCGAGATAGTCGCGTCATGCGCGTAACTTCGACCTGCGTTTCTTTTTTGCGTCCATTTCTAGTCTAAACACTTCCCTTCTTCGACTTCGAAAACCCTGCCCGGAGGAGAGTCGCCGGACAGCTCTTTGATTCCATCAAACGACGCGCGACATCCTCACGAGCATAGCTCACGTCTACGAATAGTGTGAATATGTACGAATAGGTGAAAGTGGCATATATAAATTATACATTGTTATTCATAAAAGGGGCTCCGAACAAAGCACATGTGCTTAATGGAGCTTGAAATGAATGTGTGCAATTATCTACTAGAAATGTCAATAAACAAACAGTTGAAACAGTTGAATCAAATTTCTCAACATAGCTGCCTCCATAGAGAAGCAACAGCAGCA
This sequence comes from Dermanyssus gallinae, assembly GCA_003439945.1. NCBI lineage: Eukaryota > Metazoa > Arthropoda > Arachnida > Mesostigmata > Dermanyssidae > Dermanyssus > Dermanyssus gallinae. Next base: position 93,414 of record QVRM01000525.1, read on the forward strand.
GCAGCAGCGGCAGCGGCGGAGAAGGGTTACCCTTTCCACGACACGTGCTTCCACTGAGCACTAGATGACGAGCGTCATCCTAGCGAGCACAGAAGGCGTCGAATTATTATTATTATTATTATTATTATTATTATTGTGTCAAACCTATTATTTAAAAAATTCGCACAGTTTGCATATGTATCCTTCGTGTTATGAGTATGGCACAACTCGGTTGCTAACTACATAGGCCGGCAATAGAATCACCATTTGCCCTACGGTGACGGCAAGACGGTCGTTTTGTTTTATTTCGTATTATTATAGTTATTAAAGAGCTTGGGAAGAAGCCCTTTGAGGCCACAGCGGAGCTAAGAAAGATCATCCAAGCCAAGATCGAGTGTTCCTCCGACATAGGAACGATGTCGTTGGAACTACAGAGAGGCAATGACAAGAAAATGTTGAGTAATAACCGACGTTCAGGCAAAAATTATAATAAAGCAATTTTTAAATAGTATATCATTAGTATAATCGTAAATGTGACATATGTATGTATGTATGTACCGATAATTAAGCATAAACCCGTGTTCAGAACAAATAACGATTATTATTATTATTATTATTATTATTATTATTATTATTATTATTATTATTATTATTATTATTATTATTATTATTATTATTACTACTACTACTACTACTACTACTACTACGAACGACAAGTGGACAATATGCAGACTATACTGGACAGCTTTAGCATTGAAATGTCTCAATGGCCGCAGTAGAAATCTCAAACTGGTAGTATCGATCACCATCATTTTTATTCTTCTTATTGGTGATGTTCAGGTCTGCTTTGTTGCATCTAGTCGCCGGCCAATCTATGAGAGCAAGAGGCTGAGAGCTCATTGGCGCCGCCGGTAAACTTCAGTCATCACTCGAACAGCCGGCAGTGGTGACAACGGCCTCATTGTCATAGCCGTATGCGCGATACGTCCTACACATATAATATATCTATAGCTATATACTTCATTTCGCGCGCAGTACGCAATCAAGTGTCGGCAGCATACGCCGAGAACTCGCCATGGATTCGATTTTGAGTGAAATTGTCGACGATCGAAAATTAGAGGACTACGTCAGAGCCTCGCTGGGTAGCGTCAACAGGCTGCGTCCGATTGTCCGCCGAAGCAGTAAACTGACGAATGCTTGCAGTGGGAGCGAAAGTAATTCGCGTATCAGCTCGATCCTCGAGGATGACCTCCTCAAGCGTCTAAGCTGTCCCGTCGAGACGGCAGAATGCCACGAGTATCTCCGCTGGTTGTGTTCGATTCTCGATCGGCTCACGCCGGCGAAATGGAACGCCGAGATGCACATTCTTTGGCGCGTCTTTTGCGTGAGTTTGGCGCCGACCTGCATTGCATTTGAGTGTTTCACATGAAGCTCCTATGACAAATATGTATATATATATATATATATATATATTTAAAAATGTATTTAAAAAAAAAATATATATATATATATATATATGACATCAATTTCATAATGGAATAGTATTTCGAGAATACAGAATACTGGTAATAAATAATTCGAATCGATGCGTTTGCGCACTCTCGAAACTAGCTCCGATTGGTTAAAAAACATTTTTATTTTTATAGCCTATTAATGTGCGTACTTTAATGTGTATCTTTGACGAAACTACACACTATCGAAACATGTAATATAGAACAGCACGCAGCAGCAATGACAGCAGGGAGACGCAGGTCTTCTATCAGGATATTGAAATGAAAACTAAATAAATGTGTTACACCTACTGGTGTCATAGAAGCCAAAATTATAACGTATATATATATATATAGCCCTCAAATAAACACATAGAAGCCAAAATTATAATGTATATATATATATATATATATAGCCCCAAAATAAACACCATTAAGGCGATTGATTGCGATGCCTATTTACGTTTAATTTCCTTTCCTTTCGTATATGCAGCAATCAGCCTGACGTATGACAATCCGAACTCATATAATATAATCCATTAATAGCGAAGTCGCTCGCATGATTTAATTAGCAATAGATCCATCTGTGTGGTTAACTTTACCAATGGATAACATATTTGTAGCTGTCCGTTTCAGGATGGCGATTTCACTTGCGGCCCGGCGCTCATGACTCTTGCACTTCGGTCCGAGATACTCTCCATCGAAGCTCTTCTCGCCCGGCTCAACCAACTTTCGCCCTCAGTCCTCATTGTTTCAATGCGAAGCGTTTGCCAGGAAGGCGTCTTTCGTCAAGTTGTATCAACTTTAACCGATGACATCACATTGTGTGTAATATTAAATGATAATATAAATATCGGAGGAGAACTGTCATATTACGTCGAGCGACCTTTTCTGAACTATCACTTCTTTTCCCATCTTATGCTGCTTCTAACGTTAGAAGAGACTGTGCTCACTAACAACGTATCTCTCTCTTTCTATATATATATATATATATATATATATATACGTATTTTCTTTTTAATTGTAAGTTGTAATTTTAAATGATATTTAGAGATCTACGCGATTTTATTAAGAATGCAAGTGAAGCGACAATGGTCTCCCGAGAACGTGTACATCTTATATATGCAAAGTTATACATAGAAGTTTCCAAGTATATATATATATATATATATATATATGCGAAACATTTTTTGTGTATTAGCAATTTTGTTGTCTATGTATTCTCTGGCGTCAGGATCAACTTACTTGCCGACAGCTTGCACGCGCAGCCTTCCATGGTGGAATCTGTCCTCTGCGACAACAGTGACACCGCCCGCCGAGCGGAGTCCGCTGTACAGGTTCATATCGATGTTGATGTATCGGTGGTATAAGTATTATTATTAAGCTACTTCTAGTCGTCATCGATTTATTCCAGTCCCTTCTTTCTGTTAAGAATCGCCATCGACAATGAGGCAGGCCGTCCCAGAATCGAAAAGCGAGATTTCGGCCAGACTAGGTGACTTGTGAGAGAGGTGATTGCGTGTGTGTATACCGCCATGGTAGCAAACTCCACACAAAAAGGCAGTTTTGCTCTTTTTAGTTTTAGCTTAGTTTTAATTTAACCTTTTATGCTATTTTGGCTTAACAGCTGCTTACTGTTGTTGTTGTTGTTATTGAATATATAGTGTTGAACTGCTGCAGCAAAGAGAGAGAACATGATAAAGAGTCGGCACCGTTGGTCACCAACGATTCTGATGAGAGTTTTGTCCCATTATCGGATACTGCTACGGTACATTAATGATTAAAATCTGCATCCGCAGTATTATTGTCGGCACGTCTAGTTTACAGTGCTTAGTACAGTTTGCTACAGTGGCAGCCGCCAGTGCCACTTGTTGACACGTTAGCGTTAGGAGCTGGTTAAACGCGAAACGAAAAGCCGACATTTAACTAAATACGCTATATCGCCAATGCGGATGCTCGGCTTTCTGCAGGTGCTATTCCGCAGCAATGATGCGTCTCTTCGACGTGCGTCTTTGGCGTTGCTCGAGTTGATCCTAAGGCGACGGTCGGCGGGTCATGGCGAGCTCATTGTGAATCTGCTATCGGCTGCTGAGGAGAAGCAAGTGCACCTTATCGAGCCTGTACGTGTCGCTGACTAAGCAAAAAATCGTAGCACCAGCTGTATATATATATATATATATATATATATATAATATGTATATAGATAAATATATATATTAAATTTTAAATAGATAATAACATGGTAAAAGTATAATTTTAAACCATGTAATCTGGGGCGGAAAGACAAGCTTTAAAAGTAGGGCTGTCGTTTTTGTGGCAGGTTCTCGCACAGTTTCTCGATGCGGTCCGCTGCGAACTTCTGTCAGAGGTGAGCTGGATTCTGCGTGTGTTCGAGCGGCTCTTCTACCACCAAACGCCATGGCTACGCAGTACCAGCATACGTGAGTTCCTCGGACTTCGAGCGATGCATCGGCGAGTTTTCCTCAACGAAGCAAGCGCATTCTACACTGAGTCGTTTCTGGACGCTATAGACCGGCTCTCGCTGTACACCAGGTGTGGCATTTATCTTCTGCTAGCTAACTGCTAGCAGGTGGCGTGCGTCTGCGCCTCGCGACCGGAGGAGACTCATGGGTGCGCGGGTTCGAGCCCCACCGTTGCACTGATTTGTATGTATGGGGGTCCGTCTATGAAGCAATGCGAAAAGCAGTCCCATCGACGTTAAATCTTGGCTGAGAGTCAGCCCAGAAAGGATTTTTTCGTAGCTTTAAATTTTGATGCGGCTGTATGAAAGAGCCTAGAATTTTTATGCCACGGTCTAAACCTCGATGCAGTACCGCAAACAGTGAGCACGTTCTGAGGGGACATTGCGATTGGGACAGTGCAACGGAACTTTCGTTTCCGGTGCAATTTCTGCCAACACCCTCTTATCGAATACTCGACTAGGTACAAACGGAACAAATCGTTTTTTTTTCTTTTGTCACGTTTGGCGGACGCTAATGTCTCGCTCTTTACGTCGGCGTTTTTTACCTGCAGGACCGAGACGTGTCCCCTCGGCAGCGCGTCACCGATCGGCAGCAATGTCGGCACGTGGCTTCGGGCTCTTGAGGAGGACATCCCGAAGCCGTTGTTCCATGACTTTGTGGGGCGGCTGGTGGCCGCCGTGTGCTCACGTGTAACGTGGAGCTCCGTTGGTCTACTGTATCTTTCCGAAGCCATCGTATCGCTCAACGGCTCGCCAGTACTCACCGACCTGCAGCCAATTCAGACGGCGCTCAGCCTTTGGTCATTTCAGGAGCCGCTGATTCGACGACACCTCATTCGGTTGTGGCTTCAGATCGCCTGCAAGTTCTCCGACGGCAAAGTACAGGTTGGTTGTGCCCTGTAAAACATCCGTCAGTAGAACACACAAGCAGTGCTGCTCCTTGAGGCAACGACCTCAGCTAAGATACGACCCTTTGTTGATAGATTATGCGCTATATATATATATACTAATTAATGTGTACTAGTCTATTACGGTGAACAACATTCTGCTGTTAATTATATACTGCATGCTTAGCTTCGTCAACGTGCTCGAATATTCATTGTTAAATTTCCTGAAAAAAAATACCTTACTGTGAACTGTCTAATTGTTTTGCCGTTCTGTTCTCAGGCTGAAAAGTTGCCCCAGCTTGCATCGCAATTTGTCGAGGATCTAGACTGCATTCGCGACCAAGTTGTGGCTCTAGAAGTTCAAACTGCAACTTCCGTTGGCTTGTGTGCAGCCGTCTGGGCCCAGGACCAATCGATTGCTATCATCGTGAAGAAAAACGCCGATTTTCCTGCGCTATGGGGCGGCCTAGCGAAGGTTCGAAGGATTCCGTCTGTCTGGCGTGGCATCGAAGACGTTGTCAGGCACAGCGACGTACAACGTTCTGGCATAGCACTACTTCAAAATGCTGCGACATGTGACTCAGCGAAAAGTGCAATTGTTGAAGTTCTCTACGAGTCGGGCGTAACACGAGAAGCGCTTGAAATCCCACTGGAGGAGGGCCTCGACTGGAGACTCTTCTATCTTTGGTCGCAACACGCTGAGCCTAGCAATGATACGGACTTGCCCAGCAAATTTATTTCCGATGTACTGGAAATTTCTGATTGGGCTGGGACGTTTGCAAGGCCAAGCGTCGTCTGCATGCTCCGTGCCCTTACCAATATCAGCAGATGGCGTTGCGTTCGAAAATTAGCAGGTGAGGTGCTTGAGCTGCTCTGCTCGCTGCTTCCGCTGACACCTCGACCGATGACGCCTAAACTTCTGGAGGCCATCGGAGCTTACCTTGACGCTGCTAGTTCGCGCCAGCTGGTAAGCCGAATTCCCAAGATGTCCTGGATGTGTTGTCTTGAGACGCGAAAAGCAACGTCCCTCTTTGCTCAATGTGTGAAGCCGTTTCTGACGATTCTCTTCAGCCGAGCGGTCATCTTGGTGGCCTGCGACGACTTGTTGGACCTGTTCGAGATGGTCAAGGAGTACGTTGAGAGCGTTTCCTGGTTTGGAGAACAATTTTACCTCACTATGATTGACTTTTTGACTGCCAATCCGGAGTCCATTAGCCGTTTGTACGCTCAGCTGGCTTTTGGTCTGTGCTACGGGCCGACTTTTCGTAGAGATCAAAAGGTCGTTCTTGACACAGAGCGTTACTTGCTTACAAAGCAAATCGGAGACAGCAGTGACTTTGATGCGCTCACCGAATGCGAGTCATCGCTAAATGCGCGCGCAAAATGCATAAGCTTCGTGAGAGGCATTGGCCCTGAACATGCGGGCAAACTCATCGAAGCGATTCAGGCTCACGAGCAGGCCGTATCATCTACACGAAAACGGTAAGTGCGACATACCGAACCGCTGGACTTGGGAGTGTTTGATTTATCTGCACGAACATGGATATATTTTATTCGGTGCCTAGCATACTGGTTGCTTGCTGCCAACAAATGGCCCTCGTTAAAGAGCGAAGTACTGGGCAGCGCTTGAATCTTTGTCAGAAACAGGAAGCGGACAAAGAACTGCACGTAGAAAATCACATATTTTGTCATGTGAGGGAGTTCAACTTTTCCACTTTACATTCCAGATATTTCAACAATTCAAATATTCACCGCGTAAAAACTCGGGCATGGCAGGTGATCCTTGTTCTCCTTGACGAGCGTCACATAAACTCGGCACTTTTAGTCGGACTTTTGGACGACATCATTGAGCAGCTAAAAAACGACTCACACCAGATGACCGTGCGCATCCTGATGGAATGGTGCGCGGTCAAAGTAATCAGTGATCTGCAGCTGGATGTTGTCAACATCATCGCTAGCGCCATCGACAAGGTTCGTTTTTCCACGCCACTTCTGCAGGTGCAAGAATGTTGAACAGTTATTGGTAGATTAGACCGAGCTAAAAATGCCTTTCGCAATGGGGACACAGTAGTCAGTGTCGTTTTGGTAGCTCCATGCATACTCCATGCGTATCGTACACCGAGTACAAATATGCGTATTAAAACGCGATCTTTTTCTTGAGAGGTTGCCGATTCAGAGAGCGCATCTGTCTATGACTGGGACCGTGCCGGCATTTTTGCTGCACACTTTTAGGTGCGAACTGCAGACGTTGCTGTTTTACTTCCGCGCTGTGACTGAGTCGTGGAATTGGTTCACGTTATGTCGGCGTCCGTGTAGTTAATTAATTAACTCTTAGTAACCGAAGGACACAACCGCGTATTGTTTCCTAGTAGAGCTGAAGTCTCGTTTTTGTTGCAGCATTGTAGCGCGGCGCGATCTACAGCTATTCTCACACTATGATACAATCGAGGGTTGCAGATTCGAGGGTGGATTCGATTCTGCCATTGCTCGTGGCCCAATATGGTCAATTTGGTTATACAGCGCAGAGCAACAGACACTTGCTCCACGAGGGTGACTTTCGGATGTCGCCACCAGGCAGCCCGCTTCGAAAACGTGACGTTTTTAACGAGGGTTCATTAAGTTGATAGCAGTCGGACGTAAAGACGGCGTACAGGCAATATTAGCTCGGTTTTCCTTCATACCAAATAATTATCTTTATATATATATATATATATATATATAATTGAAATTTATTAAGAATACAAATGGAGCGACAATTCTCTCCCGAGAACATGTACACTGGAAATATTACTCTATTTTGTTATATTGGTTGTCCTCTCTAATAATTAGTTCGCTCGGTTCTCCTCCATACCAACTGGTTGGTAATCGCAGCTCGTTCCTTTGCCCCCCTCCCCCCCCCCCTAAAAAAGTGATCTACTGCCGTTGACCTCTTTGGGCTCTGCGTCTCTGATCTCTCTAGGCTTCGGTGGAACGGATCGGCTCGATCTGCTCCTACCTGAACATTGTCCTGCACACGTGTTGCAACGCCGCCAGCCGATCCGGTTCGTCGTCCTCGTGCGAGCTCGTGTCCCGCTGCGTCCCGCTGGTGATGCCGTGGATGATGGCTCAACACTTCGCCGTCCGCCTTCATGCGCAGTTCATCTTTCGGCGCATCGTTGCTCTGTGCCGTTGTCAGCCATCCTGCCACGTGGCGTTCGAGGCGCAGCTCGCCGCGCTCGCGAGAGTCGTCAGCTACGGCGGTGGAGCGAAAAACGCCGCAAAGTTGGACGGCGACTTCTACATGGCCGACTGTGTACTTGCCGACTGCGAACGCTACGACCTCGTCTTCGACAAGATCCCGAAGGCGTACGGCCTCACCGACGTCGACTGTATCCCGCGGAAGCTGTTCCTCGACGACGCCAAGGGGTGGTCGGCGGACAGCGGGCGGGACATCGTTCGCACCGCGTTGCGGATTGAGGTGCAATTCGTTCTCCCAGTGCTACTACCACTATCAACTACTACTACTACTAGTCCCCCTGCTGTTACCTAGTAAAGTTTTCGGGGGGCTGACCCTCAGCCAAGATTTAACGTCCACGGAACTGTTTTTCACATTGCTTCATAGACGGATGACCTCCTACTGTTACCTACTATGACTGACACAGTCAGACTACCCTACGAATACGTTAGTAGCTGAGGCGCATTTACTTCGTGCTCTACTACTGCTTGCACCACTACTGCGATTCTTTTTACCTAGGAAACTATGTGTAAGGAGACTATACAGAGGCGTCCCGTGTGTGTACAGTATCGGACTGACGTCTACTTATACCGTCTGAAAGCGTGTGGCGTGCGATTTTGCATTAATGCATAGAGAAAAGCAGCAACGGCATCAGTCCTTGTTAAATTCCATATACAAAAGTAAGCCAAGTTTAGATAAGGTATCTTCGACAGCGCAGGCACAAAGACTTGTGTTTTTCGTGAACTTGATCGTGTATTTATATGTATATGTATATAAGATCATTAAGTACAGCCTAATGCGGTCATTTCGTGCTGGTAGCTTCATCTGCATGCCTCTGTTTAGATATGCTCTATGCGCGTATTCATTCAGAGGAGGGCTATAAACGCTTGCCAAGCGGCAGAAGGGTTACAAGGGCGTAGCATGCGTAAGTTGTCACAAGTTTACATTGGCCGGTATTAACTGTTTGGCGACTTATCTACATCGTCAGGTGGTTGACGAAAATTGTTCCCGGCCCGACGCAGTAACAACGACCCAAGAGGGAAACTTTCAACGCAAAATTGTGCCTGTCAGCGCTCTACTCGACGAAGACCGGCGTTGGACCGGCGTTGATGCAACGACAAGTGACCTTACTTCAAGTTCGAGGTAGCTACATACTGGAAGGTGTTGCTATTGCTCTTTCCGTTCAGATTATGCGCAGAATTGAGGCAAGTCGGTGGTCGGTACCTTGACTTGACCACTGCTTAGTTGAATGCTAATGATTGCTAATGATAACTTACGTCGCGAAAAAGGCCGTAAATGGTTTCCTTTATGAACTTCTAGACTTGTGTAGCGAGGAGAAATCATAGGTTTTCCGCCTCGGATTCGCGGAAAACCGCGATACGATCAAGATAATTTAGTAAAGAGAATTTTATAGTGTCACTTTGGTTGGCTTCACCGACGGCAGCGATAAGAGGACGCGACACATACTTTTGCAGCCTGCCTTTCAAATTGTGATGTGTATCTAGGTGCCGTTGATAAAGGTGGCTAAACAGATTGATGCACGTTTGTGTTAGGCGTAGCTCCACAGCTTTCTTTAAGATATATATATATATATATATATATATATATTTAGATATATCTATATATATATATATATATATATACATACATATACATATATATATATATATATATATATATATATATATATATATATATATATATATATATATATATATATATATATACATACATATACATATATATATATATACATACATATACATATATACATACATATGCCTGTTGCTAATGCAAGTTTTCACGTCAATGTGTCGTTACTTTATAGGAGCAATTCGGACGACGAGCAACTTATTGTGGTGGCATCACTGATCGACAGGCTACCCAATCTGGGTGGTATCTGCCGAACGGCAGAGATCTTTGCTGTGTCCGAGCTGGCTCTTGCCAACATTAAAGTGCTCGAGATGAAAGAGTTCCACACGCTGTCCGTGTCCGCACATCACTGGCTGCCGGTTCGTGGCGTCCCGGTTTCGGCGGTTGAGGAGTACCTTCGGGAAAAGAAATCCGACGGCTTTACTCTGATCGGGGTCGAGCAGACCGCGCGCAGCGTAGCCCTACACGAGTTCAAGTTTCCGAAAAAATCACTGCTTCTCTTGGGGTACGTAAACTTATTATTCGCTTCATGCCTTACCTTTGTAGGTGAACTCAGTGTGTTCGCCGGCCTTCCATCCATGTGGCGGTTAGTTAGTCTAGTGTCTAAACGATTGTTTTTGTCACTGAGAAGTGGACTTGTGTTATGTAGATGTGTCTATTAAGAAAAGTAAACACTTGTAAAAATAGGAAGAGATCAAATCTGCATACTTAGAGTCTAGCTAAGGAAGTGAAATTACCGCGGGAAAAAGTTACCTTACTTACCACCATGGGCACAGTTACAACAGAGTGACGGCTAGTGTCCGCGTCAGAACGGCTGGAGGAAACCAGGAGCTCGCGTCAGCCTGACCGATTCCGTCAGCAGGGAGGTTGGCGGTTCTGTATAGTTGAAAGGTTAAAAGCATGAAGGCCGTTTTGTGGGACCATGTGTGCTCGCCTACATGACGTCAACTGGGTTTTGGTCAGGAAGCTTTGATGATGATGATGCCTACAGTTGGTGTACGATTAGGATAATACTGTAGTCACGGGACAACGCTTCACGGGATGTCACTTTCAAGGACATTCTTGCAGATTTAAGATTCTGAGTAGCCAAAAAAAGTATACTCCCGTTTATCGGGTCGACGAGTCATTTCGATATAAATAACCACAAACATGAGAAGTAGCGAAGTCGAATATAAAGTCGCTGATTATAGTAATAAAGAGGCAGCACAACTGACCTGGTACACTCCTGAAGCCTCCGAGCAAATCTCGCAAGGCATGATCACTGCGATGAAAGCTGTCTTTAGGAGGACGCCAACAGAAGTCACGTATTAATGCTCATGCCACACTGAACATTGCTGTTCAATGCATGCCTGCGGCTAGATAATATCTCGGGACGAGGGTGTCATACCCAAGGAGAAAGGTTCCCCTAAATTATAGAGCAACATGGTTTTAGAGCACGAAGGTCGACAAGAACAGCGTCCCAGATCCTCACAGAAGTGATTTTCAAGTAGTTGAGTGGATTCGGGAGACGCTCTGTTCATTGACTTGAAGGTGGCCTTTAACTTTGTATCATGAAGGTGGCCTTTAACTTTGTATCCAGAAGTTGAGCGCTAGAGAAGCGGTCCAGAGCAAGCATTTCCAACAGGATAATCGAGCTGCCAAAGGCCATATTGTAAGGGATTGTCAGTGGACGACAGGGTTGAGATACGAGAAGGAATAGAACAAACGAATGGCTTCCCACAGTAGGGCAACCTGTCACCGAAGAACTTCTCCATGTGATGTGACGTAGCCTCCCTGGAAGAATCTCTTAATGTCTTTCTTTGTTAAGGTGATCCTCTACACAAATGATCTCATACCGAAAAGCGCAAGCCGTTTCTGTCTAGCTAAAGCGGCAAAAACATTTGAAAAATACTTAAGGGAGACAAGTCTGAAGAAAACAAGAACAAACGGAATTAATCAAGTTTAGGTGACGATTGAAAGCGGCGACAAGAGCTAGAGGATGAGACGGTGCGCTTCAGCAAATTGTTCAACTATTTGGGGGTTATTTTATCTACCACGGGGTAGTTCAGTCAGCACGTGAAGGAGCGGGCGCAAATGGCTCTGGTAGTCTCAGCAATCATCCCCCCCTCAAATTGTCCCTCCATAAAACTATTCGCCCACTACAGTCTCAGAAGCATACAAGGTCCGGGCGGCATGGTAGCACCTTTCGGTCAGGGATATAAGGGCATTAGGCAAGGTGAAGTTGGCCTTTTTAAAACGAGTACAAGTGTCCACGTGACTGCCTGTAACCGGCTGCCTCTGTTTTCGGGAATGTCTGCGAGGGATATTCAACATAGAAAAACCGAGGTGTGCAAGTCATTCATAAAGATGCGGGAAGATGGCCGAGGGGAAATCGCCATGTAGTGTTTAGGTATGTGGATCATGGATTCCACCACATAGCTTAACAGGGACGGGGAGTATATATATATATATATATATATATATATATATATATATATATATATATATATATATATATATAGATAAATTGTATATATAATTTTCAGAAACGAGAAGGAAGGAATTCCCTTGCACCTGATTCATGAGGTGGATCAGTGCGTGGAGATCCCTCAGCAAGGTATTGTGCGGTCACTGAATGTCCATGTGTCTGCCGCCCTTCTTATGTGGGAGTACAGGAAACAACACATGCCGTGCCACACAGCAACAGTTTAACGTAATGAACACACGCGTCAATCAAAATCGCGATTTTGATTGATGCGTTGTAGAAACCAAGTTATCTTATAACGTGACCACGAGTTAAAAACGTTTCACCATCTGCAAGCACTGCTACTGTATGTGGTATTTAGTACAAAGGTATTTAACTAGAAACTCGTTGCGAACCGTCTGGTGTCAACCTAACTGTTTCCCCGGTTGATTGAAGTCCTGTTCACTCTGAATGCTTTCTTCAAATTAAAAAAGGTAATTTAACATATATATATATATATATATATATATATATATATATATATTGATTATGAGCGACCTCCGACTAAAGAGCACTGTGAGATTTCAGAGATGATGTCTATGTAAAAATAATATGTATGTATATACCGTAAAATACGTTATGTATACATTAAATACATGCCTTAACTTAATATGTTGCTCTATTGTTTGACTGTATGGCTCTTTATTCTGTAGATAGCAAAAATCAAGTATGATTGCTATGAAATATGACTCGAACACTTGCCCACTATTGAATGACTTAAATTACGCACTATGTTCGAGCCGTATCCACGTCCGAGACAATGTGATCTACATATAGTCGATATAATGTCGAATAGTACGGAATATAATACGCTTAATAAAGTTCCGCGCAAAGATGTCGCATTGCCTCTCTGAATATTTAGCGACAATCTCTGAAGTAGTGTTCTCCTTCTTCTCATGTATTTTTACAAATCTGTAAAAATAAAACCGTTTATACCAATAAAACCAACTATGTGTCGGTTAAGTTAAGGTATTGTTTTATCAGGCCTATCTCAAGCCAGGAAGCTGGCAGCGCAAGATTTCTCCGTTTTGCCAAAGGATAAGGAAGAGAGATTAATCTTACAATATACGCTAAATAGATAATCAATCAGGTAATGAAAAAATGCGTAGAACGAGCAGAAAACCTTGGTATAGGCCGAACTAGGCTAGTAAAATATTCTTGAGAGATAAAAACATAAGTGAAGAGTCATACGAATAGTAGTTAATAGTGCCTAAAGGAGTCTAAGCTTCCACCTCACACAGGCGTTCTCAGGCCACATAACCTCCAGGAGTACCCTTTTTGGCACAGGAGGCTTGGAAATGCTAATGCACTATGTGGGTATCGGTACTGGCAACCAACAGCATCTAGCGTGAACCGTTTACAGACTAAACACCCCCCCCCCCCCGAGTTTAGAGCGCTTAACTGGCTCTCATAGACCTCGTCCTGGCCACAGCTCACAAGCCCGAGTCTGTGTCGAGCATTTTTACGGAGGGCCTCTAGATAATAGGGGGGCAATCGGCCCCTGCTTCATATGAGAAAGGGATAAAACACTTGGCGCGTAAGGCAGGGATTTCAACTAGATATTGCCTAAGCAATCTCGGTGGGCAGCATTACCCCACACGTCCGCCCATGGTCTCCAAAAGGCTAGTGATTGTGCTATCCGTTCTCTTTGCTGTGCTGAATAACGCATGTGAAGTGCTTAATTCAGGCAGATCAACAGATTAGGGCCAATTAACGACCTGTCTCGTCATAGTACCCTAGTTCGATGCCTCCCGACCATTTGGTATGGTACTCTATACTCAAGTCTTTGCCTTCGAAGTACGACGTAGCGTAGTAGACCTGTGCCGCGTCTTTCTACGATATTGCCTGTCGAGATTGCCAGGGTTGTGGGTACCTCTTTCACTCTAGGATATTTAACAGCCGGCTAGCCGCTAGGATCTGTGCTCATCATCATCATCATCACCATCTGCTTTATTCACATACTCTTTTACAGGCAATCTGCCTATGTTACAAGTTTTTCCAAAGTCATATTTCATTTCAAAATACCTATCGTTGTAGCATGCCCTGCAGCTGTGAAGTGTACTCGGCCTGATACTGTCGACCGTCTGCGCTTCGAATATCAACGTATACGTGCCGGACGAAGTGCTGTACAAGTGCTACGGATAAGTCAAAGGTATACATATACTAGTATCAAACAACAACTGCTCCATTTAGCTATTAATGACGGCGCTTGTTGCGTCACAGACACTTGCATGGTCTTGTTTGTTCCCAAGTGAGTCTGTCTTCAGAACGGTCGTATTTATTTTAAATATGCCCTTGCTAAACAAGTTCACAATCTCTTGGGTTCGCACAATTTGTGACTGTTGTTATAATGTTGCCTAATCTTCAGTTTCGACCATCTTCTTACTGAACTAGCGCGAGCTTTGCCTATGATATGTAGGTTGGTACTAAACTTGTGATAGGCCCAACTGCTAGGTCAAACTTGACTGGTCGCTTAACTGAGGCTGCAATTTTGCTTCACCGAAAATTTCTACAGAAGATTTGTTAGCTTTCCGTATACATACAGAGTTATTAGAAAAACGGTTTAAATCATTATCCAGCGTAACGCCAATATGATTGGTGTACCTCATAAACGCGGATACACGTACAGAAAAAACAATTAATGTAAATTACACCATCACAATATGTAAGCACACATTCCAATAGGAGTGACTAATAAGTACAACCACAAGTGTGACCTCATTCATACCGTGATAGACACCACTAAAAGGCAGACTGCAAGGTGGAAGAGTTATGCCGATTAATGTGCGTATGTGTTTGAATATATGTCGTGTATACAAGAGATGTCTATGTATAAGCGCATGCGTTTTCCAGTTGTATGTCACCATTTGGTAAGCATTAAAATATAAACACAATACACTATTAATTGCGCTGATATCTATATATATATATATATATGGGTTGGGAAATACGGGACACTGATGCCTCAACTAGAGGCATGTGCCAAACGAATTCTGGCAATGAATAAACGCTTAGATGGGATAGAGCCACAACAATACACAGCGATAATTTCAATGATTATTATACAACAGTATCCTGCACTGTTGCCCCGTCTTACCTGCGACACAGTGCCCTTGAGGCCGGCTGGGTCGCCGAACATGCAGATCAAGAAAAAAGACGAAAGTACAGGAACTTAGAACCCAGATTCCACGTCGTGCCTATCTCTATGGAAACACTAGGTCCCGCTAGTAAAGGCACAAGGAGATGAATTAAACAGCCTGGCGAGCGGATACAGGAGAACACAGGCGACCGACGAGAGATCGAGTTCCTGCGGCAGTTGCTCTCTCGATGGCGGTGTGCAGAGGTAAAGCTGTCTGCATAATCGGGTCAATGTTTTGAGAGGAAGAGACTGCCACTGAGATATTTAATTATTTATTAATACATGTTCAGACCTCACAATTGTATGATCAGCAATAAACAATTATTATTATTATTAATATTATAATGATAATGATGATGGTGATGATGATAGTTGTTATTATTACTACTACTATTATTATTGTTGTTGTTGTTGCTACTAAATATGATTAATACTCCACTAGAAATCAAACTCAGCGTCACGTTTGTGGATAGCCGCTTTGCGCGCGAGCGCTTCTAACGCGGATCGTCTATCTACGTACCCGATGTGTGGTGAAGTGTAGTAGTGCTTATGTGGTCATGTGGACGTTCGAAAAAAGGATTCACTAGGATTAGATAAGTGTGCAGCATTCCCGTAGCGCTTTTGGATGGCCCGCAAGAGGTTTGCTGTTGTTGTGCAGAGCTTCTGGGCAGTGCTTCGAACCGCTTTCGGCGGCGACATCGTCGTCCTGGGCTTCACGAGCGCACTCATTGACGCCGGGCGCTGCTTCCGGCTTCCCGCCGCTGGCGCCGCCGCCGCCGGCGCAGCCGTCCACCGCTGGCGGAGGGGTTAGCGTGCTTCGAGAGCTAAGCTCTTGACTAGACGAAGTTTCGCTGCCTTGTGCAGACAGTTTGCGGCGTTCAGTCGATCCACGAGGCGTCACGCTTCGAGAGCTGCGTCCTAAGCTAGCGCGCCGCTTGGTGGAATCGATCCGTCGTCTACCGTCGGCGCTGCCTCGGGACGACGTCTTGTCTCGACGAACGCCGGACGGGACACGACCGACGGCAGACTTGCGAATGCTAAGCTTTTTACTACTTCCTGCGACATCAGACGACTCAGCGGCGGCAGTCTCAGTACGTCGGCTGAACTTCGCGCTGCGATGCTTAGACGATGATGTGGAGGATGGTGATAGGGATGACTTGACGACGTTCTTGCAGGAAGACACCACGTCGTCCTTTGAAGGTGGAGACTTTTTCTCATCGGCCGCCTTCTGAGCGGCCTGCTCTGGTGGTGCCTGCTTGTTGGCGACGTCTTCAGGACGGTCGCCTTCATCGGCACCACCGCCACCACCACCACCTGGCTCAGTGCCCTTAGCAGCGTTTCCTTGCAGGACACCTTTCCTCTTCGACTGGCTCTGTTGTTGATGCTTTTGCTGGTCAGGCGGGCCGTTTTTCTTCTTCTCCCCCGATTGACAGTGATTTTTCTCGTCAGGCTGGCCAGGCCTTACATTAGGCCGTGCATCATCAGCGTCTACGTAAAGTTTCGGCGTCTTCACGTTGGCGATGGCCGGAGCGGCGCTAGGCCGCCGCGAGGACGCGCCAGTCGTACGGCCTCTCATCGACTGAGCGCCCCGTCTGCCCGTCATCAATGCGCGACACCTGCCCAATATGCTTGGCTGTGCTGTTACGGATATCTGTGACGTTGGTGTCGGCGAGTCACACGGTGTCTGCTCAGTGCGGCTCATAAATCTCGACCACTTACTCGCGAGGGACCGCAAGCGTTTACCTCGACCCGCAGCCGCGGGAGCTTTCATTGGGCTCTTAGCGTTTTTGGGCGCTGGAACCGCAGCTGCCACAGGTGGCGGCTTGGTTGGTGGACGTGGCTCGCGTGGAACGGGCTGTGGACACTTTTTATCCTCCAGCAGCATGTCGACTACACAATCAATCGAGAACAGACACGCACTCTCATCGTTGGTCCCGCTGGTCATAATACACGTCGATTCATCGTGCGGTGTCCCGAGCGGCGTTTTCACACCGGTTAAATCGGCTGTGTCCGGGCGGGGCTCGGTTGGCGACATTGCCGCAAAGGACATCTTGCCTACTTAGTAGTGTGACTTACTTCATTGGTGAAGAAATTGCGATGCCTTCCGCACTGCCTAATCACTTCGTCGTTCACTTCGACCAGGTAGGTAGGTAGGTACGTGATGTAGAACAACCACCGGCCGGCCGGCCAGCCGTGTACCAGCCGGGTAGAACGATGGGCCTGACCTGACTCACTCGAGCCCCGGGTTCCGCTACCACCAGAAAGGGTGATGATACGTGGAAAACCTCACCATACCACTTGAACACTAAAGAACGCCGCCTAGCTTAAATCAATTCATATAGCATTGAGTAAAGTTTTACCGGTCATCATAGGCACAGTGTACTTTTCACCACTACCATGTTCTGCACTTTGCAATACAGCAACCTGTTGGCTTGCGGCAACATGCTGGCTGTGGGATAGAGGTGCGGCCCCACCTACTTGTACGTATCAGGCGTTTTAACTTTACTCGGCAACACCGCAGAATACTGCGGCGTGCTTGCACCCGAAAAGATGCCAAATGCGGAACGGATCGTGAATTCGGTCGAAAATTAGATCAGGATTCAATACAGGGGAGGATGTCAGTCACTTCCGACGGTCGAAATATGGTGGCTGCTGCTGCTGCCGCTGATGCGCAGTTGAAGCTACGTAGTCGGGGTGCGAAATCGCGTACTTTCATTGTTGCCATCCACTGCAGTCAGAGCGCCTAGCTACAGTATAGCGCAATGTTTCCTTAGTGGTAACGTGAAATCATAATTTGTCAATTGTGCATGCAAGCGCACTTCATGGACCTGTGTGGCTTCTGATGTCGTTCTGATCAGCGTCGCAGACACCGTAAAACTTCCGTGTCTCCTGTTACGCTTGATCGTTTGGTTTATTATATTTTTAACTATACACTTTATATAGTGGCACTTGCACTAGGTGCCAAATATCGCTGTAGAGTTGATAAACTGGCCGATCAATCGCCACAACTTTGAATGCCCCCCTCGTCGAACTTGTTACAATTGCGCTCTGCTTGCTAATGTTTTCAATCTTACCTAGCACTAGAAGCTTGAGCGCAGCTCTTTGCTAGGTAGACTTTTTAACGTTTTTCAATAACAAGTAAATTGCCATTTAATACGCTTACAGGATAAAATGAAGTTCACGTTTACGCATTCGTTCTTTATCTCAGTAAGTGTCACCCTAATGCTACAACAACGCCAGATTTAACGAAACGAACGTCTGAATTGGTATTTTGTTCGTTTTTCTGAACAGGATAGCCAGCAGCTTAGTTCCTAATAAAATATTCAGGAGCTTAGGTCATACGTTTATACGCTGAATAAACCGTTTTAATATAGCGTCCATATAGGCAGTTAGTAACTGAGCCCAATAAAAAATAATTTCGTTTATCGCCTGCAAAGGAGAAGTGCTGTTAACAATGCTACAAAATACAGGCTGGGAGGGGGGATGTAATAGCCCGCTTTACTGGTCGTGGCTGCCCGCATGGTCAAATAGGGCGTTGACATATACATGCGAATTACTCGCTCTTTCTCGATTAGAACGTGCTTAATAACACTCGAAACCGTGCACCAGTTATAAAGTGAAGTTGTCATCTTTTTGACTAGAGTGGGTAGCCTGAGTGATGTGGGTCGGGCGCCGCCGCGAAGTCTCTGTAGGAGTCGGTATTAGGTTTCTCCGGCGAAGCAAATTATGACAGCATATTTCTCTTGATATCTCCGCCATATTGCACAGTGGAGGCATATTGGGCTAGCAGCCTTACCCATACGGTGTAGGTAGGAGCAAAATTCTTCACATCCCGTGAGCGCCTGCATGGTATGGTAGTCGACGGTAGCGACTAAGTCAAGCTCCTATGTCTGGGAAGGGCGTCTTTGTTCTCTGGACGTTGTTCCGCTTCTCCTGCTAGCAGACTAATGGTGTCTGATACTTAACGTCCATGCCTTCCGTCGTATCCTTTCAGGGTCGAGGGTCGACGGCGCTCCTCGGCGTTGGGACTCCATAGCACGGTGCCAGCACCGGCGCCGCTTTTAAGCTCACCGTTCTGTACGTGTCAGACAATACGCAGGGCCGGCACCCGCTTCGTCGTGTGTCACATTCCAAAGCAGTGGTCTGAGGACGGAGCTTTGCGGCAGTCCTGTCTTTATGCTAATTTCGAAGCCGTGATACGTAATAGTTCGTTAATCTAGATAGGTTTGTTCATCCAAACAGGTTGAAAGACGGTGCAGGGAAATGGTGCCTGATGCCTGTAGAGTACCTCAAAAATGGTGCTCTATGGTAGGTTGCTTGTTAAACGCGTTTTTTTACATTCAAGAGAACAGCGAGCAGAAGTTCGCGAACCCTGGGCGACATCTTGCAGCAGCTCGGCTCCAAGAACTGTGCAGCCGCGTCTAAATCCTTAATGAGAGTTCCAGAGGACTCCATTAGGTCCGGAGGCCATTCCCTCCTTGATCCGTGTCGCGGAGCGATTTTTCTCCAGTCTAGTGACGGGCGGGAATTTGTCTGTAGCGTCTCTTAGATAAGATAACAATCGAAAGGGGTAGCTGGGAATGGTTTTTGCTTGCGCTTCCTTTCGGAGGCCCGCAACGCACCTAATGTTCAGTGCGTTCCACAAATAGCACTAGGAACGGGCCGACAGATCATTCCGAATATTCTCTAAAAGTGTGCGGGCCCTTCTTCGTTAAAGGGGTGCGAGCCCATGCATCTGTTCGAGAGATCGATAATTCTGTCGTCGGTACGTGGCCTCGCTTAGCTCAGATGAGCTAGTGTCAGGTGCCGAAGCATCGGCGACGAGCAGCAACCGCCTCGTTCCATCAGTACTTGCATTCAACTGAGTGTTGGGGAATGCTGTAGTTAGCGGACTATTTTGAGCGACTAACTCGTCCGTTCTTTGATCCAGCTCTTCTAGACTCTGTCGCCTCAGCGTTGGCAAAAAGGGCGCAACCGTGATCGTAAGAGAGAAACATGAAGCATTAGGATTTAAGAGGATGTCGAACTCCATATCGTGGTGGCCACTAAGGGCAACCTCATCAAATAGCACTGCCCACCTCGCGAGACTAGCGCTAAGTCGTCAGGTCGATTACGGAGCCCTTGTGCTGGCGATTTGAGACTAGCATTTGCTAGATACAGACATCAATCGACTTAGAACGTGACCAACATCAGTACGTGTTTTTAGTGTGTCTGTTGGGCTCCCTGCGGATCAAGCTTCTGCAGCGGTGAAGTCGGTATTGGTGAGGTCTGTACAACACTCGTCGAGCCCAGATAGCCGTTCTGGCGTTCAATTTACAGGCAACCGCGACTTATTCGGCTTGTTTAAGTGTTATAGCTTTAAATGATGGTTTCCTTGTGGCAAACTCGATATCCATGGCGTCACTGTTCAAGTCAAGGCATTTGTAAATCACGCTTTGCAGTGCCGGTGAGGTGCATCGGCATCACAAACAATCAACCGATCAACTTGGCCCTCACCCCTTCGTTCAATTGTTAACATCTTGAAACGCAAGGTTATTGCGGAATTAACAATGTGTATAAGGATCTGACGATTAAGAGATTGGCTTTTATATTAGTTTATTCTTGGAACAGCCCTTTGTTGTGTCATGGCCGCAGTGGCAACTCTGAGGAACAAGCGTGGGAAGGGCCGTGTTTGTTAAGAATGATGGAGTCCGTCGTTTCGCAAGGCACATGTTTGGTTCACTAAGAAGGTAAAGAGGTCCGTTCGTCCCCTGAACCTCTTCCCATTAAAATATGTGGAGTACTATGGACACCTCTGTTCCCGCCACAGTTTAGCTGGGCTACTCTAAGATGCCTGGTTATTTGCATTAAAATATTTGACTGCCCTTTCAATGATTGCTAGATGGCTCCCTTCCGAGCACTCCTGGTCAAACGTGTAAACCAATCACTGTCGGTGGTAGCACCAGAAGACAGGTATGCCGATGCATGTGTACTTTCCGCTGGGGGAAGTGTTCCACCCGATCGCTGGCGCCGTACCTCCTCAATCTTCTGACGGGAAGTCGGTCGAGTTTGCTGCATGGCCTGGAGTTCCGCAGTTATAGCAGGGATGCACACTGCTACAACCCTGTGCTGTATAGCCAACGCCGCCGTATTTATAAGAGAGCTTCTCACTGGGTTGGAGAAACAAGAGTGGGCGGTTATTGCTCCCACCATCTGACAGCGTTGGCATGTAGGGACCGTGATCCAGTCTGAGATACCGCGGTGAACGGTAAATGCTATAAGGTTTTATACGCAACCTGATCGATAAGACATTAGACAGCTCCAAGTCCACTCCTAGGGGCATCGTGGAGCTATTGACGCACGCGTTTCAGGTTGTCCGTTATCGCCCGACTCCTGCATATGGCGAGTGAACACTTTGCCCACCGCAGGGGCGGACGTCCCGTTGATGCCTTGCAAGGCAACATGTTCCTCCTGTTACGCAGTTCGAATACAATAACTACGGGAAGGCTGGTCAGCGCTCTAGCATCTGCATAAGTGCTGATAGTGCCGCTAGCTAGAATGATTGTAGCGATTGTAGGAATCGCCAACCGGCCCATCACTGAACAGCAACACTGAAGCTTGACAAGACCACCACATAGGCCGATACTAGCCGCAACGAATGCTCAATAACTGATTTTGCAGCGTCATCGCAACATAAGTTACCATCAACTTAGAGGGCGGAATTCCGTAGATAACTTAACAGGGCCAACAAAGCGTGTCAGTTTAACCAACACAGAAAGCGGAATGCGTCCACGGTACTGGCGCGTGGGTTGAAATACCACCAAAGCCGTACTGAGAATACACCAGATGCGTTGACATCAAATCCGTACAGAGATTTTACAATGTTTTCGGGAGCGCTTCAGCAAGGTCGTCCGCTTCGATCGAAACCGCAACTACTACCGCAAGTAGGATCCTGGAACCCGTTTTAGAGCTTTACTTGCGCGCCTTAGTTTAATGGCATACCTCAGTACATCTTAATATAGAATCGGCTACAAACGCGTGTCGTCTTTTTTCTACAAGATCTGACGCATTACGTATTGCACGCCTATTTGGTGCCTTACAGAATGGATGCACAGCATGAATGGAATCCACGGAAAAACGACTGTTCGCTAGTTCTTATTATCTGTTGCGTGCCACGATATCGTAAACGGCCTTTTTGTATTCGCTAATCACATTCCTTAGATCACCTCCTCTGAATAAGGGAGTGCTTCTTGTTCTGCTTAATCCGCTTAAAACACATCATAACAAGACAGCATTTAGCTTCGTTCAAACAGCAGCCACGCATATGCTATACATCTCACACAGCTAGCGTCTGAAAATGTATCGTAGCTTTCCCGTATGACACACCGAAAAATATATCCACGAAACTTAATAAATATTCCCGGCCCATTGTGGAAGAGCGACCCGATCTTTTAGTCACTTCACGCCAATGGTAGCGCATGCATGTCTGCGCTACTCTCGTCAATCTCCATAATGAAGTTTTATTCTTGAATTATTTGGCAACGTGCGATAAAAAATTGACGTTCCGATAAAAATGCACGCAAACAAAGATTTTAGTCCAACGGCGTAGGAAATCCGAAGCGAAACGTCCACCAGTGTTGTTAGTGCGATATCAGAAGCATCGCTCACTTTGAACTTCTGAGAGAGCACAGCTGAATAACATGGGCCTCTACTGTCAACAAAATAGACAAATTGACCCTAGCGCATCCGCAATTCATGAACAGGAAAGAGGTCGCGTCTCACAAAGACAACGCACGATTATATGTGAGCAGCACCAGCCTTTAAAAAACGACGCTAACTTAATACACATACCAGCAGAATGTCCGACTGACTCGGCTAAGGGGTCGCATTTGTGTGTGTGCCTCTTCTCTTTGTTTCAGAGTCTACTTTACCAACACATATTTACAAATGTTTGCCTGGCCCGTGAGGGGCAACGTGGGCAAGTAAACTAACCACAACTAATCATTGGTATAACGAGTTGGTCCCAATTCCCCCCTACGTTAGTGGCCAACCCTTCTTAAACAAGGTTAGGACTGAGCCACCGAGCTCACGTCCGTCGGTGCTTACAACGCCAAAAGGTCCGCGAACGCTACCCAGCTCAGCGTAATGCGTGCGCAAAGTTGTCATTGATAGCGAAATGTCTGTGGTTCCGGCCAGCGCTTCGTAGACAGAACGGGCCGTGATGATTCTTGCCACAGACGGGTCACCGCAGTGAACAATGTCAGGCTTGACAAAGGGAGAAGGCAACCTCAGCCGAAAAGCGGTTCCGAGCATATTCAGTAGATGGGGACGAACAAGTTTGGCTACTTTGTGTGTGGAGAGGAACAGATAATAGGGCCTGCGATGTTTGTCGCGTCCTAGATTTCTAGTTCACTGCTTTCAGTAGCAAAGAGATCGCGTCGTTTTACGAGTGGAAACAGTTTCGAGTATAGGGCGCCTTTGAAAATGCCCATGAACCTGACGTCTAACACCTCACTAAACTTCTTTAATGTGAAACTCGTTAGCACCCAAGGCGAAATCGATGAGATCAATGATATAACAGGATAAGAAAATGTTGTTATTAATTATATTAGGTATTAACCGTTTTAATTCAAGTTAAATAAAGTTGACACTGAGCATAAAGCTAGTCAGACAAAGATATTACAATTTATTGTAGAACTCTAGCTCTTCTAAGTCGGATTAAAGGTAAACTAAAAGGTTCTTCTAAATAACACAGTTCATTCGAGTGCATGATTTTAACAAACGAGTCAACGAGCAAAATATATTTAGTTTTTAAATCAAATTTCAAATAGGAGCCAGTTTCAGTATCGCTGTCGTTTACCACCCTGCCATCTGCGCAGGTTAATGTATCTAGCTTTTTTAGAGAAAAACGATCGTTGTCAAAAATTATTTTAAAACATATTGTTACCCACGACGTAGTTTTAGATAAAATAGAATGGAAGTGCTTTTGTTAATTGTATAGGTTTGTCTTTTTTCAAACTATCAAAAGTTTTCCTTTTTTTTTTTTAGATATGATGTGTTCATTTATGTACTGATACACTATATGCTTTAATTCAACATGATTTTAACTATACGAAAATTGGGGCCTTTAAGTTTTTGATAGACTGATTTTATTGAAGGTTTAGTTTGGAGATAATTTTGTATTTTAATTCAGAATACTCCTTCATTATGATTATTATTTATATTATTAGATTATACGTATATGGAAAAAAAATTGACATTCTAAATTCTAGATAGTTCGTGTTTACATTTCCAGATCGTAACAGCGTCAAAAACTATAAGAACCTAGGTACGGCCAAAGTGGCAGCCGCCACATCCTAGTGGAGAAAAAAACTGCTCGCGCTGTTATATAAGATACTCGTACTGACTGGCAATGCTTCGTCACCACCAGCAGGGCCGATTGCAGACTCGCCAAGAGACTGAACGTGAATAGATGGTGCACACTCCAATGCGAGGAGAAAATCTTCAACTTCATATTTGATATCGACGTGGATCGACTGCCGACGTGCATCGCGTCTTCTGGCAATCAATCAGAAATTCGTAAAGCCGCCCACGCAGGCCGTCGTTTGTATTTCGTCTTCATGACGATCCTCATTCGATTCACGTGTCGCGATGAGAACGACGCTTAGTTGTTAGTTTGCAGTGTGATTCAGTATTTTCTATTCACAATATGATGATTACTTTTACGCTCATCATCATTATCCTCATCATCACCGCCGCCGCGGGAGAACTGTTTGTCTGACGTGTCATCGTATACACAAACAACGTATGTCCCACAAAGTATACATGCATCATCTTTATATAACAACATAGTTGGACAGGTTGTCCTTCAAAGACGACTTCAGAGTCGCAGTGTCACAACAGTCGCACTGCCATCGCGCTAGGAGAATGTTGCTCGAATAAGCGCCTTTGTGTCACACGACATGCAAATTATGTGTTCATATGTCCTTGCAGGACGGTCACAAATGAGCGTGATTGACCGCACTCCTCGGCGTATCCTACAACTCCACAATGTTTTGCCAGAGGTGATTTGAAAATCGCACCTAATTTTTTGAAGAGTTCCTGAATATCGTTCTCTCATGAATTCTTGCTGCTTTATCTGGGAGCGTTCTTCTATGCTGATTACTTGGGCGATCCTGTTTGGATGGTTGGAACGAAATGAAATGGATGCATTTTTGCGAACCGCGTAACGAAATCCCTCTATGCGACTTGCTTAGGCGAGCTTTTACAAAAAAGTATATATATATAAATATATATTCAGGCGAGCACTGCCGAGTGTACAAACGTGTTGTAATTTATTACTAAATGATTACAACATTTTCTATATATATATATATATATATATATATATATATATATATTACTTGTTATTAGCTGCTCAGCATGGATAATCACAGAAAACGTTCCATCATGTAGTTCGATTCGCAAAAGAGTGCGGGTAGAATTGACCAAACTCTCCTTCTCACGAAAGTGATTTGGCTAGTGCTGGTTTACATTTGCATACCTCTGTGCGACACGTTAGCTTTGAACGATCGCACTTCTCAAAAAGACCAATAGTGTCTTAGTTACTTTTCTTCGTACGACGTCTTGAGGCTTTGCTATGAAGGGCATAATATCTACGTCCGACTGTGCAAGTCTTCTCGCACACCAAAAACACAAAAACTGGCAGCGAGTGTTTAAAATGCGATTCTAGAACGCCTCGATGGGATGGAGATGTTTGCACAGACAACCTTTCATTCAGGTAGTGATCGTTTTTTCTCAATGCAATATAGGCGTGTTATGTCATCCTAGGCCGGGCCAAAACGATAGCATTTATGCAAATGCACCACGGTTTGTTTACTTTTGGTGTCACGTACAGTTTCAAATCTTTAACTGACCACCGACAGCCGGCACTTGACATATTGCTTCTTCCTTCAGTCCGACACGGGCTAGAAATGTGCATGACCGTGCACATTGCACCAAATTACATTCGTTTTTGTTTAGCAAAAAAAGCGTGTTTGTTTAGTAGAGCCTTAGACATACTGGAAAATTACCCGCGTCTAGAAATCAGAAATGACTGTAAGGTGTTAAAGACTTAACTGATCGCAAATTAAGTACATTTTCATGGCGATACGAATATCGTTCTAGGGCTGTAAGGTCTCTATCTCTCTCTAGGGAAGGCGATGCAGAAAGCTGCTTGAACGGCCTTTCTACGTTTCGGGAAGCAATCCTCACCTAAGAAGCTTCTCCAAACGAATGCTGGTAAATCGTCGGCGGTTTCTTTGCATTAACTTCCGTTCTGAATCTTGCAACGGTTGCCAACTTAACGATGTCAATAAAATTACTTTTTAAAAAACTTGCCAGCATTTACTTGCGTGACCTCGTATCGTGTGGCACTCTATGTTGCTAGCCTATGCTGATGCCCGCTAAACGTTTCTTTTGCCTGCCCTCGTGAGTCCGGCATTATATTACTCCAATAATGCGCGATTAAACTGCATTTAGTGCGCTAGATAACCAAAATTGTTAACGTTATTGGATTAGGACCTGAAAATTTTACCGTTTTCCACACATTTGTCTCAGGCCATCATCATTGTTCTAAAGCTTTATATTGTTTATACGGCCGCTTAAATGGCAGATACGCATAGATTTCTGAACATTACTCACATCTGCGCAAATATTTATAAGTAGCTCACATAAATAACATATGTGGTATTTATTCTCCCATTTCTGAGATACGCTTGCAAAATTTGTAGATCTTACAGCTGTGAAATGAAAAATTCCAATACAATTCACTTAAATTACAATTCAAATTCGCCTTTATTTAGTCCAAAGGAGGACGACACAAATGCACTGAATGTTGTAATCGGTTTTCG
Source organism: Dermanyssus gallinae (assembly GCA_003439945.1). Taxonomy (NCBI): domain Eukaryota; kingdom Metazoa; phylum Arthropoda; class Arachnida; order Mesostigmata; family Dermanyssidae; genus Dermanyssus; species Dermanyssus gallinae. Next base: position 120,631 of record QVRM01000525.1, read on the forward strand.
ACAATAGAAGTCACAACAACGAATATCTAAGAAATTTTTGATTGACTAATTAATTCCGCCTTTGACTATAAATGTGTTTTACATACATGGCTAATCGTTCAGCATCACACTTTCGAGTTATACGGTGGAAAAACTTGAACTGAACGCGCTCTATTTCTTCTACATGTGTTTTCAGGTGTGGTCGAAAAACCTCAACTTTTGATATAACTAGGCTTTTATACAGCTTTAAGTAAAAGTCGGGACTTTTCAAAATGAAGCAACAAAATATAGTGTGAAACTAGCAGACTGTACTAACTAAGTTAGATGTACAGACAGAATTCTATTCAGCACGTCATCGTAACTCCGCGATCTTTGGAGTGATGGGAATGACTATATACGAGTATACACCCATATTAATACGCACCTATGTTTCTCCTCGATACATAGTACTTCACATTTTGGGTCTTATATAAGCATGTCGTCGGTACTGACGCCATTTTAATATATTACCTAAATAACTTGAGATCAATTTAACGGAATGCTTATTTACGTTTAATAAATTAAGTTTATCTAAAGGCTTTGAATGTTTTTTTTCTTCATCGAATGTCTTTGATAAGCGAAAATAAATATTGTACAATCGAACTATTTTCTGTTGTAGACGTTGATGGCCCAGGCTTAGATCATGTCAACCAACGGTATCGATGTGCAGTCTACTATAATTCTCTTTTATAAAATACAGACAATGGCCAATTGTACAACAGGTTTATATTTATATTGATATGACGTAACCGCTTTCTTAACAGGAGGACACTTCGGATTGACTAAAAAAATCGGAAACAATACCGTCCTGACCTACATTATATTAAAAATAAGGAACCTGTTAAAACAGATGCAACCTTCTTATCGAACATAGAAGGAATAAGATTGAGACTAAGGCTACATTTAGAGGGAAGTTGATTTCTTTTCGTTAGAATTAACTTCTGAAATCATTAATTAAAGGAATCTCGGTGGAGTCTTCTTAGAGGCTGTGGACCCCGTCTAAAAACCGAACATAAGAAATCTTTTAAAACATTCGTCTTCTCGCTGCGCTTAGGTATGCACTAGGTGATGACTAGATATACTATATTTGCAAAGCAATTGTACCTGGCGTTAACAGCATCACAGTTTAAGAATAGCTCTCTCCAAGAAATGCGAGCAAGTTTCGCTTCAACCACATCATTGTTGCCATTCCAGAAATGTAAACCTCCCTCTACTTTAGTGAGGACTTCAGTATCACGTGAAATGGTAAAAGAAATGCAAAATAAACTGAGAGAATGGAACACGCTGAAACGCAGAGTCCGTCAAGGATATTCGGATCACTAGTAAGCACCAGGTTGATAAGTGTATCGTCTCGTCATTAGCACGTTTGCCTATGTTATCGGCAGAATCGTTCGGATAGATTACTAGGACTATTCGTTATATTTCATAAACTATTAGTAATGGGTCTACTTGTTATATCCATAAACGTATTATGAACACAAGGTGGAGCAAAATATCTAAAATATCACTAGTGGAATTTATATTTATATTGATTTTTTGTACCGACGCTAAGACGGGTTATTGAGTCTATCTCATAGTGCAGCCCGCTAGAAACAAACGAGTTAAAAAAATCTTTTGACTTCTAAATCTAGAAGAACAACGTCTGAACAGTTTTTATTCGGGAGATGAAAATCATTTAAAATAATATCCGGCCTCCCATATCATACAGTTTGTCAAATGAATGACATACGTATGCACCTATCTCTACAAGTTAAAACTCTATCGGTTACAGACTTACCCAACCCCAAGGTTCTGTTATGAATATCATATAATTATTATATAGCACACAAGCATATCAAGCAATTATCCCTTACCTTGGGATTGTTGCCAATCATAGAGCGTTTTTTAGAACCAATCCACACTTAGAGCGCTTTTTGTATCCGTGACCCAACCGAGCGAAGCCGTCCTACTGTCAGGGCCGTGTCATTCACAGCAATAGGCTGAAACAAGCTGCGTTAGCGTTTCTAATCGTATGGTATGTGGCCTGGGATCGGCGACGCTACCGTGGAGCGGGGACATCTGCCCGTGAGCGTGACATGACAAATATTTATTACTGTATGTATATTTCTCTACCAATCCATCGACTCGTAATGTTTTAACTAATTTTGAATCGTTCTTATATGTCGCTTAATGCGCTAGTGAGTCGTACTCCCCGATCCCTACTCTTCGTTGCTTCGATCGCGGTCGTCATTGTTGAGGCAAGGCCCTATAAAAATGAACAACAAAGCCCTTGAAAAAGACCATGGTCGACTCGGCCAAACCTATGGATAAATGGATTACCTGAATGAGCTCCGTCACTATTGCCAATTTGTTGTTCTTGTCTTGAGTGTTCCTTTTGTTGTTGTTGTTGTTGTTGTTGTTGTTGGTGTTGTTGGTGTTGTTGGTGTTGTTGGTGTTGTTGTTGTTGTTGTTGTTGTTGTTGTTGTTGTTGTTGTTGTTGTTGTTGTTGTTGTTGTTGTTGTTGTTGTTGTTGTTGTTGTTGTTGTTGTTGTTGTTGTTGTTGTTGTTGTTGTTGTTGTTGTTGTTGTTGTTGTTGTTGTTGTTGTTGTTGTTGTTGTTGTTGTTGTTGTTGTTGTTGTTGTTGTTGTTGTTGTTGTTGTTGTTGTTGTTGTTGTTGTTGTTGTTGTTGTTGTTGTTGTTGTTGTTGTTGTTGTTGTTGTTGTTGTTGTTGTTGTTGTTGTTGTTGTTGTTGTTGTTGTTGTTGTTGTTGTTGTTGTTGTTGTTGTTGTTGTTGTTGTTGTTGTTGTTGTTGTTGTTGTTGTTGTTGTTGTTGTTGTTGTTGTTGTTGTTGGTGGTGTTGGTGTTGTTGTTGTTGTTGTTGTTGTTGTTGTTCTTTTGTTCTTGTTGGTGGTGGTGGTGGTGGTGTTGGTGGTGTTGTTGTTGTTGCTGTTGTTGGTGCTGTTGTTGTTGCTGTTGTTGTTGTTGGTGTTGGTGGTGTTGTTGTTCTTGCTGTTGTTGTTGTTGTTTTTGCTGTTGTTGTTGTCGTCGTCGTCGTAGTCGGTAGTCGTCTGTCCTCTCTTACGTAACAAAACATTGTTGCTTGTTCTAGCCTATATCGTTGTGTAGACGGGTCGGACAGGCCTCGGCAAGTGCCATCCGGGGGAGACAAACGCTCACTCAACATCGCAAATACACACGCACACACGCCGGAAATTCCGCTGCTCTGCCTATGATGGCCAGCCGCATAGCTCTGCGAGCACGGCACATGTCAGCCAGAGCCACATGTCAATTCATCAGTTATCGTTTTTGTCGTTGCTGTTCTATTGTTGTCGTTCTTATGTATTGTTGTTGTTGCTGTTGTTGTTAACATTGTTGCTTCTAGTACTGTTGCTGTCGTCGTCGTAGCTATTTTCTATTTCTGTAGTCATTGTTGATACTGCAGTTGCTGATGCTGCTGTCGTGGTTGTTGTCAACGGTTTTGGTTGTTTTATGCGTTTGGCGCTCACTTGCGCGCCGTAGGCACAAGAGCGTCTCATCCACGTTGTAGAACGGGGGGCCAGCGACAACGGTCCTAATTGGCGTTACGGAGACTTGCAGTTGCACAGGCAGGTCGCTTCGTGACGTCGAAAGGCTGCTCAGAGACTGAGAACGCTCGTTCGATCTTTCACGCTTACCTTTATGTTCGCATACGACAGCATTGACTGTCATGGCAGCATTGCCTGCAGCAGCAGCAACGGGAAACAGGGGAGCAATACTAACACATCGTAGTTGACTCGTTCGCAGCGGCTACGGCGGCAACAGGCATAGCTTGATGTCTACGCAGCAGTCTACGACTACACTGCGATAGGGTACATATAGGCGTATTTCTGTCAACAACATTAACAGCAACGCAAAAAACAACAAAAACAAGAACTTTGACGACGATTAAAAAACAATAACAAGGTGAATACTGGCGATATCAGCAACAATACCAACAAAAAAAAGAATGACAGCAATAACCGCAATAAAAACGGCGACAACACCAACAACAAGTACAACAACAAGAACGAGAACACCAAGCAACAAGTGTCTATGCCGCCGTGCATAGCTAAACCGAGTTACTGGTTATTGGTCTCATCACGAGCGACGATGATAGTGATACGTCGAAACATGCTGCCTAGATACTAGAATGCATAATTTATGACAAATAGCGTGCGTTGGGTGAAGGGTGATTTCCACCGTTTTTTGAGCTACGTTTTCTTGCAGGAGTCCTCTTGCGTCCTGCACGTTGCCCTGATCACAATCATCATCGCCATCATATAAATGTACACAGCCATTATCATCTTAATCTTCGCCAGCTTCATAAGCATCGTCGTATTAATCAACTTCATCATCATCATCATTGGTCCTGTCGGTGACTATCGCGGTCATTTATGATAGGAGGAGGAGCAGGAGCGACGGCGATGGGTCGGGAGGCACAACGAGGCACTCGCTGCAACGGCCCGTTTCGGCCCAGAGACGCGCGTCTCTGCGTGCTTCGCAGACAAGACGCTAGCCAGACGCGGACGAATCTACAGACAAGCTTATCGAAGCACACGGAACAGCTCCCAGACGCACGGACAGGCTCACAGACAAACTTGCAGAAAAGCTCACATACAAGCTTAGGCGAAAAACAGGCGAGCTTGCAGATAAACAGACAAAGCGACAAGCCTACAGATTAGCGTGCGAGCTTACAGACAAACCGGCAACCTTATAGACAAGCCAGCAATCTCACAGACAAACTTACAACAGGCAAACTTACAGACAAAAAGACAAACTTACAGACAAACCGACAAGCCTAGAGACAAACAGATAAGCTTACAGACAACGCGACAGGCTTGCAGACAAACCGGCGGACGAGCTTACAGACAAACCGACAAGTTTACACAAAAACAGACAAGTGTGCAGACAAACCGAAAAGCTTACGGACAAATCGACAGGCTTGCAGGCAAAAAGATAAGCTTACAGACAAACAGACAAGTTTACAGATAAACAGACAAGTTTACAGAAAAACCGACAAGCTTACAGAAAAACCGACGAGCTTACAGACAAACCGACAAGCTTACAGAAAAACCGACGAGCCTACAGACAAACCGACGACCTTATAGACAAACCGACAAGCTTACAGGCAAACCGACAAGCTTACAGACAAACCGACAAGCTTACAGACAAACAAACCGAAAAATTAGAGACCCACAAACTTACAGGCTACGCAGAGCCTACGAAGCGGCAGCGGTGAACAATGATGACGATGTTGATGTTGGTGGCCTCTGGCCTCTGGCCCGGCTGTCTCTCGGTGATCTCGACCATGATGATCAGCAGCGGCAGTAGCAGCAGCAGCAGCAGCAACAACAACAACAACAGCCGTCAATCCTGCAGAGGCCACCGTCAGTCGTGGCCCTTTCCGATCCTGCAGATCGCCAGGCTATGTTGCAGGTTGGCTGCTAACAGCCGTCGAAGCCTTCTACGCCTGCGACGATCGCCGGGGCCACCTCGCCACGTCGCGGCCCTCTCCGATGCGTGGCCCAGCGGCCCAGCCGTCAGCTGCCGGCGCAAGTGCAACACCGTTTGTTGCAGAAGTCTCTGAACAGAACCACTCTCTTACTACGAGCAGATTAGTATTACTATATTATTATTATTAGTAGTAGTAGTAGTGGTAGTAGTAGTAGTCGATTAAATCGATGAAATGTGGTTGTATCAAATATATCAATAGCAAAAAAAGTAGTCGCAGTAATAGTAGACTATTGTTATTACACGGTGCGGTCGCTTCTGTTGCTGCTGCCGCCGCTTTTGCCGCCGCCGCCTCTGCCATTGCCGGTGAATAGATCTCACACGGAAGAAACGCACACAAAAGAGAGAGAAAGAGACAAGACGCTCCTCTACGGCGGCGATCGTACGTGGAGGAGCAAAACACGCGCGCGACATCTCTCTGCCGACGCGCAGAGCATGACGAGAAGCTGATTGAGCTGATCGAGAGGGAGACCTGCGGAGACTAGGACAAGGACGACAACAACAGCAACAGCAACATTACACTACACGAGAACAATAATACAGCTACTACCACTACGACCAGGCCAGGCCAGACCAGGCCCCAAGCCAGTCAGCTCGAGGAGAGGCGGCAATATCAGCGGCGGCCAGATCCAGAAGGCGCTCCCCTCGCTCCTGTGCTGTTCGATGCGCGGATGCTGCAGAGACACTTCTGTTGTTCTGTCATTAAGGTACCACGACCATTAGTAAGTAGTGTCACACAGCGACGAGTACTGCGACGTCTGTCTACACATCGACATCTGTTGCCGCCCACGACCACTACAACTGCTATAGTCGACGTAACGTACTGTAGTCACAACATTAGAACAACAGCGACGACGACAACAACAACAAATACAACAGCGACGACGGCGACGACAACAACAACAACAACAACAATCACGACGGGAACAACAACAACAACCACGACAGCAACAGCAACAACAACATTTGCTGCCATTGTTGCGACAGCCGATGTGAGCATGTACATGTACTTGATCGTATACGATGCGCTCATCCCAGCTAAACGATGCCAGCTTTAACAACACGGTCACCACCAGCAGTTTAGCAGTGTGGCGGTGTGACCAATTGCAGCAACAGCAACAGTAACAGAAGAACTTGGTATTGACACCAGCAGAAGCAAAAACATCAGCTACACGAGCAACAACATCAGCCATGCTGATTCAGAACCAGAAGCGACCACGTCCTCGATAACAGGCCGAATCATCACCATGTGCCTATTATCAGCCGAACAGCTATCGATTTCGTCGTTTCTCCTCTGATTGACAGACGAGACGATCGACACTCGTTTGCTTTAATTATTTGAGGGGATTTTCGGAAACGCATAATGCTCACACGTTGCTGGCAGCTGTGAGCAACTAGTGTGGAACTCACAAACCCACTCAATCCGTATTCCTCCCCACTTCTTGCCCTTCATGCGAGCCCGGCAGTTGCTTTGTGGTATTTCTTAGACCATTAACGTACACCCGCCCGGCCCGGGTCTACTGTAGGCCGCACACGTTCGCGCATCCGTCTGTCAGGCTTGGGCAACTTCCGACCTAAATAAGTCCTGTCTAGAAGAGCGAGAAAAAACGTGAAAGGGCAAAAGGAAGGCTAAAAAATCGATCAACAGAACGCGGCAACATTGGGAGACATCAAACGTGACAGCGAAGCAGGATCGTCACTTAAGTCAAACTTGCCTCGAATCTCTCATTGAATTTACCAGCAAAAGCAAAGATTGTCCGTAACAACAGATAGACAGCAATTTTCGAACAGATCTCGAACAGGAGGCTCGGGAGGCGCCGGCTCCACAACGGGTTCCCCTCGACGATGACGACCACGACAATTACTGCAGAGTCAACCACCACCAATCAATGCCCGGCACAGTACCTTGCGACAAGTGCTGTGTGCTGAGTGCTCGCGAGAAACGGCGCGTCTCTGCCAGGCGTGGGCTCCACTGCCCTAAATGGATCGCCCTTTGCTATTATAGTAGTAGCAGTAGTAGTAGACCTGTGAACTTCTGGCCACCGTTCGAGTTGATGTAGATCATTGATTATCGTACCCATGGGACGAGGACGGTTGTAGTGAAACTACCGATAAGCAACGAGACCACAAGTTGCACAGGTGGCGGTATTCAGGTAGGGCACACACAGAAGAACAGAGTAGGCAGTCTTTTTCAGGGCAGGCTTTCGGCAGTGATCTGTCGTCGCACTTCGCAGGCTCTCCCTTTAGTCAGTAGGCAGTGACAGCGCAGAAATCATGTTTGGTGATTCACCACGATAAGTACAAACGACTATAGCAATAGCAGTAATAGTAGTCGTCGTCATCGTCGTAGTAGACCAGTCTTAAGCAGCAAGCTTGAAAGACTCTGTCGTCGACGAAAGCGCCACAAGTGAGTAATGTGGTTAGCTCGTGGTTGATTCCGTGCTGCAGAACCTTGGTGTTGGGACTGGCAACGTGTACACTATGGGACAAGTAATCACGTTCAGTGTGTCAGTGCATTTATGTGCAAATAAGTTCACGCCATATCTATATATGCTCTCTACCTACTGGCACATAATTAGATCGTGCTAGCCTGCGACAGCCAGGGTCAAGTGACAGGGTGGACCAACATTCAGCCATTTTTTAGGTATTTTTTGGCCAAGCCGGGCAAAACCGAGACAACGCGTGGTGACGTTAGTGTTGCAAGAGTTGCCCGACTTTTATATATGGTGACGATATGACTGGCGACAACAGACTGAGAGATGACGGTTGATTAAACACGACGTTGACCTATCGGGCCATCAGAACTGCCGATGTTTTGTGTGGTGGTGCTGCTGCTACGTGACACGTTACAACGACACTCATGGATAACCCAAGTTTCTGTAAGTCGATGGGAGACCCAAACCCTGGCGCGGAAATCCGCGCGGGTCCTCAGCCCACGCTCATCATTGACGAGATGGCACTACGACGAAGTGTCATCTTCAACGAGGGCAGGCTCAAGCATGAAGAGAAACTCTTCCTGGACATGATCAGAAGCGGAGACATACTGAACCTGCGTCAACTAATACAGGTAGGTTTCGCCGCTAGCTTAACTATAGCGGATCCACAGCTCATCAGGATGCAAATGCAATTTAACTCAACTAAAATGCACCTTTATTTTGTTAAAGGTAGATATTATTTACACTTCGGAAAACGTTAGCTAGATTCATGCAACCAATCAAGTTTTATATGTGCTGACATTTCCGCTATAAGCGCTCCGAGTTCTCAGGGCCCTGGCCATCCGTCACGAGAACATTATATAGATATGTTTGCAGCTCATTTACACGATTTGTCTTGGCAATTTGTATTGACTGTATGATGCTACCGCTTCTAGGATTATTTAAGCGAATACTAAAATAGTTCGATAATTTAATGCGTTTAAAATACGATTGTACGTGCGATGATCCGCTTTGTACTGCAGTTCCCAAATAGGGCTTATTACAATTGAATTACAGACAATGTACACACCTTAATTAGACACGACGAACGAACTTCCTCTGTACGTTTTCAATTGCTCTTATGTGTTTGGCTGAATAAGGCCGCTAAACCTCACAACAATGGGTAAATTTAGAAACAACCAAACTATTATAAAGCTTCATTTAAAGAGTGTAATTGGTAATTTTAAAGCAACAATACATGGTAGTACATATAAGACTAGTTGATCGGACGACTTGTGTATTATGAGAAACTAACTAAAACCCAGTTCCGGTGTCTTTGGGCCTCTTTTAAACTCAATGCTGCACATTTCGCGATTGATATATTTCCTTCCTTATCTACATACCATTTAAAAACCGCCTGAATTGCGCTCCGTAGCATCTGTCTTTCGTCTGCGATGTTGGTAGGCCCGTATACTTTTGGACTATCGGCGTCAATAAATAAATAAACCGTACAAGTTATTGGAAATCACGTTTTAGGATATAAAATAAACATCCAAAATAAAAGTAGGCTGAGGCTTGATTCCTAAGAAATGCCACAGGATCACATGTCCGACTCATTAACGCTACTGTTGATGCAAACGCAGAACCTTTTGCAAATAAGATTACTAGCAATCCATGATATACAGCGTGTACCAACATTCAAGTACCTTCAAATCAGCTTCTGCAGATCAGTTCAAAATCAGATTCCCGACAGCATAGGGGGCCCTTTTAAAAGTGGCAAGTGGCTTCAAGCCATTTCCTCGCTGCAGCCTATGCAGAGCACAGGTAAGCACGCCTTGTCGTGTCGCTATAGCGCTGGACGCTACTCAAATCACTTCGCCATCAACGATGTAATCTTAAGTTTCTGTACAAATTTCACATGGTTTACTCTACTAAATGCCTTCAAATGACCTAAATGTGCACAATAAAATAACTGCCTATTGTTTGCTGTCATAGACGCGACCTGTTTATAAATATGTTTGGGTTGATTTTAGGAGTTAAGCTGCACTTAGTCGGTAGTTGTTTAATTTGGGTAAGCAAATTATATTGCCATAAATTACTAATGTAAGACAACAGTAATGTATAACAACATGTAGAACAGCAGCATATTCATCGATACGGAAGCTTGCATAGTATCTCTCATAACAAGTTACACTGTGTTATGCTTAACTCAAACCTAGATACAAGATACAGCATCATTAAGTAAGATTTATTTACGGAACTGCAGTCTGTTACAGACTCGCAATAAAAACAAGCACCTAAATATTAAAAACATGTGTTTGTCACTGGTGTGATATATATATATATATATATATATATATATATATTTATTATTTTTTATCAATAAATGTTATGTAAGCACTTTGGAGTAACAATTGTCTTCTCGCGAACATGTAGTCGAGGGTTCTCTCACCCATTGATTAGTCCACTTTAGCAATGTGCCCCGAACAGATGCTCCATTCCCTTATTGAATGTCAAGTGACAGCCTTTGATAAAGAATTCAGATGCTCTCGAATCTACCATCGAAAGGTTAAGGCTTCTACCCACGCGCCGAATCAGCTTAAGTACCTGGGCTTCCCATTGCATCTAACGCCAACAGGCAGAATTTGTGCGGATAATCAACTCTAGAGTATTTTCTGCGTACATATGTATGCAGCCCCTGCTAACCTGGGAGCGTGACATGCACGGACCTGCACGGACCATGGAAGAAGCCAATGAATCGGTTACAGTTGCGTCCTAAACAAACCCGGCCACGCTCAAAGAGGGTCAGAGTGGGACCGTCAGATAATTGCCATCGTCTCTGAAAAGATCCGGGGGTTCCAGTTCGCACGGGTAGCTGGCTGATATCAGGCCCGACTAAAGGTGTCATTTATTGCGGAGTGACGTGCTCGTCGGCCTGCACTCAAGACGCATGATAGACCATGATAGGCCAACGTGACCACACGTTCACCACAAAAGGATCGGTCAAGAGCGACTAGATCGAAGCAGCAGCCTTGTGCTTATGCGCGTTGTCTTTTCGTCCAAACGAGCCCCAATTCGCGGACAGGGTAGGACATTTAACCAAGCTCCAGCCCCTTAACTACAAGCAAGTCGAAGGCCTTATTAGCGACGAGAGGGGCTGACCGAATCGCTATCAGCCAGGCTTGCTAATCGCTACCAATCCAATTGTCCAATTGCCCTGGTTAGACCTATCGTCGGCAGGGGAGCCAAAGAAGACGATAATTTGTCGGTCAGCCTTTGAGGTTCAACCTTATAAGCGCCTCATAAATCTCTATTCAATAACCTTTAACCGCAATCTGGGTTAAAAATGACACGATTGCAGGTCCTGTCATCATGAGAGTGTCCGGCGCACCGGTGTCTCTCAAAAAACCGGAGGCATTACCTGATCCCTTGCCACAGTGGTCAGCTTAAGATTTAGTATGTCCTGCCTAAGCTAATGCTATTAAAAAGCCTTAAGCTGGTGTGTTGACCTCATTGCTGAAAAGCAAAAGCGAGTGCGGGGTTGAAGAAGGCAGCGTGATCGCCAGAAGCGTGTGCATGGAGAGGTCCCGAGGAGTGCTTTCTCGCGTAGCAGATATGCCTCTAAGACCTACAGCGTAGGAGGCCTTATCTCTGTTGCGTCGACTAGGTTGCATGTTTTCTACGACAGAGGCTGTGACATCAGGTATCCGGTAATCGATGCAGACGGATGCGATGCTTTAACTTGTTGAGAACTTTCGCCAGCATGATTATCTTGTTCCGCTCGCGGAGGTTAGCCAGACGCGGACAGGAAGACTACCCGGCCGCTTGGGGGTGTTAATTGTTACATAACTTTGGTTGATCCAGCTCAAAAACGACGGGGTAGGTTTTGCATTCCAGGAAGACAGACAAGGGCAGTTGGCGGGTAAAGTTCAGGATCACCTTGCTGAGTGGGATCCTATAAGCGTGACTCCTGCGGAATAAGCGTCACACAACAAGTTTCCTATTATTTAATGGCTGTTAATTTTGCTCTAACTCGGCATTTCTGCAAAGTGGCATATAATCATAAATATATTATTGTCATTATATATCACTAAGAATTTAGGCCTCTCTAGAAACGCACAAAACAGGCTAACTTATAGTCTGTCGAGGACGACCCCATTTATCGAGAATCTGGCAAACCGCTGAAGTTCCGTTCCGGCAGCCTACCCGAAGCTTCCATGCTGATGGTATCGAGTACTCGGGTTCTCTGGGTATGCTATGATTCTCTAAGTATATCCCGGATAAATAGCTTGCTAAGCTCAAACGTGCACGCAATTGACTTAAACTAGATGATTTTCACAGCGCGTTCTTCTTATAGCGAGAGGATAGAGCCTAGCCAACCTCGTCACCCTGAGTCGCTCCGTACTAGTGGCATCGATATCGCAAGTGGAGGGCTGCATAGGGTAACTCTTAAAGCCCTGGTTTAGAATAGTTCAAAAACAATCTCATGAGAGGAAAGAGTGCGGGACCAGACCAGGTGTACCATGAACACTGGGTGCAGTCTAAGCCACCATTGGTAAACCATCTTTGTGATTTCTTCAAAGAGATCATGAAGAGGGAACAAATGCCACGAGTCTGGCATATCGCCAGGCTTTTTCTTTTATTTAAGAAGAAGAAGATCTTCTGAAGAAGAAATAAAAAATGTAAATTGGTTATAAAACGGATCGAGTACGTTGTCGACCCTTCCGCCTGAGCAATTTGGCTTCCGAAGAGGTCGAGGAACGCGCGATACAATCCATGTGCTTCAGTCAGAGACAGAGCGAGCTGTGGCAAAACCCGGAGGCCATTTGTATGCAGTCTTTATAGACTGCGTCAAAGCTTTCGACAAAGCACCTCGAGATCTCCTGGTGAAATCATTCCGATACGCAGGAGTTCTCTGCTGAGCGTAATTTCGAGTCTCTTTGATGGGGACACCTTACTGGTGCAAGGTGAGCAGGAAGTGTTGCAGGTAAGGCAAAATGTGGGAACCCCGCAAGGCGACCTATTGAGCTGCGTCTCCTTCACTCTACTGCTTGCCGATTTTGTCGATCATATTTGACGGGAGTTACAGAAGGCCACAGTTGTGATGTATGCAGATTACATAGTGGTCGCCCATCACGACCTGGGTGCCATCAAGCGCATTACTTCTTTAGCGGAGGTGTTCCTTGTCTTAAGGGGGCTCGAAATAAACGCCTTGAAGACCAAGGCTATGAAATTCAGAAGAAGAGGTCGATTGGCTGGTAAAGACGTTATACGTTGCGGCGGCCAATTCTTGGAATTCGTCAACTCTTTCCGGTATCTGGGGCTTCGGCTTTATTATACTGGGACGACCTTCACTGCTCACATCGTCGAGACAGTGCGCACAGCTCTAATCTCTCTTTATGGAGAGGTAGGCGACGTCCGGCGACTGTCCGTCCCGACGGCAGTGGCACTCTTCTACCTCAAGATTGTTCTAACGCTGATGTATGGTATTGACAGAGTATGGGAACACCTCACTCGGGCAAACTTTGGTTTGCTTCAAAAGTGTTTCACAATGTACATGAAGTGGGTACTTTGCCTGTCAATGCGGGCAAGGAGCCCTTTCGTGTACCTTATGTCTGGCTGTGCACCGGTTGTTGGGATAATTCGATTGAGGTTGAAGACGCCGCGTACAGTACCATTCGAGAGCTTTATCTCAGAATGGGAAAATCAAGTTGAACAAGCCCGACGAGAGGTTGGAGACCTGGATATTTTCGGTGCCTCTCACCTCTGGTCTGTTCTTGCATGTGACAATCGGCACGTCTATACCAGATACATAGTTCATGGCTATCAGTACCTGGTCTGTTCGAATACAGGCTTTCACGAGGAGTACACGGAGTGCATCTGTCGACTGTGCTCTCAGGCGTGTACGAAGTTTCATGCGTCTGCCTGCCTGGCCCTTGCGAAGAGATCGCTGCACTGCCTCTCTCGAATAACATGCCGCAAGCAGCTGACTGTATAATTGTATAATCTGTATAATTATCTATGTTATATGCATGCTCAATATTAGTGAAATAAATAAGATGATGAACAAAAACAATTTCATGGGTAAAAAGAGTATTTGTGTCGGCCTTCGATAAGGCGCAACTTTAGTAGAGTTCCATCAACGCAAATACGAGGAACCAGTAGGAGTCATGACGCATCACCCATTGTCATGCATACTTGTATATAACGGTGGTCATGCGGCGAAACATGCTGGCATCAACGGTACTATTGGCAGGGCCCTCCCGTAGGCTAGATTCCAGCGAAGCTTGAGTCACGAGCCTTATCCCAGAGGAAGACGTCATGAGTAATAAAAGGTCGGCCTAGTATACAATTGTAACAGACAGCCTAATTAAATACATTTGTCGACAAGTTATGTCGTTCCACACCACTTTACTATGTATATATATATATATATATATATATATATATATATATATATATATATATATATATATATATATATATATATATATATATAATACTTCATACTGCAAATACTGCATACATCTAAGCGTACCAATGACTACGTTTATCTGTAAAACTCGTCAAAGGTATATCACTGACAACTCACACAGGCTACGCTGTCAAAGTCGTCCTAGCGGCAGGTGGCCGGCATTGTCCTTTCCTCAAGGTTGCCATACAACAATCGCGTTGAACTCGACTGCGGCCAGTATCTGACTAAGGCAAAACTACGTCACGCGCAAGCCTGCTTAGTATGCTATTATGTACGTGTATAGAGCCACGGCTACCACGGATAGCTGCAACAACGCAGAAGTAATTACATAGCTCTATCTGATACGGCCAAAATGAGTAACTGTACTTCGCACTTGAACCACCATTGTACAAAGTAATACGCGAATACAACAGCTATTTAGTATGGTAATCAATCATGGTTGGGGCCAATTTGGTTATTCGGCAGAGTCAGGCGTCTCGACATTCAATATGTACAGCTGAGCAACGCAAAGCGCCAGCAGTGTAGGGGTGGGCCCTTCGACTGACACCGCCTGCGTGACTGCTACTGAAGTTTGATTGATACGCGCTGCAGAGTAGATACTTTCCAGAACGAGGATGCTTTGCGGACGCGTCATAGTCTTTGCCAAGAAAGTTCTTTAAAACATGTTAACGTTACTTTGCCCACTGGTCAATGCGTGGCTCGATAGCAATTGCCTGAACGGACGAATATTTGCGGATTAAGTTCACTGTATTTTGCTAGTAGTAGTAGTAGTAGTATTGCGAATACGGTTTTGCGGTCCTCCGCAAGACAAACATAGGCATTAGTGTAGGATAGCAGTGTCCGTTAAGCAGCGCGGACATAGAGAGAGTCGGTTGGCGGCAATGCCGAAGCGAGCAAAATACATGGCGCCAAATAGAAGATGCTGCCACCCTATAGAGAAGACGCGGGAACTCACTAAATGCGCGGGGAGTCTTTGATTATATAAGGAGGCATGAGAATAAATGAGTCAGTAGTCGTTTGTTCGAGCCAGGCAGAGGACGTGTGTTGTTTGAGCGAGAGAGTGGCAAACTCGTAACGATCAATTGCCCAGCCATGGGGGTGGTGGACACTACAATTAGCTTCTAAGCTATGGGTTAAGCAACATTCATTAGCTTCTGACAAGTGTGCACGACACTATGGCGTCCCACGCAATTGCACGACCTCTCTCTCTCTCTCTCTCTCGCAAGGCGCTTGTGGGTTACTGTCTTGTCGTAGCCCACTATTGGCGTCACGGCTGTGCCGCTCCGTCATGGCCGGCACCTGTGCACTCTGCAGTTAGTGCATGCCAGAGGACGTCGTTTAGTGCGTAGTGTCATGGGTGGTAGCCTGTGCTCTATCGGCACTATATGGCGTTTTTCTCTGCTGTGGGTACGGGAAACCCGACACAACGTTGCAACAGTGAGCGGCACAGAGCTTCTCTCCCCCTAGCCGCAGGCCAGTCACGATGCGGAATGTGTTATTCTCCAGCTTTGTGTCGATCGACGAAGGCGAGCGAAGGGCCTAAAGCTACTTACCAGTCGTGGGACCGAAGCAAGCTCGTAGTCTATCTATTGTCGGTTGACGTTTGTGTCTGCGTTAAGGAAGCTTGATTATATAATTTTTTCTTTTGAAAATTGTCGATAGGCAATTTTCATAAGTATTCATGCTACGACTGTATTCTAGTGCGTTTCTTACCATGCCACCTCAGAATTGGTCAGACAGTACACGCTAATGATTTTGCACTGTGTACTACCTATATGTTACTCCACCCGGTGCGACCGTAGAGAACACTCACTCTACTCGAAAACCGTCAAAAAAAGGAAGAAGAATATTTCTACAACACTTTTTAGTGAGGTTGTTTTAAATGCTATACTATCATCCGTCCTCTGTCGGTTCATCTTCGGCCTGGGATAGTGCTATAACGCACTATTCCAGTGCATTTGCATCAGCCAATACTTACCGCCTTCGCTCAGAAAGTCACGTCTCGGCGTGTGAAGTCAAATGCACGTTTCATCTGCTAAGCCCCAGAACGAGCACTTGTTGTCTTTAGATAGATCTATACAAAACGGCGTAGAAGATCCAGGGTTTCCCCTGGAATTTACGCTATGCCTTTCGACTGTCAGAGAGTCGGGAAGCTTGGCACAATATTGCACTATAACGCAACTAAGACTTAGAGTGCATTAGAGTGCAAGCTTCGATCGACCGTTGGTGATAAAGCCCATACCCAAGAAATGTGTAAGAATGGTGCAAAAAAATTCGAACTGGGTATTTTAGTACAACAAATTTCGTAAAGGACGTCAAAAAACAACCGACGAATAAAGAAAATGTGGCTCTTATGAAGGCTGTGATTGATGAAAACTCAAACGTGACATATGCATCGTTAGAAGAAGTTTTGGGCTAGACTGCTGTATCTCCTCATAAAATTCTGCACAACCACTTCGGGCTCTCTAAAAATTCTGCTCGATAGATGCCTCGTAGTTTGTCTCTCTCTAGAAAAAAAAGCGCGGATCTTCTTTTTTGGGTCAAACAATTCTGGAAAAAATGGCAAGGGCCGGTGTTCTTTGTTCTCGATACTCGTGTCAGGCCATGAGACTTAGCAACATTTTTATATCCTCATATTGCAAAACGTCAGTTAGATCTCTACGTATAACTAACTATAGCGCTTCTATGGTATACTGTTCTGAGCTCATTTGCGACACACGCACATTGTTTGCCAAGAAAGTAACGGAATTATTGGTTTTTGATACGAATAATACCATTGTTTGGCCCCCCATACCGATAGCTAAGGCAAAAACAAGATAAACGACGGATATACGTAGGGATCAGTGAGCTCGCCAAAGGGATGAAGGTTGTGAAGGACGAATAGCATGAAGACCAAGCCGCCTACACCTTGAAACGTGCAGTGTCTTAGTATAGCGTCAAGTGTAGATATGCATACAAAAGCGTCATAGTGTAGCGCAAAATGCCCAAAGCAACAAATTACGTCTGCAAGCAATGAGGCTAACTACAGTGCGCCTTAATTCAATTGAGCATTACCTAATTACGTTCTGAATAGATACAGCTACTAGATTATCCTGTAAAAAATTAGATTATCCTTCTAGATTATAACAAATTCTGTAATATATATATATATATATATATATATATCCTGTTAAAGTGAAAACAAAACCTTATCGAGCCTACGTGAAAATTATCGGCAAAATCACGCACTTTTACTAATGGATTGTAGTAGATTTCAATTAGTTTAGGTTAGGGTCTTAAGAGCGATGTGCATTTTTGCATCCGACTTTAACGTTATATTTATCACTAACGTTATATTTCCCAACTTTATTGCGCTGCTGTGATCACGATGTCAGTATTATTTGATCGCCATGGTTAGTTATTTATTTATGCAAACATTTATTCAAAAAAGCACATCTCAACCGGAAAGATTTTCATGACCGTTTTCCGATATTCAAAAGTTATTCTGTTTCTCGATTATTTTTCTACATAAAGAGCGGTCACTGAAAAAGGAGAGTTTTACAAAGCACTCTTGGACCAGCTGAAAGGGCTTACTACGGAACGCGGTGCAGAAGCAAACTGTGCTGTTTCACCACGGCAGGGCCGCTTCGAAGAAACTACATTAAATAATAGAAGGAATTTGGTGTTTGTCCTGTTCTTCCTTGTCTTCCATGCTACAACCTTTTTAATCTACTTAGTGTAGTGCAACTTTGCTTCCTGCGTTTCTGATGCGAAGCTATCACCACTCCTCAGGCACAAAAATAAACGTGAAGCGAAAAAAAAAATAGTAATAATAGTAATATTAATAATAATAAGAATCATAATATTAATTCAGATTTATGAACACGGCAAACATGTTTTAACATATTGAACCTAAAGTTGTTCATACATAGCAGGCTGCATCCGTTTTCCTAGTTTATTAGGAAAGGAAGGATGCAATTATTTATTAACTGTATATCAATAATCCTCTTACTTTTTACTTGAAGGGGCAGGGCAAGGTCATGGACGGCCATCATTTCTATACAAAACCATATCCTAATTTCTAACTATCTTCATGCTCAGTGAAGTGTGTTAAATATTTGTTCCATTATTGAGGTACAATAAAACTTACAATTATGTGTCGGCGTCTTAAGAGTTGAGCTGTCTATCTGGATTGTGATCGACAATAACGTAACAGTAGCAGTCTAGTGCTATATAGGAATGAATGGTAGTAGCAGTATATATATATATATATATATATATATATATATATATATATATATATATATATATATATATATAGACAAAGCGTGAGAGAGAGAGAGAGAGAGAAATTGCCATAAATATGTAATGTTGTGACTACTCATTTGTGATGAGTGAATATATTAGTGAAATACGAGCAACAGTACCAATGGCATTAGGCAGCAACAAACCGATCACGTAAGACAAAAGCAATTCCGGCAGAGCATTTCCGACGTAGATAACAGACAAACCAGATGGGTGATGGGTGATGACACCATTGTGGTGGTATCAACAACGGCCTCCCTGACATTCCCCAAGTTAGGTGGGTATTCAATCAACCAATGGTTGAGCTAGCTCGCCCTGAGCCCAAGGCTATGTATATATATATATATATATCGCCGGTCGTCGACTCAAGCAAGCTAATGATACTTAAATAGAGGACCTCTGTCGGTTCGGGACGTTGTATTGACAGCTCCCAATAACGGTTGCGACATCCAAATGATCGTAATAACAACAGTATTAACATTTCGGATTATTAACGGGATCAACGTAATCACTAGGAGTTAGTAGAGAGAAAATTGTGGCAATTCTGATTGATGTACCACCTGACCTGACTGCCAAAATAACTGCCCTTAAAGACTGCTATTGTTGCTTTGTCTAAGCTACCAACTTCTCCGCAAAACGTTTGCATTATCTGTAATAAATAAATTCGCCGGAAATGTCAATGGGTAGGATCGAACGGCGGTTAAAGTTTGTCCTTTGCAATATCCTGCTTATCAGTATCGGCCGGCTCTCGTACTGAGTAGAAAGAACATGAGGTTTACAACTCCAGAACCCTCACAAACATGATGTGGCTTATTATGAAAAAATAGGCTACGCTTTAGCGCATCCTCACGTGAGGTCGCGTTTCCATCATAAAGCGTTTGTCGTAAGCAAAGTAATGAGAGCCAACAGAAGTGTATTTCTTAGGGTAGGGAAGTGTAGACGCATTCAGTTGCATCTAAAACTCTTCCTAAGTTTGAACTAATTTAAGTTTACTGCCTAGCACTTTCCAGTACCCTTATATGTAGCAACGCTGTTCGTAAAAAAAAAGTATGCGTTAATTTGTAAAAAAAAAAACATTGTGTTAAGTGCTCCGTCCGTTGGCGATTGGAGATCATTTTGGACCGACGAGCATGCCCAGCCCGTTTCGGCCTGATTTACAGACGCGCGAGAGGAAATGTACTCAGACGTATTTCAATCCAGGTCATCAAACAGAGCAGACAGTTGACGTTTTGCATGTAAACAGCAGGAAACCTGTTACAGAGGCGTCGCATTAACCTCCCCCACTGTGCGCGCTCGGGAGCTGCATGCGGGGTACCTCTATGCTATCACTCGGTGCCATTGCCCTCGCAGAATGTCTTCTGGACGAACTGACAGAGCTTTATATAGGAATGAACACATAAGGTCATGTTTGTTTGTTATGAATTTATGATATGTTTGATGATATATTTGATATGACACGTTTGGTAGTGCACAATCCGCAATCACGTCCCCCGTGCTTTAACTAGCTAAACTGGCGATCGACTTGCGCGGGCAGTTTCTTAGAACTTGGTATCTATTTGCGCACAACAATATTATGGTGAAAAGTGAGGCCAAAAAAACGAACTAATGCAATATTACACCGAGTATGGTTACTCGTGTAGTTTATAGCAGCAATCGATCAGATCTCACGATGATGGAACGCTTCAAAAAATGATCGAGGAACAATTCCTGATATGTGAAATATATTAAACACATAATGATAATAATGATGATAATAATAATAATAATAATAATAATAATAATAATAATAATAATAATAATAATAATAATAATAATAATAATAATTATTATTATTATTATTATTATTATTATTATTATTATTTCTATTATTGCATTGTTGACGTTTCTAGTAGCAAAGTAAAGTGTCAATGGAAGCCGCGGCGCCCGGATCAGCGATATGAACAGAACAATGCCGCTATTATCGACTGTTAATATATGAGTTGTTGATGTTGTTTCTAATGGTGATGGCGGTTATGTAAGCAATAGGTGTTCTCGTTCACTTCCTCAATGTCTGAATTGGCTGTTGTTGCCTAGGTTCGCTGTTGGTTGTTATTGTTGTTGCTGTTGTTAATAATCTAACTGTTATTGTTGTCGTCGTCGTCGTTGTAATTCTTGGTGTTATCGTTGTTGTTGTTTTTGTTGCTGCTGAGAGTAGCGGAAATGCCTATTGTTTTTAACCGCCCACAGGGTAAAGTAAGGCTAGCGGCAGCAGAAGCCGCAGTAGCAGGAACCGATCAAAGTCGTCCGTGCCGTTGCATAATATTGCCAATGGCAAACAGAAGCTATACCCGCGTTGTCAACGACAACAAGCCAAAACAACAACAATATCAACTATGAGCCTAACAACAACAGCAACAGCAACAACAAAATAATACGAAATAGCAAAATAACGAAAAATAGAAATCGGAAAGTAGGACGCACTCACGCACTAACTTGCATATCAAAACTATTAAAAAGATAGCCTTATTCAGTAAATCATTTGAGTTCTCGCTTGAGCTCTAAAAAAAGGTATTGGTGTCAAAGTGTGCACCACAAGCACTTCATTGATGTCAGATGCAACTTTCTACAAAGCTCTGATTTAGTGCATACCACGCCAGAATCTGCCTTACTCGGCGTGTTGTAGACAATGCATGTGCCTGACATTTGTCCAGACGCCCTTCCAAATGCAGATCCAAAGAACGTAAATGTTTGTTTGTCCAATAAACATTCTTCTTGGGCATACCGCCACAAAGCATATAAAACTCAGTGCTTCTATCGAAATGTTTCTAAAGTGCACGCCAATATTATCGGCATGTTTTAAGAACATTGACTTAGTGAAAAATCGTCGCAAGTCACAATCAGAGTAAGTGATACTGTTTATTTCGGCGGATCGATCTGGTAGCGGCACACGTGTGTATATTCGTTAAGGATTTAATCGCGTTACACAGCAGTAGAGTCATTAACAAACGCGATCTAATTTTAAGTGTAATGTTGTCTTTTTGCCGTTCCGACTTGCGACATGTTGAGTGTTAATTACGTATTTTCTTATTTTCTTGTTACCTTTGTTACATCCGTTGTGCCTCTATTGAACTACATCTGTCCGTCATCATGCTACTGTTTCCAAATAACCTCATTCAAAGTCATCAAAAGTGCTGTTTTGCCTTCAGGAATCAAGCAGACCTTTGCGAGATTGGTTAGTTATTTGATAATGATAATAACGTGGCGGCATGATCCAGGAACCGCTATCCATGGTTGTCATCTACCGACGTGTCGCCTGTTGTTCGATTCCTGTTGTTGATCGAATTTTGTTTTAGCGATGCACATTGAGAAGATAGAAGGTAATCTACTATATTATGTACTATACCGCTGAGAGTCAGCGACCATCCTGTTGTAAGGACTAAATATCTCAACATGTGAGCTCATGCTGCTGCTCTAAGCGCTCCTGGTATAAAAAAAAAGTGACATGTGTATTTAGATATACGTGTCAAACGAATTACAATAATGATAATACGAATTTTATTATTTTTGCTGAGAATAATCAAATCGAAAAACCGTCATTTATAACCAAAAACAAACATTAAACAGAAAAAATACTGTGCCGTTAGTTCATTAAATATAGTCAATCGGGCAATCGAATTAGGGCTGTAACTGTAAGTCATATTTTGCTAGCCTCGTTTAACCCGCACAGGCGGTCGCAGTTGGCATTCGACAGTGGCCACGATTATTTTGATACAATCAGCAAGATTTTGCAACATAAAAACATTTGGGACCGTCGCTTATTAACTTCGGCTTATCGTTGTTGTTAATGAGTCGGGCCGTCTAATTGAGACCACGTGGAATTAACGACGGAACCTAGCCGGAACAAGGAGCAAACGGTGCTACAAGTTTTGCAGTTGTACCATAGCTTGGGCCGCAGCTGGACTTTGCCGCAAAATGCAATACTTCGACACAATCTCGCAAGCTTAGCATATTTGCAGACTCCGGACCATGGGATTCAGCCAGCAGACACGTAATGGCTGTAGAAAGAGATAATGTGCTTGTTATAATTAAAACATTAATTAATCTAAATCTGTGCTCCAGAGTATTATTATTGCAATGATATGTTGTACGAACATTGTATTACTATAATTGTAGGTAAAACAATATGATAGTGATAATAATTGTAGGTTATTGAGTATTTTTCATGTTGTGATAAACCCTACCACAGAGAGAGAGAGAGAGAGTCAGCTGCCAGGTTCGTGTGACTCAACGATAGTCAGCAACACAGCTGTATAGGTAATAGAGGCTGGCAAAACACGTTGGTAATTACTCGTTGTTGATGATGAGACCGCTCCCTTATAGACAATTTAAATATTATGCACCATATATATATATATAAATATATATATATATATATATATATATATATCGCTCATGTCGCTGTCGTGGCTGGTTATTACATCATAGGTCACATAATTGTCAATACCGTTACTAACCACAGGTAATTAGTTGTTTCAATTTAGGAGCGCTTGCTTTAACGAATGGCAACAGCGGCTGCTGAACACAGTACGTGCGGTAGACGCAATGCGTTTGTTGGTCTTAACGCAACGACGCATGGACGCAGACCATTTCGACGCAGCCTGTCCTAATGGAATATCCCACGCATTGCACAAGCCCAGCTGCAAACTGGGTACTACCGCCGGCCTTTGATTGTTGCTTAAACCAATTTGTTCAGTTTAAAGACGTCTTCATGTATTGGACACATTGGGGCAGCGTTCATTTGCGTGTTCTTGCAACTTGCGCACGCAAGACTTCTCCGTATTACTTGTTGATACAACTCAGCGCATCCCTGTCTTCTAGTTAGGGCGATTCATCTTTTGAGACCACACACACACACACACCATATAGAAAAATGGCTTTGCCAGATGTAGTCTAAAATGGAACGACGTTAGGCTACCATTCAAAGGGCAATCAGCTGTTCCTTTCTCTCTAGCCAGGCGAGCCAAGAAACGTGTATATATATATATATATATATATTATATAGCGGGAGTAACTATGACTCTCTTACCGGCCTTGGTCCGCTGGGGCGTGATCACCACGCATGCGGGGACCTTCACGGGCCCACTTGTAAGTTAGTCAGACGGTACAAACTCCCTAAACCGACACTCCCGTGTTTTAAGAACTAACCGGGGGGCAAGGCATACGATAGATTTGGGTGTCAACGAATTTATATTGTCATCCTGTCGTGGCCCATTCGAGGGCTGTTAAGGCTACTGCCAATACGGGGGACTTGTGCTGCATAGAAGTCCCCCGGGCTGGACGGTTAACGCCCCGAGTGACACTCGGTGGTACCGTCCGGGACGCCTGCTGCCTTGGCTTAATAGGCAAAATGAGTGAGAAGTGGCCACACGAACGCAGACCACCGGTCGAGAGGGCCTTCTGGCCCCGTATTTTACGGGGAACCCCTGCTCTGGAGTGGTCGGACCTCCTTCGGGGGGAATGTATATTCTGGGGTGTAACGCGGAATCGCGAGGTGAATGCGTCTAATCGGTACGGTGGAGTAGTGTGGTACCCCCATTCCGAACCTCGATAGGGGGGAGAGTGGGGGATCTGCCGGCCTGTCAATTCGGGCTGGTGGGCACTCCCGTTCGGGTCCGCGCGTCTTAAATCGCGGTTAAAGGGCGGGAGTGTAAGTATTTCTCTCTTTTGTTATATATATGAGTATGTCATTAATTGTAGACATATATCCCATACGCGTAGTGAAGGCTAGCCTGTGGGACATCGTCTACGAAAGGGAACGGTCCATCTTTTGTTGGAGTAAAATTAACATCAAAATGACACACACACACACACCATATGCACACATAGAGGACACTAAGCTGTAAAATATAGTTTACAGATGTGTATCTATAGCTTCTATTGTTAGTGTGAAGCTGAATGGGTCCGAGCAAATTCCACAGAGAAAAGTAATCTGTTATGCTAACGATATACAAATAGAGAAGGTAGAAAGAGGTGTGACACATAATTATGGTCAATATATATATATATATATATATTTTTTTTTTTTGAACAAGGTAATTTATTTATTATATACACATTTACAACGGTATGTTGTTTCATACATTTACAAATATTTGCAAGGAGTCTATAGTAATTTAAACCTACTGCAGTTACCATTGTGTTGGTAAAAAGTTGCAGCCGGAATGAAATTGCTTGGATTTACCTCTATGCGAGAATCAATTTAGGAAGGCTAGTGCACCCATTATTGACGGGGTAATAGGTGTGGCTTTAAATTCTCTCAGAAGCTGTTTAAGGATTTCAAGCAACGCAAGCTAACCGGTAGAGTGTTCCACGCTCTGACAGCTCGCAAGCCAAAAGCTTGGCTGCCCTTACTGCTTCGATGCATGCGGATCTTTGCTGTGACCTGGTCTCTCTCGCCCCTCCAAGATGATATATATATTTATATATATATATATATATATATATATATATATATATATATATATATATATATATATATATATATATATAAATATATCTATATATATATATATATATAGAAATACAGGGTGTGACTGAACGAATTTTATAGCGATACATAAAATTGTAGAGCTCGTTAAAACGAATATTTTTTCCAATGGAACATGTGCTCTGAGAAGTCTTGTTTCGGAGTTACAGTGAAATTACTACAATTTGTGACACTGGTGTTTTTGCCCGACATAGGAGCACAAAATGTGCTGTTGCGAGACAACCAGTCTTCCTAGACAGAAACACACCGCCGTGTTCGTGATAAAATTCTGCTCCATCTGATGAATATGCAAGGCCGGTCAGAAGACGCGACATGGTCGCTTAGAAGAGAATTCGCCAAAAATAAAGTTCTTCATTAGCGTTCACGCCAAATACTTTAGAATCATAACCCTACGACCACCCACGTGTTCAAAGCTAACATATACAGCAAATGCGCATTTCATGACGATCATTTTGGTACCAAACATATGTCAATGCGGGCTGTGGTTGCGAAGTAATTACGATTTTTCGGCGGGATGTCCAGATTAAGTGCATGTAAAATGACTGTGTGGCGACGTTCACTACCGCCGACGTGTCGCGCGACAGCCGCAGCGCGTCATTTTACATGCACTTAATCTGGACATCCCACCAAAAAATCGTAATTACTCCGCAACCACAGCTCGCATTGACATATGTTTGGTACCAAAATGATCGCCATGAATTGCGCATTGGCTGAATATGTCCGCTTTGAGCGCTGTGAGTGGTTGTAGGGTTATGATTCTAAAGTATTTGGCGTGAACGCTAATGAAGAACTTCATTTTTGGCGAATTTTCTTCTAAGCGACCATGTCGCGTCTTCTGACCGGCCTTGCATATTCATCAGATGGAGCAGAATTTTATCACGAACACGACGGTAGTAATTTCACTGTAACTCCGAAACAAGACTTCTCAGAGCACATGTTCCATTGGAAAAAATATTCGTTTTAACGAGCTCTACAATTTTATGTATCGCTATAAAATTCGTTCAGTCACACCCTGTATATATATATATATATATATATATATATATATATATTTATATATATATATATATATATATATATATATATATATATATATATATATATATATATATATATATATTTATATATATATGTCCCGGAAATGTCCCTTATGTAATCGGAAAACGGAAATCTTATTATGTTTACCATGAGGCTTACATATGGGTAAGCATTAAATTTATTCTAATAACTAGAGAGAAAATTATTATAGATATATACATTAAAAAAAGCATAAATATTTTTAAGTAAAAACGTATCTCTATAGAATACTTACTCAAGGAGTTATGAGCACGCTCTTATGAGCTCCGAGGGTGGTATGCGCCTAGACATCCAGAAAATTATTCTGTTAGCCCAAGTAAGATCCGTTAGAGCGTGTCTTGCAATAAAAAGACACGCTCTTGCACCAGTTGTCGACCAGAGAAGTGATTAGTCACAATTTCAGCACTACGAGTGAGGCTTCGAGACTTCAGTGAGTCGAAGAAGCCTGTTAGGTGACTTTTGATTCAAATGTGGCTAAATGCCTACGAAACAAATCCACTGAGATCACGAGGCTGCACTCATCTTGGGGGGGAGAAGGGAGGTTCTGACAATGATTCTGACAATGAGCAGATTCTTTTCATTTGACTCGAACCTGTGCGATTTCATCTTTTTCTCTAATATGAACACATTTCGGCGTAGAGAACGCTTTGCAACACCCGAAGACGTCCTCAATAAAGTTGAGAATGAAATAAAAATCTAAAAAAGCAATGCATCAATGCAATTTCATGCTTGGGTTTTACACTTCAATGAGTCATCAAGCTGTGTGTGTATGCGTATATAGACATATATGCATAAATACAGTTGACTCCTTAGCCCCCTGTTTAGTCCGTCAAAGTGCGTCCGTATGGTTTAAATGAACAAGTGATAATACACGTAAGGATCTGTTGGATGTTTCGGCCTAGTGCATCTTGGCTATATATATATATATATATATATATATATATATATATATATATATATATATATATATATATATATATATATATTGTCATTAAATACCGTCATTTGTGCGCAGACACATGTGTGGCTCTGGAAACAATTGATAGCTCTTATGGTTAGAGCACTAACACGTGCTCATAGATAGGATGCGCTGCATCGAACTCTTTCTTATGCATGATCTGATTCATCGATACGCCGATGACGAGACTAGCGGCGACCTTCAGTTCTCCCTGGGTGGGCAACGCCGACGGATTATTAACAGCGTGCCTTGTTTCACGATAAATAGATAAAAGGAATATAAAAAGCTCCACGCACAGTTCAATGGAGGAACTGACTTACCGAAACGCAGAGAACAAAACACGTGACTGAACTCACTCACTAAGTGAGCATTCGAGTTAGCTGCGTGGTGAACTATTCTAGTTAGCTGCGTTTTCTCTCGTTCTTGTTGCTAAACTTGTTGCCGTCATTATAAGCACCTCGTATCACTATATATTATAGTAGCATGCCCGGCGGTTCACTCTATAGCCGAGCAAGCCAGTTGTAGTACATAGTCCAGCAGTAAAGTGCACGCAAGACTTACTCAATGAAGGTGTTAATAAAACTAATAAATCACAACCTTCATTGACAAGTTTGTTGTCGCTGTTGATGTTAGAACGCGCTCCTATCGAATCGTTGTCAATATATTTGCTAATATTCATGATTTGAATTTGTTCAACTCTACCGTACAAAAAACGCTTGCCAAGCGCAACTATACTACGTAATTGCTACCGGTTTCGTACGTCCCGGAAGTATCAGAGCAAACAGCTAAGCTTCGAAAACATGCAACATTAGCTTCCGTACCGAGTTGTAAGCCTTAAAACTTAAAACCCAAAGATGTCTTACTTCTCAAATCCGACATTCAAAGATGCGCCTCTTTTTCAAGTAAGAGCACAGAAGCATTTATACAAATGTCTCAACATGAATACGTATATACAGAGAAACGCGGTTTTGCGGAATGTGCACAGTTTTTTTCAGCTAAAAGGCACTTCTTGCTCGTTATATAAATTTTAAGCGTGTAGTTAGTAGATAATTGATTTTCAATAGTTCTACTAAAATATATTAACACATGAAGAAACAAGTTTAGTCAAAGCCCGCTAACAAAAAATAGCAAATAGTAAAAATGAGTCTTTGTTTCGACGAGGTTTTCGCCCAAAGCTGAAGGCATGACTGTTCTTTGTATGATGATTTGTTAGTGCATACCTTTTTGTTTATTCACGTACGTAGGTTAAGCACAAAAACCACCAAATTCGGCAGCCAGCAGTAAATTCGGCCATCAAATGGATAAACGTGTACAACTGCTAATTTCCGCCAATTTACCTGTACAACATTGCAGAACCATCCCGATTTGAACGTGAACTGCACTGATTTTCGTGGCCGGGCTGCACTCGAAATAGCTGTACGGTGTCGAGATCCGCACATGGTACAGGAGCTACTCAGCCATCCGAAGATTGACACGAAGCTCGTATATAAAGCTGTGCTGGTAGCTATCGAGGAGAACCTTATCGAAGAGGTAAACACGCTTCTCGAGAGGTAAGCATTTACTGAACTCGCCTGTGTTAATGCATATAACATGGACTCGAACGATGGCACTCCATGACACCGCAGAGCCAGTGATTAGCCAATGCTGAGGAGCGAAGTAACGCCAGTAAACCATAGCTGCATTAAGCATGTGCTTCTTAAGTCCACTTTGTCAAAGCTAGTAGACAGACTCAAAAGAACTACACGCGCCTTTGGGTTTGTTAGAGGAGGTCGATTTGCCCTCTTCAGTTTTTCGAAAGGTACTATTATCGCGGGTGCAGACTTAGGGGCAGACATGTTGAGCCTAAGACAGTGCAGCACTTAAAGGTTCACAGTAAAAAAAATTAAAGTGTCGTAATGAAACGCAAAGTTAGTGTCTAAAAGGAGCACAACTAAATATGCATTCTCCAGCCGCACTTTGCTTTTGAAGATGTAGCTTGAGATCACTATGGTAAATAAGCCTTGTACCTGAAAGTAGGGTATAGATACGGAATGGATAAAAATGAGTAGCTCAGTATGCACTACAATCAGATCACGGTTTATGTTGCCATTGGTTTTCCACTTAATAGCTACACATTTACACAAATTCGCACATTTGCACAAATTCATATATTTTCGGATTTTCATATTTATGAGAATTTAAGGAGGAAAGCCTAACTATCAGATAGGACAGTGGTTGCACTAGGTTCAACAGGTTGACCTTTGTTCAATATACCTGAACAGTAGGTCGTTTGAACATCCAAAATAAGCAAACGACAGCAAGCATATTTTAAACTATACTAGTTGGTTATTCCGGATATCATTATGGAACAAATGCAATGGGATTCAGGAGAAAACAAGACACGACGATGTATGTTCGCCGTTTTGTAATTAACACAAATTGTGCTAAATAATGATAATTTTTGTCATGATCTCGCAGTCAAGCAGCGCTGCGAGCAGCTGTAGAACGTCCTTCTGAGTACCCGAACGTGTTGGTCGACAACATGACTCCGATCGTGCAGGCCGCAACCCAGGCTCGGCTGGAGATAACTAAACTGCTTCTCGACAAGGGTCACTACATCGAGAAGCCTCATCCGAAAACATGTACGTTCCGTTGCTATCCCTTCTTTATATATTTATATATATATATATATATAGTGCACTCACGCCTTGCTGTTGACACAGGCTAGGGTCAGAATAACAAAATCTATACACATCTTTCACTCGCTTCTTTGAACTGTAAATGTATCTTATCGGGCTTGTGTATGTATCTAATTTTGCTACGCTTAGGACCGCCAAGTTTGCTTCACTACTTTTTGCCGACAATGTCGATCTTGAGTTTTCGTCTTTAGAGCATGGTGCACCTGCAAATTGGCCCTTTGTTAACACAAAAATGTCATACCGCATTGTTCAGGAATTGTGATCGTGTGAGAGCCTCTTGAGTCAACAGTCAAATTGAAACAGTAGTACAGAATAGGCCTTAGGTGGAAAATTTAAAAGATGAACGTTAAATATTTTATCTAGCGTCAAATTACACTGCCGTTCGATATATAGATATTAAAATAGATGTGGGCAAATTAGATATTAAATTACATGTGGAAAACTGTTACTCAAATACGGCACAAATGTAATGTAAATGAATTAAATTTCACGATTGTAAAGTCTGGACAGTATTGTCGCAAACGGTGACGTGTGTTCACGTTTATTATCTTATCAGTTGTAAACGTTTTGAGAAAACACCTGCTAAGCTGAATTCCCTGACACTACGAAGGCGTTTGACTCCCTTTCCCCTGTAATTTTTATTCGACTTTTTATTTTACTTTGATCTATCTTGACTGTCTTAGTATAATATTAGTGCGCTGTACTCAAGTGGCGGCGATTATCTGATCAGTCAACTTTAAAAAAAACGGTGTTTTTTGTCGCGCCCCTGTTTTTGCCTCGTCCCTTGAATGCACCTTTACGGTACCGATATTAATGATGCGTATAAAAAGTAATGAATAACTTTTCCGTTTGCTCACTACTGTAAACTTGCGCCTTCTGTCACCTAAACGATCTCATTTATTCAGCCCAGGCCGTCTCAAAGAGAACATTGACCTCTTTAACACTCTAACACCATGCTTGTCAAGTACCACTGGGTCATCGCGGCGTTGTAAGGCTAATATAACCAATAAACTTATTCGGAGAGTTTAATTGGCTTCTCTAGTGCAATGTTTGTATTGATTTGAACGGAACGCCGCCGTTATCATATTTGCAACACTGCTGTGCTTAAGTGTGTGAAATGTTATGACTCAATATCAGCTGCTTAGATTACACAAGCACTTCGTGCTTTCTACTTTTTGCTTTATATCGTAACCTGAATTTATTTTATAACATCTTTAAAGACTAACGGTAGACCTTTAATCGCGCTCATATTAACGTTTTCAGAATAAACATCTGACAAATCTGTCTCAAAGCATGCTTGCACGCCTCACTATTGGCACAGCAAACCCACAGTTTATTCTCATCTTTCTCTCTTAGACATAGCTTCGGCTCTTCTGTGACCAATGCGACATTCTAAACTGTTTTTTGAAAGTGAAATAGAAGTGTGTTGTAATCGCAATGTCTCTCTTACCACAATCTGCACCGTTTTTTCCTCTCTCCACCACCATTCTTCGTGCTGCAACCATCATGCTGTTGTTGCTCTTGAACTTACGGGTCTGCAGGCAAATGCGATTTGCGCTGCGGAAATGAAGATTTTCATGAAGAACTATCGCAGTCTCAGGTCGAGCTGAACTCACTGCGAGGTCTTGCGTCACCAACATACCTCGTCCTCACATCACCGGACCCGATCCTCGCTGCGTTCTACATGTCACGCGACCTCAAGAGTAAGGCGAGCGATCGACCCGAATTTCGCGAAGAGCTTCTCCAACTAGCGAACCAATGCGAGCACTTCGCTGCCGAACTCCTCGACCAGTGTCAGACCTCTGAAGAGGTAACTTCGACTACTGCAGGCTCCTCCGCTTGTCATCAGCTAACGTATCGCATCGCAGCTGCCTAGCAAAATGATGTTCTAAAAACACTATACGTTTTCTTTTTCATATTCGAGCTAATTGGGTCTAGAGGAAAAATGTAATATACGTAGACACAAAGTGGTTCCTTCTCCTTGGAAATGGCCCTGTCCGCAATGCCATTACTTGAAACCGTTTAGTAGGAAAATGTGCCTTTTCCAATCCTCATAAATTACCCGCTCATCTGTTCCCCATTAGTTGCCCGACTTGACACAAAACAAATTCAACCTGCGACAAACCTTTCAGCATGCAAGCTTTGGCTATTATTGCTCCAGGATTCGTCAAGTGGATTTTTAGTGGTGACTTTTTAGTGCAAGAATACAGAGGCAATACAACGTTCTATCCGATCCCATAAATAATACTAGCAAAGCAAAAGCTTCCAAACCACCTGACCTGTTTTTTGGAACGGTGCATTAGCAGCTCGAACCACTGTTGCCACTCGACTAGGCACCTCCTGCCCCTGTTCCCAGAACTAAAATCTAAAAATCGTGTCCCAACGCGGCAAAAAATACAAGGTTTACAAGATTACTGCGCGCCACGTACTATATATATATGTACAGGTGCAACGGAGTGTCTTAAATTTCCCAACACTGGTACAAACAACAAAAATACGGCTCTTCTCTTAACAGCACTACTCCTTAAGTACGTACGAATTCTTTTCCCGCTGGAAAATGGAGGTATTTGAAGTGAGTTTGGAGCACTCAGTTTGACGCAGCTTAACTTACTATCTGAAGCAATAAAGGGCAATACGAACGAAGAATGTACAAGACTAGATGTTTACGATCCGGGTAGCTTAAGAAAACCGCACTACTTAGCCCCACCGCTCACATAAATTTTAATGGCAAAGCCCACATAATCCTTACAGCTACTTGAACATCGATCTGTAGTGAACAAGGTCTTTCATACCAGGCAATCACCCTTCAGCTAGTAGGGGTGATGAGTACTTGTCCCTCTGGAGCAAATTGAGTTACTGCCAGAAAGATCAACGCAGCTAGCACGAAGGGGATCCTAAATTACACAGAGGCAGACTGCAAAGAGCAACAGACAATTTAGGATCTCGTTTTAAGTAGTCTATCACAAAATTGTGCTGTAATTAAAGATAAAGCCAACACATGACTAGAAACTACATATCTATGTGCAGCCAAGGGAGAATAACGAAAGCTCCAACTTTGTTCCATCCATAGGAAATCTCTAAGGCAATTCAAAATTTCTGAAATTTGCAAGCCGACCATTACCGTGGTCCAAGTAAAAGATACACCAAGCGTCCAACAATAATAAAAGTAGCAACTGGCGTAACCTTGAGAAAGTGAAACGACACATTAGAATGCAGCGAGCAAGGACTGCGAGAGCAATTATGCTACTCTGATATCTTCAAAAAAAAGTAGACGTCAAGAAACCAGTTAACTTTGTCCTGGCTCATCTGTAAATCAACGCCAGCATTGAATAACATTATTAGGTAAATCCTTAGTGTTAGCAGTGAAAGACAGTTTTGGCAGAAATTATGCTTATTTTAATATGCAATGAAATAAAACGATATTGTTTTATTTGTCATAAATTCGGTGTTTCAGCCGGTTGGTTCAGACGCGAATCAGCCATCGGCGTGATCGCAGTTACCTGATCGTATACATAAATGCCTTTATCGATTACAGGTGCAAACAGTTCTCTCACAAACACAAGGCTTTCCGGATTCGCGACCCTTTCGCTTTCCTCGTCTCTACCTGGCTATTCTGCTGCAACAGAAACAATTTGTGGCCAGACCCAACTGTCAACAAGTGTTGCACACGCTCTGGCTGTCAGGAATACCACAATGGTAAGAAGCACCATTCATACTATGCGTATGCTTATTATATTCTGAAGGGCCGTATAATGACACACTTTTGCATTACCATTGGCAATAAAAGTCACACGACGAATTAACAGCAACAGCAGCGATAACTACAACGACAACACGATAACAACAATAGTCACAAGCAAAGCTACCGACAATTGAAAAAGAGCTCAAAATCGAAAACAAGGCCAACAAGGATGACAGGGGAGACCGTCTTGGTGACGACGGGAGCCGTATATGTATATAGCCGTCTATAAAAAAAGAACTTCATTTATTTGCGAATTATTTTCTAAACGACCGTGTCGCATCTTCTGGGCGGCGATATTATATGATCTTCATTGAAATTTTCTCCCGAACACGACGCTGTGCTTAGCTTCTGTATAGGAGAGGACAGGCTATCTCGCAATTGCACATTTTGTGCTCCTATATCGGGCAAAAACACTTGTGTCACAAATTGTAGTAATCAGTGTCACTCCGAAACAAGATTTCTCAGAGACCAGCTTCTATTGGAAAAAGGATTTGCCTTAACGAGCTCTAAAGTTTCTTATATCGCTCTAGAAAAACGTCCTGGGAAACCCTGTATATATATATATATATATATATATATATATATATATATATATATATATAATGTGCGCGAACGATGCGCGGCGCTCGAACCACTTGCTCACTAACTGAGTAGAAGTAAAGGCAGGTAACTCACTAGTGTTTGCCTAATGATGTCCTGACACCGAAGACGACTGACAAAAATCATACCGTTTGTTTGGCTTGCTTTCGCACACGCACCGGCGTCTTGACCTGGGCCCATATAGGTACTCGTGGTCGTACTATCGCCGGGTCGTGCACGTGTTCACGCAGGTGCTGTTCACGCCGCTGCTCTGCCTCACGTTCCTGCTCTATCCGCGCGCCAAGCTGCTGCACGTGTTCCGCGTGCCGCTCAACAAGTTTATCCACCACCTGACGCTCTACCTCATCTTTCTGTCGCTGATCCTCATCACGCTGTTCTACGGCCGCCGCGATCAGTTTCGACTGCGCGCGCTGTGGAGCGAGGTTCTCGTCGGCATCTTCGTCGTCGGCTACGTGTGGGAGCTGCTGCTGAGCATGTACACGCTCGGCTTTCGCATCTTCATGCGCTCGCTGTGGTCCGTCTACCAGCTGGTCATGTTCTTTCTGTTTCTCGTCGCTGAAATCCTCTATCTGATCGTGTTTGCGACGTCACGTACGGTGCGCGACAACCTGCAACGCGAACTCTGGCCGTGGTATCATCCGTACCTGCTCGGCGAGGCGCTCTACGCCATGGCTACCGTGATGGCGTTCTGCCGCCTGCTGCAGCTCTGCCAGCTGAGCAAGATCGTCGGCCCGCTGAGCATCTCGCTCAACCGGATGACCGGCGACATCTTCCGCTTCATGATCATCCTGCTCATCGTGTTCGTGGCGTTCTGCGCCGGCCTCAACTCGATCTACAAGAACTACAGAGGAAACGTCCTGCTCGTTCGCGGGGTCCGGAACGTCACCCAACCCGCGGCGTTCGTCAGGTTCGACCACTCAAGCCCATATTCACACACCCTTTAGCTTTATTACAATGACCCATGGCTCTATTACAATGGCCCATGGCTTTATTACAATGGACCATGGCTTTATTACAATGGCCCATGGCTTTATTACAATGGCCCATGGCCACCATATGCTTCCTTCTGCACGGAGGGGAACGGTACTCTTAGACAAGAGATTTTAGGACATGCAATTTAGTGAACGCGAAAGTGTTGCAAATAACGTTGAATATTCCCCTTTGCCCTCTGACCTCTTTGAAATAAAATAAAAACATATATTTGTATTCGATTGCATGTTTTCGTCTACCGTCGGAGTATTGCTCTATCTGGCGTTTTATTTCATCCTGTGATTAGGTGTGAATCGAATTTAGTGCTAAAATCATACTACGGTTCCTGATCATTATCATCACCATCCGCATTGGCATAATCATGACGCGGATCATGTAGATGGTATTCAATTATTCTCGGTTTGGTACTCTATAGCAGAGTAGCTTCCGAGTAGTTGGTGTCAATCCTCGAGTAGCGCGTTCAGGTATCCTTCGTTTTCAGCTTCTGAAGAGGTGATCTGTGAGTGTGAGTCAAATAAATAACATTTTATTCTATATACTATCCATACGCAGTGTGGGCCAGACGTTGAAATCCCTGTTCTGGGGTATCTACGCGATGGGCTCGCCGGGCGACGCAGACCTCGTGGTTTCGCAGAACATTTCCAGTTCCGAGCGCATCCTGAAGCACTATTTTAGCGAGATAGTTGGCTATGGCCTGTGGGCTCTCTTCCACATACTGACGGTGATCGTACTTCTCAACATGCTCATCGCCATGATGTCCGATAGCTTCCAGCGGATCCAGGTACGTAGCAACCCTGTGCAAACCACACTGAACTTTTTTTTTTTGAGAAGGTTGTTTTGAATTCTAAGCTACGGAACTACGGACTTGGAATTCATCCTAATGTTATCTTTAGAGCACCGAGGGCTAAACAGCACTAACCTGGCCTCAGCATTTGCGCACAAGTGGAAAGGGCCATCAACATTCTAAACAAGTTCGGCTTAGTTACGAATGCTGATAAGACCAACTTTAGATTATTTTTAGTCAGAAATATTTTAGTCAGATTAGTATTAAGAATCAGATTATTATTTCGATTGCCACAAGAAGTTCTTCTTAACGTTGTGCTTTAAGAACAGCTGATAGATTATTTCTTTTTCTCTTAAGTCAATAGGTATTTTAGCCTTGTAACATATGAAAGCAAGGCAAGCTGTATATGATCACATTGCGCCAAAATGACCACAGGCGCAAAAAAAGACGCAATGTAGCTCAACAGAGAACTCTACCGCAAGAACGGTTTCTTCTTCTTCTTCTTCTTCTTTTAAAAAGTAAGATTCGGACGACACCAGCATGTGCAATGTGACTTTTGCATGCGACAGGCATTTTGCATGCGCCATGGCCAGGGAATCCTAGCATGTTTTCCTAACGTGCACTGTCGGTGGCTATGCTGCGCATACGATTTTCAGGAGAACGCGTACAAGGAATGGATGTTTGCCCGGGCGTCGCAATGGATCCAGTATTTCGATAACCACACCGCTATACCAGCGCCCTTTAACCTTCTGCCGTCGGCGTACTGCATCGAACAGGCGTACAAGATCGGTTATTCGCTCTGGGAAAAGGTGGGCAAACAACATTGCCTATCAGTAAGGGGCAAATGGAATTCTTCTGAAGACACAGGATCTACATATCAACAGCTTTCAAACTTAACTTAATATGATGACGATTGCAATATTGGGTCCACGGTCGTGAAGGAAGGGACCGTTAGTTGTTTTACTTGCTATGAACCTACAGTTACCATATTAGCCTAATGACATTAGCCTCGTGACTATCAGATTTGCAGTCACTTCGAAGAGGATAGCCGCGTATCCAATGATAGCGATGCATAACACTATTATGCGCTTGTCATAGGAATATGAGTCACACAATCACGTAAGGCTTTCCTTTAGGCATGCAGTAATTATATATATATATATACATTTTTTTTTTTCATGTGTTACAGGAGTGGCGTCGTGCCCGCGAACAGTGTTCTCCCGAGCGAGCTTGTTTTCCAGATTTTGAAGCGGCCAGGGAACTTCAAAAGAGATACCAGCACAACTATCAAGTAAAAACAATGTTCTTAAATGTAGCACGACAAAGTAGTAAAAATCGCGCCGGCTTTATAAGTTTAAAGAGTTTAAAGGCAAATTTTGAAATCTCTCTTAACGACGGGTCATCACACGGATTCCAAGTTTCTAATCGGGGGAAGGGGGTCTATCGACAGTGTTGACATCCTTGTTCTGAAAGCGGCATGATTTTAATCCTGCGAATTGTGATTTGCGCGAGTTCTAAATTGGCTCTTTATTTTTGTCTCTCTCTCGCTGCATGGACCTTTTAGAGCCTCATAATCGCTCTGATCCGTCGCTACCTGCAGGCACGCGAGCTGATTGAGCGTGACCATGCACTGTCGAGAGTGCTGTCATCGTTTCTCTCCACGCAGGACTATCCCGGAGTCGGAGGGACAGGTTTGCCGGGTTCCGGAGGCAACCCTACAGCCACCAACAACAACAACTTTCGGCGTGACTCCGTTCAAGGAGGCCAGCAGGTTAAATTGAGGCACCCTTCCAAATTGTGGCTTCTTGGTGGTAGACACTAATTGCAACCAAAACACTCTAACTCCACTAGTGCCTGTTAGGCACACAATCATCGCATGATGATTCGTCAGCCATGCAAGATTCTTATTTCCGCTTGGTTCGGGTAGTAAGCGCGCACACCAAGGAGCTCTCTATGCCAAATGCTTTTCGCTTGACGTCCAACGTCGCCATTGCCACCTCATCAGTTCAGGGGACCTGCTCCTTCTGAAGCACCCCGAGGCTTGGCGTCGATGGCTATAAGATGATCTATTTTCTGTACAATACATTGTAATATGTTACACAAATCATGAAGGATTGTGCCCAGATCTAGTCCAGAGGTTGTTTAAAGAAAAATGACGACCTGCTATCACAGGATGGCAGGTTTAACAAAGTGCCGACTTTGCGGATCAGCTGCTTGGTACGAACGCCGGAATTCCGCTTTCGGGAATTGGAAAAACACTACCAGATTATGATTGCATAATTACGTGAAACAAAATGCGCTACTGGTGGGCGATTTGACGTGTGCCCATTTGTATTGCATATTGGCATTTATAGGTACACAAATCGACGTCGACGCTGCATGTCTGCTCTCCCTGTTTACCTGAACGAGACAGGCCTTCTCGAGCGTTCGTTCTTCATTGATATGCATATAGCGAGTGCACTGAGTTCACATAATACTCGGCATAGTGCACTGGAAGGGGTAAAACGCTGGCTTTAACAGAGGAACAGGTCTCCTTAGACACAACAACGTTGGGTTTGGGTTGTTCTGTTCACTGTGACGATCTGTTTGTCTTTGAGGAGAATATGGGAGTACCTCATAGCGAAACCGAAAGCACCAGCAAAGCTTCAAAAAGAAATAAACTGCCAAGAACACAGGTTGGCACCGTCTGGCCGTCCATGTGGTCCATGCCCTATAGATGATACCTGCGCCACCGACCGCACTAATAATCCCTCAAGCAAGGTCCCTCACGGGTAATCGGTTACCCGTGAGGGACCTTGCTTGAGCGGAGCACACAAGCGCCTCGTGATGAGCATACCACAACAGTAGGGCACGCACAGCAACAGAAAGTTTCGCACACGATCGGTGTCTGCCACCAAACGCTATACTTATACAAATACGTGTATACATAAATAATAAATCATGAGGCGCCCATTAACTTGGGTGAGAGAGTATATAGCGAAAATTGCGACGCATAGATGTACGCAATGCAATCACTTCATTGCGTAAGTGAACTGTGTGCTGCCGAAAACGTACCCATTTGGCAGAGACCCGGTAGTACCTTGCAAACCTTGCTCTTACGATCGAGTATTGCGCAGCAGAGTGTTCGTGCAAGACACGTAGCTCAAGACATTGTGCAATATGATTTTGTCGTATACTGGCCGGACCAGTCAAAATGGCTGTGGCCGGTAACGATATTCTTTTTGTTTTTGACCAAAGAAACGATTACGATTACTTAAAAGGCCAGATACTTAGGAACGATGATACAGTTTGCATTACATTTTGCGATCGGTCTTTATTAACATTAAGGCACGGAGACACTGCAATAATGGAAGTCATCGTTGGAACAAGCTCATAAATGGATTAAAAAAGCCATTGATGAGCAGCATAAATGGCTCACAAGAATTATAGCTTTCTAGTCAAGGCTTACTTGCATTCAGAGGTTGTTGAACGTATTATTATTATTACTGTTATTATTTTTTTTTAATTGATTCTACCCAATGGGTATACCATAAATCATATTAATCAAAGACATAAGTTGGGAGCGGACCAGACAACTGAGTCTTCCAGTTATTGGAAGGATGGACCGCGCAAACTTCATTGCATATGTTTTATGTGCATCATGTCATAATGATCAGCTTTGGCTACACTGTATAGGGTTAATCATAGGGCGAAAAGCACATTAAGACCACATCGCCTGATCAGTCACAGGAGGGCCTTCACCCAATCATAGGCGAGTGAGCTTCCATACGAAACTGATCGATCATTTCCATTTTTGCGAAAGCCCCTAAAAAACGTCAAAAAAGACTTGCTCACGATAACTAAACTTAGCATGTACATGTGCCCGTGCCACACTGTTCCCTCTTAGAACATCCAACGTGTACTGGGATTATCCTCGACCGCCCCGACCTTAGGTTAAGGCGAAACGTGATTCTGTCACTTCCTTCTCGTACATTCTCGCGTAGTCACGTGCACTTCAAGTTAGCTTGCAATGACGTCAGTAAGGGGTAATTTGTACGGTGGACGACAAGCATAGCTTGTCCCGCCGGGGAGAAGTCCTGCATCTATTTGCAAGAGACATAGGACTTTACTCCATAGCGACACAGATTGCAGAATATAGCATGAAGGAAAACTTGCCTCTGTGTAGGAAAAATGTTGAATCTTAATCAAGATACATAATGACCACATTAAAGAAATTTCACGCCAATATGAACTTTTCACAGCACACAGCATGGCAGCATTTCGCGGGTCGCGCATTATTCGCGGGTCCCCCTCTAGGTAAACCGTAAGCATAATAATCCGGAATTTAGAAAGTTTTTGCCATATACAATGGGCCCAATTAAATATAGCTAACATCAAGTAAGGGCACCTGTAAGAGTACAGTATTTAGTGTTTCTGGAGCAGAAAATAGCTATTTCACTGCTATTGATTGTGCTAGCGAAAGTAATAAAATATAAGTCTATTTATGTTTTGCTCTCATATATAGGCAGTCGTTAGAAGAAAACGATCAATGTCGTCACCTTATATTATTCCGTTTAAAGACTAATGCGTAGTTTAATCTAGAAAGAGTAGCAACCAAACATAATGTACGCCGCAAGGTCTAGTTTACCACTTTGTTTATCTTTGCGTCGCAGTAGCTGCTAAATTGTTGTTTCAGACGTTACTTACTTATGATCCAAAACATGGCTTTTTATTAGGCGTGTAAATAGATGCTGAATACATTTGTAATAGAATTATTATTTTTTTCTTTCTTGCGTTTCTATTTGTTACGGAAACACACTGAAACTAGAACATATGCATCGCATGCATAAGAGCGGGGTACTATAGTCTAAAAATGCACATTTGCACAATTGGCTTACATCTGAGGT
Organism: Dermanyssus gallinae; assembly: GCA_003439945.1. Taxonomy (NCBI): domain Eukaryota; kingdom Metazoa; phylum Arthropoda; class Arachnida; order Mesostigmata; family Dermanyssidae; genus Dermanyssus; species Dermanyssus gallinae. The sequence goes on from QVRM01000525.1 coordinate 161,571, forward strand.
TATTGCAAAGCTTTACTTCGGTAAGTAATGCGTTAGCATTACTTATTTCGGTATAACGCCTTCTCACGTATACCTTTATTAGCTGATCTGTGCCGACGTTTCTTTTCGGAAGTCTAGTGCAGGACTTCACTCCAAACGGTTAGGCTTCTCGAGGCAATCTGAAGTGGGTTGAGGCCAAAGAATTTCCGCGACAGCATTCTAAGAAAACAGTGGCTTAAGACGAGGACATCTTTATGAACCCATTTAAAGAAAACAGTGGGCTGAGACAGAAAACATTTCGAAGAAAAAGTTTTCTAAGTTCCTTACCCTCCTCCGAAGGGTTTTTGCTGACCGACGAAAATCGTGTTTTGTATATCTCTAGATTAATATAAAAGCAATAGGTGCAAGAACGTCGTAAGCATGTTTACGATGGCAGCTAACGCACTTAATTTAATTGACAGGAGTGACAACAAAACCAAACGTGAGTAACTAAGATCGAAGTCGAGTTTGACATGACGTAATAACGTAGCTATAATAGTCAAAGAGTAATGCGTAAAGTGGAAACTCAAATGCGTACGTAAAATACTAACTACTACAGTTGGTGAATAGACGCGTGCGAGTGTAAGATGTCGGAAAAACTGGAATAGCTGGGACACGCGTAAAGTCATTATACAGCATAAATGCAGAAGCCGCAAAATACGTTTTCCAGATGTTTCAAATGTAGTAGACACAAATCGCGGCGTAGACATGCCTTGTGCAATAGCAATTGTTTAAAAATAAAGAAATGCTTGTACATATACTAAAATGTCGACATTTTTTTTGTTTACGTTTTTCTGTAAGGCCTATGCCCGTGTACGGTTTTTTCATGTCATGGCTGATGTTTAATCCACTCCGGCATTTACCTTGTCTAAATTGAAAACCACGCAAACCAATTTAAGAATGGCCGGTCTGGGTCTCGAACCCAGGCCTCTCGAATGCAAGGCAAAGGCTTTGCCACTAAGCCATCTTCCTCGGTTATAATAGTAATTAAAAATTACTATATAAATATTTGAAAAGAAATTGAAACACTATATATATATATATATATATACACACACAATATCATACGTATACGCATGACAAAGCAAATAGATGTCTACCGCATGTACATCTGGTATGACAGCAGCCAATGCAGTCAGAATTCCTAGGTTTAAGGTGTGCTGTACTCAAGCCGCCTCATCTCTTCGGGATAGTTTCGATCCTGGCTATCATGCAGGTTGCTAATGGCGCATATGCATCAGGCGTCCCCAAAACCTTCCAGAACCAAAAAGTAGTAGTGTAGTTTGTCGTTAGGTTTCGTTAAGATGCCCTAAGGAAAGTAATCTGTTTTAGGCTAAAAGCAAGTTAACCCTACCACTACTTGCTGTCGTGGTGAAACAGCCGATAGTGCGGACAACTCCGACAGTGCGGAGAAATGCGAAAATTCGTACAGTTTCAGCTCAGCTGCGCGAAATTCAACAAGCCTGGTGGTACTGGGAGCGGGTCCTATTTGGAGCGGAATATGCGGAAAAGTCGCTATGAGGTTCTGGTTCAGAGGGCGAAGTTCAGGAAGAATTGCAGCTTTCGGCAGAAGACGGACTTCCGAGCCTAATTTCCGCACTAGGACACCGTTTGTGTTCCTTGAACATATAGATCATGAAAGTAAATAAAGTTTAAATTATATATATATATATATATAAGCACACCGCTGATGCGCCTCAAACCAGCTACAGCTTTGCAATAAATAAATTAGGAGTAATCTAAGGTCATTTGGTTTGGTATGAAAGACTCTACCAAGTCCGCTCGTCTGCAAAGGCGTAGAACAGTCGAGGTATATTGTTAAAAAAAAATTTGAAAGAAAATAATATTCGTTACCGTGTCAAAAACACACCCATATTTACGTTTATAGCAACAACATTTTATTTGAAATAGGATATTACGTTGTTGGACATTCAATTTCAGAATTACTCGCTTCATACTAATAGCATGCCCTGCAGCCTCCCCGTGTTTCTCGTGTCTGCTTTCCATTCGGTGCCTTTAACAGTATAAAAATTGCTTCGACATTTATATATACCAAGGGTGCAGTGGAACGGTGTGGAACCATGAAATATCTCTGTCATGGCAGTGGCATGCCTAATCTCAGGAACTTACGCTGTTGCAGAGTGTAGACCCTATAGCTTGCGCACGCACGTACAGCCTACATAACAAATAGACCATACATACGAGTGTATCGCTCATTCGTGGCTCGTTCAGCAAATGATCAACATTTCTTCTATTTGGCGCCACAAAGCTGTCAGAAACTGGCACTCTACGCTACGATATACAAAGTGTCGGGCAACGGCGACGCTTATATTACGTGTAACGGACATCTGAACCGAGTAACAACCGCTTATTACGGTAGAAATGGCTGAAAAGCGGCTACCGTGTCGCCATGGAGAACGGCAAGAAGAAGCGTGATGTAGCTAAGGTCGAAGGCACGTCACTAGGTGAGGTGCCCTAATATACAACACGCATAAAAAAAAAAATAATGAAAAAAGCAAAGCTTGCAATGCTGCAAGGAGACTATAGGGAACACAAAATCCGATTATAATCCGGTATATTTATTGTTCTGTCTGATTACTTTATGAACAACCCACGCAGAGAGCTGGTTTAGTCTTCTTTAAGCCAACATCATCATGCAACATCTCGCGGATTATTTTTATGCGCTTTTTTGAACGTGTTTGTTTTCCCTCGACAGTGGTCATGTGTTGTTGGATGAGTGCGAGAATTGATGTAGTCAGGTTTGTCGAACACGGAACGACATCCCCCCGCATAGACAGTAACGGCCAAGGAGGATGAAATGAAGTGTTCACGACTCTCTGTAGCTTGACTGTGCTCCCTCGACAAACACCAGTGCTTTGCCGAGGGTATTAGTCGCAAGCAACATACTTGAAGAAATTTAATCCAATTTTTAAGTAAGATTTTGATTTGTTCGAAATAGGTGTGCTTGTCGCGGACCCCAAGAGCGGGAGGTTCGCGTTAAGCACACCCTCATATAATTTGCCTTTGTCATACTAATGTGTCCGTTCATTGACGAAAGCGGACCACTCCTGGATCAAAGGCATACAAACAAAGCATACACAACAGTATCTCTTTCTCTATGTTCTATCTAACGCCAAATCTACTACTACATTGTCATCTCAAATGTAGTGGATTAAATGACGCCAAGACAGCAGAATCAGGCTTTCCCTCAGCGGAAAGGTTCCACCATAATTTTGCTGGCCCTTGACCCCGGGCCGTTATGGCACACAAGAAAACTATGTGCGACAACTCGGGACAAAAAACCAGCATGCAAGACCTGAATTATATCGACTGCTATTACTTGCAGTACTAACTAGCAAGAACTAGTTATAGGTGCATTCGGTATCTACTTGAAGATAACCGACTGCAAACGTATTGTTGTGTACACCATATAAAATTGTGTTTAATGAGGTATCTTTAAATATGCCGTTCAAAATGTAGTTCGCTTGTGAAAGACCCCAAAGAGTAGGCCGCGAAAGCCATGCTTCAGAGTCCATATTGAGACAACGTTTTGCTATTTGCTTCCATTTGTTGCTCGTCGCACCGGCAACGAACAGAGAGTAGGAAGCAGTACATATAAATAAAAAAAATAATGTATATATATATATATATATATATATATATATATATATAAGGAAAACATGTTAATTCTGAGTGACACGGGCAACCATTTATTTACAGACCGATCCAGTATATACACAAGTACTTTGCATCATACTAATAAACACTATAAACCGTGACTGAAGAGATTATCACAGAGATCAATTCGATTTACCTAGGCACACATAATCACATCATAATCTACACTACGAAACCGAGTGAACCACCGCAGCACGGTACGATCACACACTGTGTCGGGCCCGTGGCTTTTAAAAAGCATAACTTCACGCAAGTGGGCCTTCGTAGGCGCCATTGCTCTATTACCCACAGCTGAAAATATTTAGGAGAACTGTATAGACAAGCTACCTTAATGAAACGAACCGCCGCTAGTTGAAAAGATACGATAACAGTACCCCACGGCCCGAGGAATCCTACCGAATTGATCCAGTTGGTCACTACACACAAGTTTTCATCCGGATACATCGGCTAGGCGAACGGGAAATACCATGAACTGAAAAAACAGAACAGAAAGATAACCATAAGATTAACCAGTCATCGATGTTTAGGAAATAGAAACATCTAGTGTTTGTCAGCCTGAAAACTACCATTCAACAAAGCTACCAAGAACGACTGCAAATACGAGTTTCCTCAATATATCAGACTGAGCACACATTAGTTAACACAGGCCTTATACAATAATCGTAGCAAAATGAATAGGCTGAAAGCATATTCCTAAGCCAGATAATATATATATATATATATATATATATATATATAATGCACCTATAGCAGGCGTAACGATAGCATTGTTGGCATAACAAATGAGCTTTCGGACCTAAATTCTTCAATCATCAAAAGCTGACCGTTTCTGCCACCACTAAGTTTGTTTCGACGCGAGCCCGATGGCTTAAGACTCTTCGCAGCAGGCGACCACGTGGGGTCGCCGCCCACCACGCATGAGTCGCCCACGACGATCTGTTAAGCATTACTAATATATATATATATATATATATATATAAACGATTTGTTGGAAGCCTGTTATTTAGCCTGTTCGGGCGTTTTTTGCGCCCAAAAAGCTCTACCAGCCACCGGTAAGTTTTATTGTTTGCCCGCCTACCAAACGGAACTCTCAGTTTAGTTTGAGCAGACCATCTAATTAACGGGCAAAATCGGTAGGTAACATCAGCAGTAGCACGCCTTCAACGGCTCAGCACCGACCACGACCACGTGTTTGGCGAGACAATGCGAAAAGCTCAGCGCGATGCTAGCACACTAACGTCTACCGAACACAGACCAACCAACACACGCTACACACCAACATTAGATAACTATAATCATAGTAATTATTACAGGCATAATAATTACAGGCATAATCGTAATGATTATGCCTGAAGTAAACATTTAAACCAACATCGGCATATTGAACAGACAAAGAGCAATAATGGTAGCAAACTAACAGTCTCAGTTCAGCTATATGTACAAGGTTTACACGACGCGCTAGAACACGCGCTCGATGTTCACCACCACCTACCTTACCAGGCGCCAGAACCAGCTTCAGACGACCCGACACGCACCCGACCACACCCTCCAGCCAATAGAGATCGAAACCACCCGAGCCCGGCGTTTTCTAGTTCTGGAGCAGCGTTCGCGGCCGCTCGTGGCGCTGCGATCGGATCGACTAGCCGCCGAATCTGCGAAAGCTAATGCTGATCGCACGCTCAGAATTTACATGAATGCTTTTTCCGGGTGAGCGACCGACGGACAGAGCCGCAAACTTTTAGCGGGCGACCTGCCGCTAAAGTGCTGCTCTCCACAAAGCGCGCCAGATTTAAACGTATTTAGACAGCATCCTACAACCGACTTTTTTTCGGGCAGATCCTCAGCTTTTGCAAGACATTGCTTTAAAGACAAGTCCCCATAAAACAGCATCCTACCAAAAACGTCCTACCAAGCAATTAGTTACAGTCAAACAACCGAACAGCTAAATGCGTTTAATGAGCGTCACCTCTTCTCTTTCGTCTTACATCTAGAGAAAAACACACATATATGTATTAAATTTCAAACGTGGTTTATTCACGAAACTGCATTTCACAACGCTTAAGTTCTCGATAAATAAAAATAGTTAAAAAATACGAGTCAAACAACGAAGCAAAAAATTGCTCTCAACAAAATTCAAAAAGTGCTTTGTGTATGCACTTTACACAAACGGTAATCACAGTGATGATCGATTGTCACAAGGACATCAAAACAGCATTTGGTGCGCTTATTAGCACGCGGAATCATATATGAGGAACAAGTCACAAACGAATCCATTCGCCTCCTAGAAAAAATAGCTCTGAGTGCATTTTGCACATTCTGCAGAATACAGATGAGAATGCCACCTCATGTTTTTCTTTAGACACCTAGCGGTCTGCGAGAGCTCAATGTTCCGTGTCTTAAATGCCAGGTTGTCAGGTAATGCCAGTAGCGTCGGCAATGAACGGAAAACGATGAAATAGTTTTATTAGCTTTCACAACTAGTTCAAAAATGTTATTTGGACTATAAAATGCTCATTATGTTTTCAACATTTAAAAGCGACTGGTGCAAGTCCGCGTCAAGATTCCGGTGATTCACTCCGAAGAGTAGCCTAGTGTCATCAGCAAACGCTATAGCTGAGCCGAAGTTTAGCCTCTGGACCAACGATCGAATGAAATTCAGAACGTCTGAGAACCGAGCCTTGACGGGTTTGGATATCAACCTGCTGCTACGGTGACTCTATTCGACCACCTGTCTTCGTCTTGAGAGGTAGAACCTAAACCAGGCAACAGCCGGCGCAGAGCAACCCAGCTGAACGAGCATTTAGAAAAAACGTATGTACCTCAACTGAATCGGACACCCGCTGCCATATATGGCCGACCAATGGCAGTCTCTGCGAAAGCCGAACTGGTTAGACGAATGGAAATTGATGGACTCTTAAGTATCGATCTAGCCCAATCAACACCAATTTATCGATGACCCATTAGGTATAAACAACAACCGAGATCGCTCTATAATTGGCTGCGCGGTTTCGTTCACCCTTTTTCTTAAATAAAGCAAACACGCATCTTTCAACCAAAAGCTGCCAGATTCAAACAAATGATTTGGACTGACAGTCAGAGGTCCTGCAATCGATCGGAGCTGCTAGCTTTAACAGTTTTGCAGGCCCACACATGACACCTTGACTCCAGCTTGCTTTAAGACTGAAAAAGGATACCAAGGACCTGAGACAGCAGAGAGTGAAAATATGTAATTTTTCTGTATATCTCGTCAAGTATATGTATATAATCCTCCAAACAAAATTTAACAATATATTTTCTTTCTCTTATAAGACGTGGCTAAATTGCCAGCATGAAGTGACGAAATTTATCAGGATTCGTTTCTGAGCGCTCCCCGATTTCAAATCAACGACCTGGCGGATAGTACAGTAAGCTTGAGTTATACCCAAATGAACTAGGCTATGAAACATCGCTAGTTTTAGACATAGATAGTCGATCTCAAAGAGTATTAGATAAACAGTTGTCCCGGCCTGTTCTATGTTTATTCAAATTACTCGTGTATAGCTTAACGATATTCAGTTTCACTTCAATGTCCGAGATCTTTCTCTCATCACTGTCCCCGGCTTAACACTTAGCCACGTACTCACGCTTTGATCACAGGATCATGCCATTTCACTGCTTATATACATATAGGCTACAAACTATCTGTACATCTACCCCTATAGAAGGCTACATCACTCTTTATGCTAGTTACTGAGTTTCGAATCAGTCCAATTGAAGCATGTCGACGCCAAAAACCGAGTTTACGAAAAACGTAATGCGATCACCAACTTCAAGAGCAGGTTGGGAACGAACGCGAAGACCATCAAGCGACTATCGAAGATAAACGCCTCGTACTAGCTAGCTGTATATCGCCGGTATCAAAGGTTCCGTTCTAAACAAAAAAAAGATGTTGCATACTGTAACGTTGTCTCGTTACGCTATGTTCGCTGGGGGATGCAGGCTCAGCAGGGCGGTTACTACAAAACGAGCGACTCGGGGCAGTGAGTGAAAACACACAGCGTTGAGTCTGACACGCAAGGTTACCGGACAGAGAGTGCGTTTTTAGCATCCTTCTCCCGGGCTATTTACTGGCTCAAGTGACGCCGTAGCGTTCGTAGCTGTATATCGCCGGTATCAAAGGTTCCGTTATAAAAAGTTTTATCTTGAATATGAACCCAGTGAGGGACGTTCAAAAACAGAGACCAACAAGAGAAACGTAACCCTTGTGGGAGCGGCAAACGTGTAACACCCTACCTAGCACTACATTTGTATTGCTAGAAGGAAGCAATAGATTTGAATGCCCTGTATAAATAAATGCAATTCACTAAGGGTATATATATATATACATATGACCCTTGTCATGCCATCATATATATATATACATATGACCCTTGTCATGCCATCATATATATATATATATACATATATATATATATATATATATATATATATATATATATATATTTATATATAGATATCTGGCAAGACAAATCTATGATAAAACATAGATTTAAAAGAAATCAAATAAAATGATTATTTAGATTTCGACGTAATTTCCACAGTTTTCTAAATTTATTAAGGTGGTGGAAATATTCATCCAAGATCATTGACATGTTTGTGTTCGTCATGTTCTCAAGGCGTTGTCTATGAGAGAATCGACTCAAAATGTCCACCCAAACATCAAGAAAGATGACACTATCCACCAGGAATTCGAGTCTTAACTCACTCCCAATCATGATAACTCTTGTTCGGGGATCTCAAAAGCTAATATTTACAAATAGCCAATACGGATGACGATATCTTCATACATCATAGAGCAGTGCTCTCGCGTAACTAATATGAATGCATCACTGATGGTGTCCGCTGGGGTTTCTTTAATTAATTAACTTACTTGGTGAGTACGCTAAAGTTGTTAACCGAATACGATTGTTGTTAATTTTTGTATATTAGTAGTGGCAGTATGGATTGTTTGCCATACATGTTTAGGGACAAGTGTCGAAGCTCTCTAGATGCCTTTGCCGCATGCAAATCGTTTTGGTCTCTCGCGGTGCGACGAAACTGTATGTATACGAGATTACGCTGGTAGCACTGCAGCGCAGCGTTACAACCGATTGTAAGAGCCAATCTAGAATGAGAAGGGAGGTCAGCTAAATATAGACGTATTCAGCTGTATTTAGCTGCTCCATAATCTGAGAATTTCTAGCCACCTTAAATTAGTCGGCGTCAATTGAGGATTTGAGAGCCAAACAAAGTGCAAAATCCTTCGGAATCCAGCCTAGTAGAGCCCGGGCAAGAACAACAACTCGGCATCCACAAAACAAGTAGCAAAAGAGGAGCACGCACAGACGTATATTTAAGATATGTGCCTACGGACCGAGAGTGAATTCTAACGGAAGCAAACCAACAACAGATAAGTCACTGCAGCAAGGCCAGAAAAAGGCGGTAGTGCATTAAATGGTGTCGGAGACCAGGCCCGAAGATGAAAACGGGAGTTAAAGGCCTAACAGACTCCAAGAATGCTGGATGAAACGGTGACTCCAAGACAATCCTAAATGAAGCGGAGACCTTTGAAGCGAGCTGTTTTATGCTCAGTTTCCGCCAACTCTCAGATTGTCTCTTGGTCGAATATGAGATGAACTAAAGAAGACTAGCCGTGTACAGGCTTTTTTAAACTGTAAGTGAAAAAAAGACTTTAGGGCTTCATAGTAGATCTTTTTTCACTAGGTGACTGTTTATCTGTGACGGCGTGGTCTAGGGGACTAGTTATGGTTGTCATCTACCGGAGTGTCGCCGGTTTGATCCCTGTTGTTGGTCGAATTTTCTTTATGTGATGCTCATCGAGAATAGATGATAAACCATACCGCTGAGAGTCAGAGGCCATGCTGCCACAAGAACTGTTGGGGAAACCCTAGATATCTTAACATGTCCGGCCCTCGATGCATGCGAAGATATACCTCAGGTTAAGTGCCAAGCCCGTAGGGGACGGAGGATAGTCTAGAATTAAAAACGACCTCCTTAGAAAAAAATGCATTCTAGGTGACTGTTTAGTCGTGCCTAAGGTTGAGTAAAACCGTTTCCAATCTACGATACGTGCATGCTTTTCAAACCCGCTGCTGCTGGCAATACGACACTATTTCTATTTCTATTTACGAGATATCGACGCAACGAGCTGAGACGAGTGTCGGAGATGATAAAGCTTACTGATGATGATACGGTGCGGTACGATACAGCACGGTTCGTTTCGTCCGCGTTTCGACAGCAAATCGAATTCGTTTAGCATCGTGGCGCGCGCGCGCGTCATTCAAATATTCCCGCCACACCGCCGCACTCCCGGGCCCGCTAGATTGGAGAAGGCAGGCCGACCGGCTGGGCTGGGCGGCTGGCCTGATCTGTAACGTGCAGCGGGCGCTGCGTTAGCGAACCGGCGGGCTCTGTTAGCGGGCGGGCAAACGGCGTTAGCGGGCGGTTGGCGGGCGGCTAGCAGACGACGCCGTCGCCGTCGCCGCCGGCTTGGTGTGTTGTTGTTGTTTGTACCGCTTCTACCATTGAGACGAGTGCTGCTGCATTTACAGACGGCACGGGGCACGTTGGAGAGCTAGAACTACCTAGCTGTTGTGGCCGAGTCGAGAAGTTGATCTCGAGCAAAAAGCGGGCATTGTTCGACTTAGCGCCAACAGCAGCAGCAGCAGCAGTTTTCCGTGAAAGTGAGTGATAGATAGTCAATTTGTCTCAGTCTCTCTCTCTGTCTGTCTGTCTGGTTTCGTTGTTTGTCTGAGTTCCGTCGTCGTCGTTGTCTCGACGACGCAATCATTCACTCCGTAGCGCGACCGACCCCCTGATATTGATTTGCGTCAATCTCCTAGATCATCATACTAGACACTCTAGACTACGAAGACTCTAGACGACGAATTCGAGGTGTTTGGCCCACCCACCATCGTCGCCGCTGCCTCCGCCGCCATTCGACGTGTTGGGTGCGACAACCAACAAGCAAGGCAGTGTTAGACGTTTGTCGCGCTGCTGTGCCGCGTTGCCGTTCCTGACGACAACGACAACGATAGCAAAAACAACGACGACGAAAAGTAGCATCGATTCATCGACGTTGCGTTTTAAAGTTTAGCTCTGTTTTAAAGTTGTTGTTGTTGTTGTTCGGCTCTGTTGCCACCGCTGCCGACGGCTTTCCTCTTCTTGGCCTGCTTCGAAGCTCGTTGTTGCTTCAAGAGCCAGCAAACAAACGCGAAAGGTAAGAAGAGAAACTCGTAATGACTCGTCGCCTGGTCGTGGCATGAGTAGTGGTGTTAGAAGCAGTGGTAGAAGTTGTAGTAGTAGTAGTAGTAGTAGTAGTAGTTGTAGTCTTAGGCGCGTGTCCACCGCGGCAACCACCGTCAACGTTCATCTTGGCATTGGTCAACATATATATACATATATATATATATATATATATATATATATATATATATATATCAGTTTATTCATATTGCCACCCTGTTGTTGTCGCCGCTGCCGTGTTTGCCGTTGAGGTTCTTCTGAATATGGATGTTACAGTGCACACACACACAAACACACGTATATATATATATAACTATATATATATATATATATATATATATATATATAAGCCATATATATATATATATATATATATATATATATATGGCTTGACGAGTATGATAATGCTATTGATGTTGTCTTGACGAGCCAGCCTTCTAATTGGCGTCGTTCGTTGGAAAAATGGCGGAGGCCGGTCAACGACACCGGTTGTGGCGGCTGACTAAGTAAATTACGTAGCTGAGTCTTGCTCTCGACTAGCCTCGCCTCCCCAGCAGAACAGCAATGATACAGCCAGTTTGTCTGGTTGCTCGATGTGAAATAACCGAACAAATTCTTGCTCTTGTGGTGCGGGGGGACATGGAACGGGACAGGTTTCACTATATTGTGGTCGTGTGTGTCTTCAACAAAACACCCCTTTGGCAGAAACCATCATCATCATCATTATCTTTATCATTGTCATCGTCATCAACACCGCTCAACGATTTGGTCGAGCGTTGTGTTGATGACTGTGCTTTGTTGTCAATGCGTAGTTTTTTTTAACGTAATTTGGCTCTTATTATGACTATTTTTATTAGTAATATTGTTCGGCGGCATTTTATTAGTATTATTGTTCGACAGCATTTTATTAGAATTATTGTTTTTACCGGCAGTGGCCCCCGGTCTGTCCTAACTTAACCCATTCGATCAGTCCCGACGATGTGAACTGAATTGTTGCTTCGTTGGCTGTGATGGATATGCTAGCCATGGATAACATTGCGCCAACTGGAAGAGTACACAAAAGATGGCCATTTCGAAACGATTTTGATATCTCTTCGAAGTTTAAGAAAATGCTTCTTTTTTGCGTGTGAATGCATTGGCCAGTCACTCACAAGCGCACATCGTTGTCGATCGCGAATTGATATGCGGGGCGCGGAATGACGTCCGAGCGAAAATGCGAAAAAAAACCTACAGAGAAACAGACTTTCTCTGTCGGAATGGAGAGAGACCGAAAGAGGCCAATCATCGTGGTTATATACCGCTACATATATAACAATAATATTAAAATCATCATCATTGTTCGACTTACTAGATGTCATGTTATGATATATCGTATTGCTATTGTACATAGGGTCATGATTATAGAAATTCATCTTATGGGCGCATCAGGCGGGGCGTAGTAGTATAATAGTAGTCTATAGGGGTCGAGCCCGGTGGCGTAGTGGCTTAAGTCTGCGCCTTGCAACCGGAGGAGACACATAGCAGGTGCGCGGGTTCGAGCCCCACCGTTGCACATTTGTATTTATGGGGGTAGTCCGTCTATGAAGCAATGTGAAAAACAATTCCGTGGACGTTAAATCTTGGCCGAGGGTCAGCCCGAAAACTGTACTAGTAGTCTATAGGGGGTTGGTTGCGCGATGTACATTGCGGATGGCATCGCGTATGAGATGAGGCATATGTGATGAGCCATACAGGTGCAGTGAAGTGTTTGTTGATGGTGAAGTGTTGGTTGGCTGGCTCGTTATTGGTTCGATTCGAAGGAAACCGCTGGCTTCAGTTCAGTTGAGTGATCGGCCGGCGGGCATTGTCTTTTGCGTGTATTTTGCACGTCATGCAGCGGCGGCTGCGGCATTGCTTGCATTGTTGTTTTTTTTATTGTTGTCATTATAAATGTGTCTGCTGCTATTGCAGTAGTCGTCGTCGCGGTGAATGTCACCGGCACGTCGAGCGAAACGGAGCTGTTTGTCGAAGACAAGGTGTTTACGCATTCAGTCTTTTTATTATTATTTTGAATATTGTTTAGACTTCATAATTGTGATGTGTGAACGTGTACTCCTCGTTTCCTCCTAGTTAATTATTGTTATTATTATTATTAAATATTATTAATATTATTATCAATATTACCATTCATATTATTATTTATTATATCGTATTACTATTTATATATTTATTTATATATCATATTCGGATTATCATTTATTATCCGTTGTATCAGTTGAAACAGTAAGTAGCACTACTATTTTAATGTTCGATCAAATTTCATTTGCGCTCGATTCATCGAACACCAACCGCCACCCTCCGACGGATACGAGCACACGAGCAGCGAACACGATGAATCGCGAGATATGCGTTGTTGACACCTTGTTGTTGTTCTACCTGAAACTTGCCACAACAACAACAACAATTCGACGATTTTGTTGATCTGCCGTCCTAATCCGTCCTGTGTTAGCTGGAGAGGAGTCAGATAATTGTTGTCCGTGGTCTTTCCTTGTTGATTTGTCAATTCTTCGTTAGATTTGCTCTGCTCTGCGCAAAGCCAGCCAGCCAGAGAGACAGATAAACAGGCCGAGAGCGAGGCGAGAGACATTCTTTTTTCCTTACTTCTGTTGTTTATTGTTTTTAGTGAATATAGTAGATAGATGAATATTACGTTAGACATCATTCAGTTTTTCCTTAGCATTCCTCACCGAAGTAGTACTAAGATCGGATTGTGTACATTCACAGGGCCTTTTTAGCTTTCGGTTCGATCGATTTTTTGCGCAGGAATTTGCAGCAGCAACGACATTGTTATTGTTGCTGTTGTTGCTGCTGCTGTTGTTATTGTAGCTGTTTCTGTTGTGGCAAAATATCGTTAAAGATTCTGCCTTTATTCTTGTTCGTCTTCCCTTTCTTCTGTCTGCAGTGCGTATGTATTGCAAGTCAAATCTGCCGTGTGGAATCAGTGAAACCATATATTGCCATTGTTCACGTTCTTGCGTTGACGTCACCGTAGACTATTTTTAGCTAGTTAGTCACCTGTGTTCGGTGCGAGCGTAGGCTCTCACCGTACTGGCTTTATCCGGCCGGCAGCTTAGACAGATTCAGACAGACTTCAAGCCGTGCCCCACGGCGTATGGTGTGGCATTGTACGACCAATTGCAATGTCTCCCTTGTCGATGTCGTCAGCCGCAGCAGCAGCATCAGCTCATATGTGATTCATCGCGCGTTACGTGCTATTCTGCCGGTTGCCGTTGCCGCCAACATCTTGCTGGGCCTGGTCGAATGAATGAATATTATTATGATGGTGATTATTATTATTATTATTTCCAGTGGTAGTTATAATCATGATCAATATCTCTCAATTCTCAAAAAAAAAACAATCGTGAGGAAGTGCTATGGATGTGTGCAGCACGCTAGAGAATTTCATCGTACGGAGTCAGAATTATTTTATCGCACGTTGGCAGCTTAATCAACTCTTCCCCTTCCCCCCCCCCCCCCCCGGTGCGCACATACCACATTGAAAGCCTATCGCTCACTCCCCATATACATTCCAAACAACACAATCGGTTGATTTTATTAACTTTTTAATTACTAATTACGGTTGTTGTTATTGTTGAGATTATCCTTTCCTGTCCCTCTACTCGTCGGTTGTTGTCACACAGCAGCACGAGCGCAACCTTGTCATGCTCAGTGGGGTCTCATCGTAACCAAAGAGCTCCAGCCAACATGCAAGGGTGGCCACGGCCCTTCAGAAACACGTCATACATAGTACAGTGGCGACATCTAGCGGTTGGGCAGTTCTAGTGTCGCAGTCGTGACAACCAGAGCAGTAGTTATACTTCCCACATTAAAAAAAAAATAATTTGTTTTGTAGTAGTAGTAGCCATTTTGATTGCCGTCACTGTCTTAGTTGGTTTACGCTGGTTAGAGAGGGCGAGAAAGTTGGAGAAAGATAGAAGGGATTGTTTATTCACCCAGCTGATACTAGAATTTTCGTTCTGGGAGGTGGTCGAGGCCACGTCTGATGACGCCACACTGCCAGTTCCGGTGCGGTGCGGTTCTTGCTGCTGATTTTTAGTGGACGATGACGATAGTGGGCTTAAATGTATACATGGGCATGTCTGACGCAGACCAGCGTCTGCGATTTCGACTAGATTGTTCTAATATATATATATATATATATATATATATATATGTACGAGTATACATATATCCTGAGCTAAATGTTGGGAATCATTTCATCGAAAGGGCATGTATGTGTCGACCATCGTACTCGGAGAGTCGCTGCCCATCATTTTAGCCATTGTTTTGTAGACATCATACAGACTTGTAACGGCCGTGCAAAAGCAGCGCGCACATTTCGAATTGTGACGCGCCAGTAAGTAAGACGTGCAAGGGAAGGGGACAATGCCGTGCAACGGCGAAAACACCAGGCGAGTTACTACCGTCTGGCTGGATTGTACATGTAGTGGGTGTGTGCCCTTTTGTTGTCGTGAGCCCATTCTTCTCTCTGGTCTCGGGCCTCGTGTGGCGGTGAGAGAACTATACATCTATCTACCTGTCCCTGTTTTTTTAGTATGTCGCGGTCTGTGTTTCATTCCTTCATTCCTTGGCGCCGCAGCCTCAACCACCACCACCACCATCACCACCACCACAGCCGTTGTTACCGCCAGCAAAGCTACCGCTCTCGGATGGCGCCAAAAATGTGAGGGAAAATTCGAGGAGAAACGCCAGCCGGACACGAAGAGGGAGAGCGCGGTCTTGGATCGATCCGTCGCCGCTTGCTGGCGCTTCTCCAACGGCCTACCGGACCGGCGTACACGGGGCGTCTATGTGGCCGGCGCCGGTAGGTTGTTGCTGTTGTTGCTGCTGCGGCTGTTGGGGCTTGTGCTGCTAGCCCGGGAAAGGAGGACATCTCTTGGCTCTGGCGAACGACGACTCTTACTTACGGGCTGTGGTGAACAATAGCACAATCTGCCAGCCAGCAGCAAGCACAAATTCATGCTTTGGTCGTTGCTGTAACACGCGCTACTATAACAACAACGACAACAGCATGAATTTGTGCTACAATCTGCCAGCCAGCAGCAAGCACAAATTCATGCTTTGGTCGTTGCTGTAACACGCGCTACTATAACAACAACGACAACAGCAACAACAGCTACCACAATAGCTACAACAACAGCAGCAGAAGTAACTCCCAGCACCAACAGTAACAGGCCCGGCGCGCCACTCTTGTTCATTTGTTTGTGTTTGGCGCGCTTTTGAATATACAGCGGTATACTGCTAGATGTTTATTAGCTTCTGTTTATTAGGGCCCGAGTTCGAGTTGGCTCTTGAATTTTCGAGTTGGCTCTCGAACTTTCGAGTTGTTACTGTTGTGTGGTACAGCTGTCGTTAATACGGCTGTCGCTCTAGTTGTTGTTGTTGTTGTTGTTATTGTTGCGTGCTAATTGCTCAGGCGAGTACCACCGCATACCACCAGCCTATTCGCCTTAACTAGCGACAGTAGGTTTAAACGGCCATCCACTCCCACCAAACTGTGTGGGAAATTCGTTCGAATTTACTCGGTTTTCTACTACCACTACTACTACTACTACTACTACAACTACTAGGCTATCGTGAGACATTACTACTACTACTACTACTACTATTATCACTGTCACTACCAGTGTAGAAATATTGAACCATTGTTCATTCGGTGGTACAGCCATTTATCGAGGTGTTGATGTTTGATCCCCTCGATAGCCCACACAACTCAGCTGCTCGGAGGGGGGGGGGGGGGTTCTTCTACGACTCAAAGTGTGAAGAGGAAGCCCGAAGTCATGGGTGCAAACAACAACCCTTGTATCGGTGTAATCATCGAATCGATTTCTATCTGATCGAACAGTGTGTTCAGGACTACCACGATGTGGCGTGTGTACGATCTGTGTGGTGATTTGAAACAGTATTAGGTGTACAGACGCTAACCATCAAATTGTAAGGCACTCACTTACACATTAAACTTGACTTTTCTGAGAGGCGGAGAAAAAACAGGAAACGCTTTCGCGTGGCTTCAATCTGTGTCGTCCGATAACGAAGTGTGTTTGCCGAGAATACATGTAATTGCAAATGATTGCTATGATATTGGTGGGAGCGTCGCGTTCGTATGGCGCGAATGTTTGCCTTCTTGCACAGTGGAATCATGTCTGGCATTCGAGCGATTCTTTCGTTCTGTTTAGACACGAGCAGCGATATTGTTAGTATCTGATGCAGAGCGTCGTTAGATAATGTGGACCACACAATTCTACGCCACATGTGCTTAGGTGCCGAATGACAACACAATCGTGTAAAGGACTACCCGATAGACCGCATCCAGACACGTAACATTTATCAGTTGCATTCGATTCTTATCAGCTTGTGTGGTAATATTGCAATTCGTTTGGCGGTAATGTCTCATAAGAATTATGAGAGAAGTGAAATTCCGATCAGAAAGCTGTTGTGTCTTGCGTCTTGCCAGCTGCTTCTTCGACTCACATGTCAGTGTTGGTTTTGTTGTTGTTGATGTTGTTGTTCGCAATTTCAGATGGCTACAGGCGATGACGGTGTTCCGACCTTCAAATGTGTCCTCGTTGGCGACGGAGGAACCGGCAAGACAACGTTCGTCAAGCGCCATGTCACCGGCGAGTTCGAGAAGAAGTACGTGGCGACGCTCGGCGTCGAGGTGCATCCCATCCTGTTCCACACGAATCGTGGCGCGATTCGGTTCAACGTGTGGGACACGGCCGGCCAGGAGAAGTTCGGTGGCCTGCGTGACGGCTACTACATTCAGGCGCACTGCGCCATCATGATGTTCGACGTCACCTCGCGTATCACGTACAAGAACGTGCCGAACTGGCACCGAGATCTGGTGCGTGTCTGCGAGAACATACCCATCGTGCTGGTCGGCAACAAGGTTGACGTCAAGGACCGCAAGGTCAAGGCGAAGGCTATCGTGTTCCACCGCAAGAAGAACCTGCAGTATTACGACATTTCGGCCAAATCCAACTACAACTTCGAGAAGCCCTTCCTCTGGCTCGCACGTAAGCTCATTGGCGACGCGAATCTCGAGTTCGTGGCCATGCCGGCGCTTGCTCCGCCGGAGGTCACCATGGACCCCGAATGGCAGTCGAAGCTGGAGAACGACATGAAGGAGGCGCAGAACACGTCGCTGCCCGACGACGAAGACGACGACCTGTAGTGGGGCTGAGCTGAGGTAGACAGTCATCGATACCGACCGAACAGTGACAACGAACCACAGCACACCAGTACCGAAAGATAATAATAATAAGAAGAATAATAATAATAATATTAGTTATGACTAATTGTGTCACCGCCGCCACCGCGCTAACTACTTCTACTGTGCAACCACGTTGACTATGACAGAGAGCAACAAATTCTTCCTATTCTGGACCGGGAGCAGCAGACACGTTGCTTCCTCCGTGCGTACAGGCTGCAGTAGTAACCACTCTGGCACTCGTGTGGCAGGTGTGCCGCAGCCATCATGCAATCGGCGTCTTTGGTCTTTGCCTCCCAACGTAACGTATAGATGGAGAGAACTTACTATTACTGCTACTACTACTGCTACTACGGATGGTTGTCTTTGGTGCGCTACGGTGGGCTCACCGAAGACGCGACAAACCAGCAACTCTTCTACTACACACAACTGTGACGGCAGGCAATCTTTGGAGAATATTAAGATCTATACGTAAACGTGCATGGTCAGGCATACATACATATGTACACGCAAACCTACATACATACACATACACACATAGAGATTACAAAAACGGTCAGCGGATAACATCTAGTTAAGAAGAAAAAGAAGAGGAAGAAGAAGAACAGGAAACGAAGCAGCAGTAGCGGCATGGGGAAGATATGATGGATGATTCTTATGAAGCTGATAACAACTAATAGAGAGACGACGATAAGTTTACTGCTCCAATACTGCTTGCGACGAATGCTATAACATGAATGAACACAACAAGCTGGGCGGGGGTTGGAAGCGAAGACTAGGTCACCATCAAACAGTGTGCGCCGTCCGCGACCTAAGCCTGAAGCAGAAGAAGTAGTAAATGACCGTGTGACCTCCTCAGCAGTAGGTGACATAGGGACACGGGTGGGGTTTCAATGTATCTAGGGAGCAAAAATTGTTGTTAAAAATAAATGAGTTATTTGAGAACGCGAACGATTTGCAAGGTTTTTGTCTCGCAGGTATATACTACTATTAAGCGGATTAAACGTATTTATAAAGCAAATACTAGTTAGTGTTTTTTCAAGCATTCTTTTTTTCGTTTAGAAGGACGAAATCTTATAAGAACTTGAATTTACGAACCGTTAAATAAAGATACATGGCGACGCCGTTTTGTGTGGCGTTTTAACCGTCAGTGCGTGATAGATACTAAAGATACTAAGTAGAACAGATAAGACGCATTTTGTTCTGCTTTTCTTGCAAAAAAAGCTAACATAAGTTCCTTACATTGCTCGCCACTCATCCTGTGGTTTATAGTGCATTGACTAAAAGAAGATAGGCTTTGTAGAAACTCCTTTGCACGTAGGAGAATCACGCAACTGATATGCTGTTATTTCGGCTGTTCAAGTGCTGTAACGCGACTTATTGCTTGTTTTCGTTGTCGTCGAAAGGATTAGAGCTAATAGCGCATTTCCGGTCTATCCAACATCTACTTTAATATTTATACCTAGAGTGATAACTTTTCGACCTTTGTGGAAAAAATTGACCATGTGTGCGCTGCTTAAAGGCTTGTAACTAGCCTCGGCATGTCGGGGATCTAGCGAAGGATTCGTCGAATTCGAAAAATTGCTATTGAGTAATCACCAAACTCCAAATACTTAAGCGACAGAACAGAAAGCTTATCTCACTGGCGATATGTTTTCGTATTTTATTTGGCTAAAGCATTACGTTTGGTGTACCGGACATTGAGAGAGCGTTTAAGTATTGGATATTCTAAATTTTATTCTTACGATAGGGCATTATTTAAATGCATGTACTACTAGTATATAGATGCTAAGCGTTTGTATATGCAGGCCAGACAACTAATTGCGACAAGCACTGTGCTGATTCTCTGTGTGCATGAAAGTACGATGTATTAAAATGTCGTACGGATATATTCGATACTATTCCAACCTTCCGGATTAAATAAGCAAACGAACGTATGACCAATCAACATAATAAGAAGATCAGATAATTGCTTTATAGGCCATAATCGGCAGTGTCGAAAATAA
This sequence comes from Dermanyssus gallinae, assembly GCA_003439945.1. NCBI lineage: Eukaryota > Metazoa > Arthropoda > Arachnida > Mesostigmata > Dermanyssidae > Dermanyssus > Dermanyssus gallinae. The sequence goes on from QVRM01000525.1 coordinate 181,827, forward strand.
ATGAAGTGCGGACACAGATGAAAGGTTTTACTATATTATTGCATATAACAGGTAGCTGCCGTAACTTAATGATTTTTTTACCGCAGATATAGCAAAGGACAATCTTCCGGAAACGCACGAATAAATACGATAAAAATATACGCATTCACCTCAATTTATTCTAGACATAAAAATGTCTTTTAAGTTATTAACGTTCTTTGGAGAGGTAACTTTCTCTCCTAAGCTGTTCATTTTATCTTGTTCTATTTGGATAGTAGAGAGGAACGCAATACCCTTGGCTATATTTAGGCCATTCTCGAATGAATGTCGCTACATCTTTCAGGCAAATAGATAGTGGCGACCTACATCCATGATGGAACCAGCACAGTAGATACGTTCCAATCTTTTCCAGTCGTATATCAGAAATCATCGAGGGATCGCTCGGAATCTCTCCTCTATGAGGTGTGCCTTTACCTGTTGTGCATTTCCGTAGTCCACAAAGAGCTTCTATATAGCTCGCAACCTATTCTGCTTAATCGAGGTGAGATATAATTGCGGCCGTAGATTAGCGAGCACATTTAGAATTCTTATCTGGTTAGTACACAGCCTAGTACCGCATCAACAAACTGCATTCATTACAAGAATCGTTATTTTTGAAAGAAATTACCTACTTGTGTCTAATATATACTCTTTATATCGCCCTTTATTCATGTCTGTACCATAACTTTCGGTATTCTGGTCATTCAACTCACGTAAGGATGCCCAACTCGAAAATCGCAACCTTAGGCGTCATGCAATGCACGGCTTTGATCATGCGGTGTGCACGAAAGTTGAATATACATACACTCGGCTTGAGTAATAAATTATTGTTTGTTTTAAGGTATTCAGGTCGGAATTGCTGCCCCTTAGCTTTTCTGGTTTGTGGTAGTTACTTTCGTATGTTGGGTAAGTAAGCAAACTTTACTCCTTATCTTTGTACCGCTAGTATCGAGGCACAAAAACAATCTGCATAAAGAAGCGTTTCAATGTATCGTCAACAAGCAAGTACCGATAAGCAAGTTTAGCAGTGGATGGTAAAGTCAGGCACTACAAATGCGTAATCGTGTATGATTTCTCAAGTAAGTGCATAAGCTAATGGCAGTAGTAAAAGTGTAATACCTATAGTAGTAAGTGTGTTTGATGCTAAGTTAAATGGCTGCTAAACGTTACCGTGAAATACTCTTACGTGGAATATCTCACACACCTACATAGCAACTGCTAGCAGAAATTATATACACACACACGTTGACATGAATAAGCATATAGCTATCCTAGCTTCGGTGTAATTCGCTAGTAAAAACGTAAGCATGTATAAAAGAACTGTACTTTTACGTACATTTGCAGAACGTACATAAAACACAGTTGCACTAAATATGTACGTTGACACAAATACCCGATAATAACCCGCTTTTATTTACATTAGGGATCCAGCGATATTTCTCGTTACCTTGTGGTCGTTTGTTCGTTTCCTTACTTTATCGTGACTATGAATTGCTTTTGTTGTTGCTTTGTAGTGATGATTAATGATCATTGCTGTCTGCCGTTGTGTTTGTCGGTGTCATACATATGATTGTTGTTTGCTGTTGTTGGTAACTTTCCTTGGTTTTGTTTTGTCCTTGTTTCTGCTCATAGTACTTCGTTTTTGATGTAACAATATCTTAATAGTAACTAACGTTTATTTATTATATACACACATTAGCAAATAATGAACTAAAAAAATATACACTAGTCTCGTCGGACAGCGACCGCTGCAAGTTACTCGCATAACTCCTCTGACATGTCCAAAAACTACTATAATGAGAACATCACGTTTGAACTGGAGAACACGACGCCATTGGCATCGAAAAATTCGTTTGGAAATTCAATGTACCGAAATCAACTAACCCGCCTCTTCGTTATACCATTTGGCATCACTCGTTTTAGCCGAAAAGATGGATAATTACCGCTGAGCTACGACGATGACATTCGGATCGAAAAATCACAGCGTCTATATATATGACGTTAGTGGCATACATATTACAGAACCACAGGATGATACTACAGTTCCCTGGTTCATCGCCCACTAATACACCGTCACTGGTGAATACACCGAATAGATAGGTGTCGTTTTGATCGGGATGAAAGCTAAGCACAATGCGCCATTTTTGCGCATTTGTGAAAAGTTTAAACGCTCAGGATCAATAACTTCCCCTTTCAGCTTTCGGTTTAGCGGACGGGCGGCTGCACTCGAAGCGCTCATCCAGATCACCATCTATCTGGTAACAGTTTTAACAAAAATCCTGCTTGACAGGTCGTCACTCCATGTCGCTCGTTCACTTATACCTACTCGGAAAAGCACTTCTTGAGGTGCCAGAGCACGTTGCGTGCGACGCTCACTAAAGCTCTGCATCTTCTAGAATGCTTGTTCTGAGGTCTACTCTCCGTATAATCTCCGGAGACTAAGTGACACGAAACTAGGGTCATAGGATTTTTAAGGAAGGCCGTATGACGTCAGCACCCTACGTATATCTCGGTAGGCTACATATTCAATTACCCAAGCTACAATATAAATAATAATATTCATCATCATCAACAATCATTGACACTTTTGCTCCCAGTGGTCGACTGGCAATGGGCAATATCCAAGTCGATGCGCACATTGACACATGAGCTATGCAGTAATGATGCAAGGTATACGTGGATAGAGTAATCTTAATTATTAACATTAATACTGTAAAAAAGAGAAAGGAATCTTAAAAAAAACATAACCATAATAAGTGAACAACGATACTGCACGGATTGTGTCTTTCGCTCTGTTTGGTTTCAGTAAACGCTCGATCGAACACGCTGTTTCCTCTATTAAGTGGCGCTGGTTATCGCGCAATATTAATCCATTGTCGCATCGGCTATCGACCCTGCTCCGTGTTTGCCGTTTAGCTGTCTCAGTCAAGTGACCCTGAGTCGCTGCCTTTTACGGAGATGTCGGTTTTTGGTGAAGATGTTTTTGTTTCCTGCGAGGCAATTGAGCTAAGAGAACAAACACAACTCACGTTAGTTAGAATAAGCACAACTTACATCACGTAGTTAGACGGGTGTTTGATAGCCCATGCAACAATTTGTGTTGCTGTTGTTATGCATGCTGAAAATGTCGAGCTAGGGGCTAAAGAGCACAGTGAAAAAATAAGCTAGTGAATGAACACTTGGTCCTGGCTGGACACTTCTGTAGGCAGGCCCGGACCAGACACCCCATGAATATATATATATATATATGTGTGTGTGTGCTTGTGCTTCGCACGTACCCGTTCTCCTCAGGAGCCTCGGTATTGCTGTCACCGCTAGCAAGATCCTTAGGCAAGAAGAAGTGATGCCTTAAACAAAGAACAGCCAAGAACATGTTTTCTAAAATATGGGCTCACGCAAAGCGCATCATTGGCTCCTGACAGTCATAACATATATACCACCTAATTAACCGCTAACTTGTTTGAGAGCTGTATAATAATGTCACCTATAGTTGTGTTATATTACTTAGTAATGAGGGGAAATAAGGGGTCCTGCCTTCGATTATTAGGACAATTACCCGAGAGGCTATAAATAATTTCCCACATCAGACGGCTAAAAAGTACCTGAAATAGGCCTATGCTTCTATCTTCAACGACGAATATTAAGCATCAATTGAGTTAAACAAAGAGCGTGGCGTGACAGCAAGTAGCTAAGAATGCTCGCGTCCGATTGGTTCTAAAGTGCAGGTCGCACGACGGAAGCGCCTCTCTAGTTTTCATTTGTATTATCAAAACAAAAAATGCCCAGTTTTTCTCGAAATTAATTCCTTTGATTTTGTATACGCTACCCGCACGAATTTGCCTAAAGCAATGAGGTAACTATATATATATAGTTCGTACTTCATCATGGCCTCGTGAGCCTCAGTGCGCGCTTCCTGTTCCTGGGCGGCTTTATCGGCGTGTTCGTCAATCCAAAGTAGCTCGAGCTCGACGCTGCCCTCCTGGCGACTGAGAATCTCAACAGCTTCATCGTGGAGCACTTGCCGAATGTCGGTGTCGTTCACGCTGAGGATCGCATCACCCACGAAGAGCTGACCGGATCGCCACGCAGCCATGTGAGGATGAACTTCGCTAACGACGATAGGCACTCGGTGCTCCCGACCGCCCTAAATGCCGGATACGCACGCGGGTTATACACATAGTAGTAGTAGTAGTAGTAGTAGTAGTAGGCCCATACATACACATAGTATAATGGCAAAACCAACAACGACAACCAAGTAAGAAGCCCAACAACAGTGGTGGTAACAGTTATGGCAAGGAACGAAAGCACAATGACATAAGCGCACGATACTATGATCGATGCTTCATTGAGTAAAGAAGTACAAGGTGACTAACAAAACAAAGTTTTTTTAAAATTCCTATAGAACTATACTACTCACGCACTATTGCAACCTGCGCGTGTCTGTTCAAAGTGCGCGCTGATAAATGAGGTTTAATCAACGACAAAATATGCTCAAACCTTAGCAGTAATTAAGCAGTAATTCAGAATCGCTAGGCTTCACCATGTAGTAAATGGGGACATATGTATATATATATATATATATTAAGGCGAGCACTGCCGAGTGTGCAAACGTATTGCAAATGATTAATAGATCATCACAATATTTTCTATATATATTATATAATTAAAAAAAAAAATATATATATATATATATATATGTCTAACACCTAACGATCGCCAATACTACTGTGCTCATATTCAGTGCTTGCAGTAAGTAACTAGAACACTACCTCCTACGATTAAAAGCACGGTAACACCAAACGCCACCAGAGCAATTACAATGAGAAAATAATCTTAAGGAAGCAGTAGCGGTATGGCAGCCAAAATAAAAACAGCCCGCTTACCGTGATAGAAATGCCAAGTCCTTCGTTATGGGCCTTATAGATGACAACCCTGCGAACTTCACCCGACGGCGGCATCCGGGCTGTCCTTGCGCGTTCTTCTTCCAAGGCACATCTATCTAACCGAGCCCTGTGCGTATGCCATACACATAAACAAAATATATATATTACTTTATTTAGGTAATAGTAATAAGCAACCGTACAGTGCGGCGTAAATAAATATATATATATATATATATATATATATACATGCATACACCTAAATTTTTCAGGCTTACTCTCAGCCAACATTTAACGTCTACGAATCTGCTTTTGCATTACTTCGTCGTAAGGACGTCGTCGGACCCCATTAATACAAATGTGCAACGGAGAGGATCGAGCCCGCGCACATATATGTCTTCTCCGGTCGCCAAGCGCACGCGAATACACCACGCTGTCGGACTCGACATATATATATATATATACACCTAAGAAGCGCTATCCTTCCCGCTGTATATCGTACATACCATAGATATGGTCTCCTTAGTTCCACACCTAGGTTCATGTCCCAGTTTTTTAGCTCGACAGAGAGCAAATACCTATTGGCATCTATCAAGATGTGTCGTGGAGATATGGTTAGTATATCTATCTAAACATATTAGGTGCATATATCGTTTTGTCAATTTAGGTCGCAAGTTTACCTGCATGCTCTAATAACCATCTTGTGGCGGTGAAGACGAATCTCCGACTGTAGCTGGCACCAGAGACGATCCTGTTCTGCCGGCTTCAGATTGCCACTCAGAAGCTGAATCTGTTGAATTCTGCAAAACAGGAACTAGTCTTAGCTAAACGATATCATTCTGACAATTAAATTTACCCATTTTCTAGGCAGCGCAGTTACAGGTATTTTCTTTTCTAGGAGGTTTCGGGAATGCATGAAGCACATGCGCCACTAGCAGCCTGCGTGACTAGTGTGAGACTCGCAAACCTACTAAACCCGGATTCCTCCCCACCCCCCCCAGGCTCGGTATTACTTTGGCATTACTTCGAAGCCGTGGAAGAGGCATCTCTGCCGTTCTCCTTCAATTAGCTCTATCCTTGACTATCATCACGCATGTTTACAGGTATATGAACTTAAAAGTAGTAGTGATTGTACGCAGCTTTCCGCCGAGTCAAGTTTCTAAGACTAAGATCATTCGCTTATGCTGATTTATATATATATATATATATATATATATATATATATATATATATATATTGTAACGTATAGGACTCTCGTTAGCCAACTTAGGGGTAGCCGAACGTAGGCTTAGGTTCAGCCAATGTGCTTCGTTTCTAATCAAGTGACAACCGATCTTTCTAGCCACAAGTTTTCGCAGAAAATGAAAAACCGGTTTCTTACAACAATGCATAATTACAATCAATAATACATTAATAATTACACAATTGATGTTAATATTAGGCCGCCCATATGTTAACACTGTTAGACCTGGTCAGAGTAAAGATGTTTTAAGTACTGGGCTCTACAACAAAATTACTTGTTCTCTTGCCACCTAAATAAGAATGTAATCTTAAGAAGGCAATAGGCATGTGGCAGTCAAAAGAAAAACAACAAACCTATCGAAATACCATATTGTCGTGTATATCTAAAATTATTATTAAACATTGAAAATATTACATTGAAGAAAACCTTGGTTTACTTGCGCAATATGCGTTGGACAGTTTCCTCAACCAAGTTTCATAACAACTTGCAATGACTGCAGCAAATCGGCCCACATATTGTTGCTTTTAAATCCCGGGCATTAAGCGACAATTTATCCAAATCGTGTTTTCGGTCTGAAGTATTGAAGTATAACAGTAAGTCGATCACTGAGCACAACGTCTAGATGTGGCTGTCAAAACAAAATCCAAACATTTCGAAAGCGCATTGACGATTTTGCCAAAGAGGTCAACAACACACCAATGACCAGAACTCAAGAGCACAACACCGGACGTCAACAGAACCAACACGAAAACTCGCAGCTACAGCATTAAAGTAACAGCAATCGCAACCAGCATCACGTGCAATACGATGTGCTACGCGAAAGTATCACATTACGTCGCATCAACTTCCATCCAAATCCACTAATTAACGACGACGAGTGGCTAGAATACTTTACGGGAATATTCACCCGCGACCCGTACTATGTCCTGCCGAATAGAGAAGAACATAAGCACAATGGACCGTAGAGTGACTTAACAGAGGAATAGGTCTTTCAGGACATCATGACAAACAAAGATGGAAAGCTGCGGTTTTAGTGATCGTTCCGGCCGTCACAGTGATGTTCAACACCTGTCTTAATCAAGGCGCAATCCCACACCAGCGGAGAAAAAATCTTTTGCAGGCAATTTTTAAAGACAAGGATGATACTAAAAAAACAGAAAATGCTACCGCGGTATAGCACTAACCAATAAAGTATACAAGGTTCTTACATAGCTCCTTGCCAAAAGGTTCTTTCTAGAAGGTTTCAACGATTTACCGGCAGAGCAAAATGGATTTCTTCCAGAGCGATCGGATAAAAGAGCACTTACAAATGTATTATAACACCTTGGGACCGGAAAACAAGATGTAACTTACGCAGCTCTTATTGGTTTTAAAACAGCTTTTGATGCAGTCCCGAGAGATCGGCTTTTGCTCATTCTCCGTGAAGATTTTAACATTAAAGGCCGAATGTATAACCTCGTCGAGGCATTTTAGCCGGTCAACGTATCACAATTTAAAACGGAGCTCACGCAACTGCCAAAAAGGTCTCTCAAACAATTGGCGTGCCACAAGGTGATACAGCTAGCCAATTTTTTAAATATACTGTACGCGGCTGATCTTGGGAAGCGCCTCGGAGAAGTATAAGCTCCCACAACGTCTTACGCAGACGAGTTTTTACTCTAATTTTACTTGAATGAAACTGCACAAGCTGAACATCAACGTATCGAAAACAAACGTGATGCGTTTTAGCAGAGGATAAGCTAATACTCAAAGCAAATATAATATAAAGATGGGTGGGCATCAGAATTGGTCAACAACTTCAGATACTTGGGAGTAGCACTGACACCCAAACTATGTTTTACTACGCATATTGAAGAAATGAGAGTGAAGGCGGTTTCCTTATTATTATTATTATTCATACTGTCTACCATGTACTGAGCTTATAGATGCGTATTTATTAACGCGGCGAACGTATAAAAAACGCAGATCATTCCCGGCTGCTTTGAAACGTTCAATAGAACAGCGTATTAACATCCTTTTTTACTCTTTACATCCAGCAGATCTCTAGGGGAATTTGCCTGTTATTATGCTAAGTTACGCTAGAGAAAATTTATCGAGATGTAAAGCTTGTATGCATAAACTAGGCGTAGCAGCGACAGGTGGTGGGTGATGATGAAGGTAGTGGCGGTGTGATCGGGGGGGGGGGGGGGAGTTTGCTAATTATGGTTTCCAACTACCCGAGTGTCGCCGGTTCGATCCCTGTTGTTGATCGAATTTTCATTCCGCGATGCTCCTTCAGAGAAGAGATAATGAACCACAGCGCCTACGCTGCTGCCACAAGGACCGTTGGGAAAACCCCTTTAAATCTCACTATGTTTCACGGCAGGAGGACAGAGGATGGTCTCGAAATAAAAATGCCTTCCCTAAAATGTTTAGTTTTGTGTTTGTATCACAGGTAAAAAAACTAAATTTGTCCTGGAGAATAAAACGCATTCCACAATATCGTTTATATGCGCAATAATTTCCACATATATATATATATATGTGGGAAAAATTTAACTGGAACTGGGATGAATCACCCGGCTGTGCATATATAGTTTAGCGAGGATAATGAATAGAGCATACGTGTACATATTATTTATACATATATATATATATATATATATATATATATATATATATATATATATATATATATATATATATATATATATATATATATATATATATATATATCTATATATATATATATATATATATATATATATATATATGAGCCCTGTCTCTAAAGTGAAAGCGTGATTGTAATGTGTTGGACTAACTATAGCCGAAGCCATAAAAAAAATCTTGGCCTCTGTTCGAGATTGAAGGCCGAACCAAGTCAAGGAAAAGCCGCCAGATGGAGACCAACCTTCCTGCCAGTTCCTTATCGAGGTATTTGGCCGCTAGCTTGGCGCCGACGAGTTCGCTCTCGCTGTTCGCAAGAAGCTTTCGAAGACGGTCGTTCTCCGCCCGGAGAAAGTTGAGCTCGGCACGCTGGTGTGCATCCTGGCCAACCTCTTCGAGCACCTGTTTGAGATCATCTTCGAGCCGAGTCTGAATGGCTTGCGCATCTCCATCCGAGGAGACCCTCCTCTGACGCGATGACTCAAGTTGTGCAGTCTGCAGCCGAGATAGCAGCGTCCGAACCTCCTTTTCGGCGACGACGCGTGCCGACTCAGCCGAGAACAGGAGTGACTTCGTCTCGTCAAACTGCGTCTGCAACGACAACAACAACATCAACATCATCAGCAGCAGAAAAGTCAATAGAGCCCTCAAAAAACGGAGGAAGAACCAATGAACGCTTTCTAATTGTCTAGCATATGTATAAAATAGTAGTAGTAGTAGTAGTATAGAAGCGTTTACCTAATTAATGAATCTCCCGCAGTTTTCTACAGTAGCGTTATTTGTGTGTTCAGCGGACACGTATGCTGTATGACTAGTGGCGGCGTCGGGTGGCAACTAAGAACGCACTTTAGCTGCTACTTTGTCCACAATGACTCTGTATAATCGTGTACGTAGAGGACGGCACGTGACGACCACGACGACGACAACAACAATAACAACGACAACATCATCAACAATAACAACAATAAAAACGACAACAATGGCAACAAGAAGAACATCAACAACAACAACACCACCATCACCAACAACAACAGCTACAACAAAACCAACAACAACAACAACAGTAACAACAAAACCAACAACAACAACAACAACAGTAACAACAAAACCAACAACAACGATGATGATTACAATAACAACGATAATTATGGTGATTACAATAACAACAAGAACAACACCAACAATGACAACTTCAAATAACACCAACAATGACAACAAGAACAACATCAACAACAACAACAATAGCAGCAGCAGCTACAACAAAGATCGCAACAACAACAGCAACAAGAACAACAACAACAACAGCAACAAGAGCAATAACAGCAACAACAATAGCGATGACGGTTACTTCATGCGCAGGAGGGTGTTTCTATTCGTCGACGACCGGCATGCGAAGAACAACGCGGGAGCGCAGCGGCAACTACTACGACGACTACTACTACTACTACTGTTGTTAGCGACGACTCTCGACAACGCTAGCTTCGTCGATCAATAGTCGACGATCGACGTCGACTATTGATCGAAAAGAGTCTGTATGTCTGTCGCACCGGCGTCGAACCGCAATCATTCGTGGTGTTGGCGGGTTGGATCTTTTGCTGTTTCGTTCGTTCGTTTGTTGGATGCTTGGCTGGTTAGTCGGTTGATACAGTGCGTGCGCCGCGTGGGTATCACCAGCTTGAATGAATGTACATATGTGCTGTACTCGCTGCCGAGTACCCGACGAGCTCAATCGGGCCGGCCGGGCTGGACTAGACCGATACAGCTGGTTGGTGTTGGGCGGCTAGAGGATGGTATAGAGGATGATGAGGTGCTCCCACTGCCGCTGCTGGTGGTTAATTGAAGCAGTGGCCGGAGTGCTAACAACGGCTATGGCGCGCCTACCCACCACCCGTTTGAAGCTGTCATGAAAATTGTCGTTGTTGTTGCTGTTGTTATTTCACTGTTGTTGTTCTTGCTGCTGTCGTTGTTGTTGCTGTCGTTGTTGTTGTTGTTGTCGTTGTCGTCGTTGTTGTTGTTGTTGTCGTTGTTGTCGTCGTTGTTGTTGTTGTTGTTGTTGTTGTTGTTGCCGTCGCCCGGGTCATTTTTGTCGTGTTGCTTTTGGTCCACAACGACGTTCACGTACCAACCAACGTCACTCGAAACGCTCTCGCTCTGCCACACTCGGTACACCCACCATCATAGCTTCTCTAACCGCCACTACCACTACGACTACTATTACGCGTACTAATGCAGTTACGGTCGCTTCTACAGCTATCAGTAAAACATTGCGCCGCGAAACATCGCGCCACACGATATCACGGTGCCCATCATCAGCCTCTCTGCGCGGTTTGTCTATGAATGATCTGTTTCTCTCTCTCTTTCTGTCTACGGACATTATTGGCTTAATTGCTACGGCAGGCTGTCGTCACAGTTCACCAGCTTGTTGCCGGCGCGTTGTGGTGCAGCTCTTGGTGCAGACCAACGTGCCCGAATCACTAGTCTACATCTTCACCCAACCTTCTTCCTCCTCCTCCCCTCGGACAGTAACACACAAAAAAAAGACACTAAATCAAATCTCACAGCAGTTCGAGCATCGAATTCAGAAGCTCAGACTCAAGCAGAAGTTGAAAGGATCGTCGATCGTTGTGTGTTGTGTTGTCTTGACTTTAAGGCCAACTCCGGACTCGGAAGTAGGTGGAGCTATTGTTAGCAAGCAACGACGACGACGACAGCAACAACAACAACAACAACTGCAGTCTAAGGTGGCGGCTGTTGGTGACGCCGGCGCTGAGCTACTGCTGGTTCTTCATCAACCTCTGGAAAACCCTCGGACGAGCTGGGCAGTCGACAGCCACAGTGTGGGTCTGTCGGAGAGAAAAGCGCTCGCTACTTGATCTGCGCCCTCCGCACATTGCGCCCTGCGTCGCACTCCTCAGTCACCAACCAGCAGGGCAATCATCGTCATCAGTAGCAGAAAAAACGTGAGTGAGAGTGACAGAGAAAGAGTCCGAGTGCTTGCTGCGCGGATCGTGTGCAAAGCAAGATCTTTCGACGCGTTGAGGCCGTTGAGGACGACAAGACGCTAGCTAGGCGCAGGACGACGCGCCAGGAGTGCCACCTCAGTGCCACCCCCCCTCAGCACGCAGTCGAAGCCGCTTCGACGAAGGGACAACATGGCGCGCAGGTCGTCGGTCACAGCGTTGGTCGTCGTAGTCGTCGGATGCCGAGCCCTGCTCGGTGGTGAGTCGGCGGTTGGCGTTGACGCGTTCAACTTCAACTCGCGCCTCTCGGCGAAGGCGGGATCTGCCGACGAGGAAGACGTGCCGCCGGCCGCGGCCCAGTTTAAGGCACCCGGCTATCCCCGGCAAGACGTCGCTACCTACGTGAGCATTAGAACGTTCAGGCCGGTAACAAGTATTAATAATAATAATAATAACAATAATAACTTGTCCAATTGTCATGTTCCCACCGTCGGTGATTAATCACAATGAATATATATATATATATATATATATATAATAATAATAATAACTTCGAGATAATCGGTCCGTCGCAAATCCGTGCGCTTTTATTTTCATCGTCTTAGAGTCGAGTTTCTAGCGCGACAAGCACAGCGAGCGTGATTGCTTGCTTTTCCGAACTCGCCGAACTTAGGAAGGAGACGATGATAGGATGTAGCGGATGGCTACATCCTAATTAGTGTAATCAAAGAAATTAAAACTTAAATTAATGTGAGTAAAATGTTTTTTTTTCGTGTTGCTATCATAATTCAAACGAAATTATAGAAGAGTTTCTTTCTACTCGCAGCTTACTCTAAGAGGTGATGTGCAAAGGCTTATTCGCGACGGAGGTCCCCTTCAGCATCAATCATATAGAATGTGGTATAATATATCAAATTACAAAGTCTACAAAAGTAATCTAGAAAATATTACATTCAACAAGACGTACGCGTTGTGTTTTTGTTAACACAAGTAAATATGACTAATCATTATTATAAATACAGGAATTTTCTTATTAGCCATTTGAAGCTACATTCTCTGGCAATCAATGTCTTGTAAAATCACTCTCATGGCTGCGGTGTATGCATATAGTGTATCTACAATAGTATATATATACATATGTATATATATATATATATATATATATATATATATATATATATATATATACATATATATATATATATATATATATATATATAATATGTATATATATATATATAATATGTATATATATATATATATATATATATATATATATATACATATATATATAAATATGTATATATATATACATTTAGATATACATATGTATAAATATATGTATATATAGTTTTTTTATCACTGCCATCATTATGAGTGTCATGTGCATGCAAGCAATTAATCGTATTTGCGCACACTAACAAATGATCTTCTTAAAGAAACGGTGTGGGCGTACACTGGCATTAGCAATGAAACTATCAACCCCAGACCAGGCTAGTGTCCTTTTGTTAATTACGCACTGTTAAAACTAGAATAAGCTTATATAGCGTCTCGTCAGGAATTTTCTTATTAGCCATTTAAAGCTAGATTCTCTGGCAATCAATGTCTTGTAAAATCACTCTCATGGCTGCGGTGTATGCATATAGATAGTATATATATATATATATATATATAGTTTTTTTTTATCACTGCTATCATTATGAGTGTCATGTGCATGCAAGCAATTAATCGTATTTGTCCACACTAACAAATGATCTTTTTAAAGAAACGGGGTGGGCGTACAATGGCATTAGCAATGAAACTATCAACCCCAGACCCGGCTAGTGTCCTTTTGTTTAATACGCACTGTTAATTCTAGGATAAGCTTATATATTCATTGTCCTAACCTGTTGAGGCGTTCGAGTGTGTTCTGCTCAATATATATATATATATATATATATATATAATAAATTTATTTAATTACGTCCGTCCTTCCGTACAACTGTGATGCAAGCATAATCACACCCACGTCTACTGCTACCCTCAATGGTACCTCTGATACGGAGATAGACTGGCATCGCAGGCACTCCCGAACTCATGCGTGAATGTTTGCGCGGAGGACGCAGCACATTAGTTGATTCCATTGTTTAAGCTCAAAATTATATTTACGCTTACAGCTCGTAGTGGTTATAAATGACAAATCCCATCACCACCTCATTCTGCTCGTTGGCTCGAGACAGAAACAGACAAAGTACTCGCAGCAGCAGCACCAGCATATGCGTTTGCCTACATATTTTTATCCTCTTCTCTTTCAAATAGTAACAATAATAATTAAGGCCATTATTATGAAATAAATAGTAGCAGCTAGCTAGTAGTAGCAGTAATAGCCTTTATCATGATGAACCATAATTTTTCGGCATTCGTAACATCGATCGCTCTATACGGCAGCGCCCCTGCGGACACGGTGGACCTCGACCAGTGGTTGCCAGCCGGCCGACATCCGATGCCGGCCTCGCCATCAATGAGGATGCGATCTTTGTGCGTCTGTTAGCACGGACGTATGACGTATCAGCATCACCTGCCATAGCAGCGGTAGTGTCATTATAAATTAAAACAAACCCCATTAGTTCGTCACGCTTTAACTCTACCCTAATTCTCGATCTCAACATCGGTAGCACCACACGACCGAGCAACTACACACCATAGCAACAGCAAAAATGACACACCACGATGAACCTATATCAAAGTTATTCGTATCCTATGATGCGTAGCCACGAACACACAGCGCGTGTATATATATATATATATATAAATATATATCTCACGTACACGCTGGCACATGTGCCCAGGTAAAGAGCCCATGTACGTGCATGCATCCACGTCATGATTGGTACGCGAAGACCAATACTGTTAATAGGCTGGATTGTTCATCTAATTTTAGAATCGACGGCGGAGAGGCTGTCGAAAAAAAAGGAGAGACAGAAAAAACGCACACGTCATGAAGGAGTCGTGGTGTCTCTGGGCCGGCCGCAGATCTGCAGGCGCGTGTGTATGTGTATGAGTGTGTGTATAAAACACAAACATCGTGTTGTATCATCGCCCACCATCCATCCAGCGATGAACAGATCCAGTGATGAAGAGAACAATCATTTACTCTGAGCGCCGCTGCCACCACTGTGGGCTTATTTATCTGCCCACCGGACAACAAACCAGCCCGATTAGCGGAATGCGCATCATCTGGACAGATAGATAGATAGACAGATACATTGGCTCGTGTCAATAGCTTGATTGTATTGATTATCAAGCTAAAGGAGCTAGCTATCCAGCGTGAACGATCGCAACTGTGATCACCATCCGGTTACTGGCCGTCGTCGTCGTCGTCGTTAACACAGAAACCACCAAGAAACGCCAACCAACCTCTACTGGCAATCCTCGCTCAGTAGTGGCCAGTGTTGAACGACTACTACTCACTTTAGCTCAGCAGTAGAGTCAAGCCAACCTTTCCCCATATGGATAATCGACATCTTACTCTTCGATTCGCTTCGTGCATGGTGGAGATTTCAACATGCACATTTGTGCACGACCTGGCCACCATATGAATCTGGCGAATGATGTACATGCGGTCAGCAGTGCACGACATATCATTTACATGAATGCTCCAATCCTATAACCATATAATGCTATAACCCGTCCAAGATAACAAAATGTAATACCTATGCTATTTGGTAAATAAACTATATATATATATATATATATATATTTGTCGACGAGCAGCAACGTCGTGAACATTATATATATTCTTCTAAATGAACTGTATTGTCATAATGTCACATCTTGAAATGCAATGTTATTGAAAAATAAACAATATGTATGTAAATAAATCGCTAAACAAATATATATATATATATATATATATATATAAGCGGCGTCGCTCAACACTTGACGACAAGGAGATGGCAACGGAAGGATGCACTTCTGTAGGGTTCCTCCTTCCTCTGGCCTTGGTGCCTAGCCAGGCGTTCGAAGTCATGTTTAATATAAACGTGCTAATGTCCTCTGCCCGAGAGTTAGGGCGGGAGGGTTAAAGGGGCAATAGCCCTCAACTCATGTGGCCTCAGGGACAGGAATCTGCTGGGTTATACGCGCGTATAACCTCATGCACCTAATTAAGTGGCTGCGTAAATTGATGTGCAGATATCTGCATTAATACAATACTGCCGCTCTCATTCAAATAATGGACTGTTGTTTCTCTGTTCCTAGCCTATACTTGATCGCAGTGCGGTTCTGGAAGACAAGTTGAAGACGTTGGACCTGTCAATCTCCAAGTTCCAGACGTCAGTAGAATACATCACCCAACAACTTGGAAGGCGACTAGAGAGCATCGAACAGAAGCTTGCCCGGCTCGAAGCTTCTACTGATGTGCAACGAATGGCCAAACAGGTAGATGCAACGACCACATACATGGTTAACTTACTCTTTTTTTATGGAGGAGGGTTAAATACTTTTACGTACTATTGCTGCGAGTAGAAAAGGAGAAGGTCCCAATTCCTATCTCGAGCAGTGTGGGACTCGATCCCAGCGGATGGATGTTAGCCCGCTGAGACCCATACCCACTAAACGCACCTCCCACCTTAAGCTTCACTCTCTGATGGCCCAGATCTCCATAGAACGGTACTATGGGCACGTGGTTAACTTACTCGACTTAAACAAAGTAATGTAATTTAATCTTCTTGTATGTGTGCGGCTCGATATCTAACAGTAGCACAATGATTCTCAGCTACCCAAATTGCCTCGATATAGTAGGGAGGAGACAAAAGGTGACACGATACTAAATATTTATCTGTTTAAGCCCCCCCCCCCCCCCCCGGGAATCATACCGAGCAGCACTCGCGAGGCACTGTATGACACTGACGGCAAGTCATGATCTATTTATTATTCATAATAATGTTGTACTTTGACAACTGCGAGGTTGCAGCAGGACCAGTCCAGCCACATTAGCACCAAACTGGACGTCATTAACGAAAAACTGTCCACGAGATTGTCGACCATCGACGGGAAGATTGACGCCAAACTCGAACGGTCCTGGACGAAGCTCGACATGCTCAGCCACGGTTACGATAAGCAGTTTGAAGACCTCATGGGCAGGGCCGTCAAGCAAGATGCCAAGCGGGACACTGAGTATCAAAGGTTGACATCGACGTAGATTCACGTACATATATGCATATGTGTGACATTATGAATTATTTGTTGGATGATGTCGGAGAAATGGCCAACAGCTTCCGTCACTAAACCCGCCTAAACGTCTTCAAACACACATAGTTCTACGGCTAAAATAATTGACAAAATTTACAAACGTATTGTATGGTATGTGTCTATACTGATTTTCGCGCTCTCATAAATCCCTATCACGACGGCATGGCGCCAGCTGCCTCTAGCGGGACAAGTAATGTCAGCGGATAATACTAAGCGGTGTATATGTATGTACATACATACACACATTCTACGGTTCTTATGTTTTACACACTTGATTCACACACACACATATATATATATATATATATATATATATATATATTACTAACTCGCCCACTATCAACAATACAGATCTCTGCAAAAGTTGGAAGTGGTGGAAAATCTGGTGCGCTCGATGGGAAAAATGATTATGGATACGTTCGGCGAAGGTCGTAAAATGCGTCTTCAGCAACAAAACCCCGACTCCGAGTCTGACTACGCAATTGTCGAAGGAATCTACACCCGACTGGATCGGTAAGATGTCGTCAATTAACAAAAGCCACGATTGATTGGGCTTCCGCTCTGATGCAATAACGAACAATGCCGTCGATTGATATGCTAAGAATTTCAAGATGAGCACATCGGCAAGTCAGTGGATGCTCGGAGAGGTAATGGAGAATTTCGCGCATAAAACAGCGAAAGCCTAGTGGGCCAAAAAACATCAGTATTCATGCATTAGTTGTGGCAAAATTCGTATACGCGCATGTTTAAAGTTGCAAACAGAGAACGGACTTTAAAAGCACCCCTGGAGAGCACCTTGGTCGATTATCATGTCTGCTACTCAACTATTTGTACTGTCCTGTGTCATTGCTGAATGCAGAATTATAAACGAAACGATCTTGAACAAGGCTAAGTGCGAACTGTCAAACGTGACATCGGAACTGGAAGAACGTTTCCGAGGCCACCTTGCCAGAATGGCGACAGCTATACACGAGGTTCGAGACAGCGTACTCAACGGTTCACTCAAAGCCGACGTAAGTAGTCGAGCATTGTATGGCGCATATCAATCAACTCTACCTAAAAGTATAAAAACTACATAACAACAACCACCACATAATAGTGCTACCGTACGTGATGATAATTTCGGCATCACGGGTCAGACATCTCGCTATAAATGAGTTAGAACTCGTCATATAACAATGATTAAAAGCGCCAAACTTTAGTAATATAGTAATTTGTGTGAGCAGTTTCCTCAAATCTATCCATAGACGCCAGATGTGCCTCGATTAACAGCATCCTTTTGTAACTCAAGATCGACAATAAATGCGACAAAAGCGCGGAGTCCTTCAAGGACGAACTTCAAAAATTGCGGCATAACCTTGAAGCTATTCTGAGCAGTTCCGAGCAACAAAACAGGTGCGTAGCTAACCCTCGCATTTGAGTCGCAATACAGAATGATTGCTTATAGCTTTATTCCGCTAAAACATATATATAACCTCAAATACAAAAAAAGTACATATATATCCAATCAAGGCGGCATCTGGACAGGTATATATATTTAGGTGTTACTAACAATGGGCCATTATATTTGGAATATTTGTGCCAACAAATGTAAACCGTGTATGTATTTTAATAATGTACCTTAAGGGCAGCTCAAACAGCATCTACTCGGTGGATAGGACAACCACGTGTTTAAAAATGAATAGTTTTGCAGTAACAATATATGATCGGCAACGGATGAAAAATCGTTGTCGTTGTCGCAACATCTTAATGACCTTTAGTTTCCACTAAAGGTCACTAAGTAAGTATATGGAAAACTGGCGTGAATTACTATACAATAAGTACAGAATAAGCTGCATCTGTACACAGAGGAGGTCACATAGATGGTCGTATATAAAAACCTAAAGTAATGCATACATCTGGGCTGGAATATTAGTGAGCCAACATTCTAGTACAATGAGTGATTCTCTCGTCGGAGTGTACAAAAATGTAATGGAGTGTCGTCTTGCCGAATCAGGGACATGGGAGAAGCGCTGTCCGTCGTGGGACGCACATTCGAACAGAAACTTCAGCACCTCTACCAGAATGTCGCGCAGGCCTTCAAAGTTCTCCAGGAGTCTCAAGGAAAACTCACTGAGTCATGCTCCCTACAGGTGAGCGTCCCGGTACCAATAATAATAATACATCGCCGAGCAATACGAGTGTCTGGTAAGGGGGATTTCTCATAA
Organism: Dermanyssus gallinae; assembly: GCA_003439945.1. Taxonomy (NCBI): domain Eukaryota; kingdom Metazoa; phylum Arthropoda; class Arachnida; order Mesostigmata; family Dermanyssidae; genus Dermanyssus; species Dermanyssus gallinae. The sequence goes on from QVRM01000525.1 coordinate 201,013, forward strand.
ACGGCTACTAGGACTGAGGACATTTCGCAGTCCGCCATCATTGCCAAATGGGCAGCGCGTATGACACTTGTCGCCATCTTCCCTCATTTGGCCGGGAATTCCTTGTTTTTGCCGTCTTCTGTAACAGGCTGATCGTCAGCACAGCGATTCATCGACGAACAGCATTGTGCTACAGCAAGCCGAACTGCTCGCCGCGCTGCGAAATACGTCGTCGGGCATTTCGTCGTCGTTCGAGAAGAGCCTAGCTCAGCTACGTGAATACGTCGACGGCGTGCTGAGCAGTCAGCAGGCGGGCGGCGCTGCTAACTCTGCTCAAACGGGCAGCTCTAACGGCCACGTGGTGGGAGCGGGAGCCGTGGCGGGTTCTCACGGCGTCGTGAGCGCACCCAAACTCACCCAGATACACTCCAGCTCCTCTTCGAACGGCGGCACCTTCGAAGGACACTTCGGACATATCGGCGGCAAATCGCTTGAGTATGGCTCTAGGTACCACAGCAGCGGCAGCAGCAGCAGCAGCAACAACAGCCACAAACGATATTAGTGAAACGTATCAGTGAAACAATAGCAAACATGAACGAGAGAAAGAGGGACATGAGCGATAGAGAAAGCAAAAGAGAGAACGCAATGGGGCAGCGAACACATAGAGAAATTGAAAGCGAAAGCGAGACAGAGCGAAAGAGAGAGAAAGAGTGTTTGAGAACGAAAATGCCGGCGCGCAGAAACAAACAGGCAGAGCAGGCCAGCCGGCCCACGTGTATAGTGTAAGAGCCATTCAGTTTTCTTTTGTTAATTTCGACATATATATATATATATATATATATACTATAACTTTTAATTACTAACAACGTTCGCTTATACGACTACCAGCCTTTAACACTGCTGCTTCTTTTTCGTCTACTACTACTACTACTAGTAGATCGTCTGTGTGTTATTTTCGCCAAGATAATTAACAGGCAAAAACATCGGCTAGCAAACTAACATGTGTGATCATGTTTGGTACAGCAACAACAAAGACGACAACACCCAATAGATTCTAGAAGAAGAAACGGTGTGAAAACAAAAGTAACAACAACAACAAACGCAAGCAGCAATTTTCACATTCGTACAAGTTGTTCATGCTATGCTAATATTAAAGCTGCTATAGAGTAGAGCCAGGGCGCGTGCATGCGTGTTGTGTTGTGTCTACTTAAATGTACCCTAGAAGTTCCTTCTTCACTATTCAAATTGTCAGCATAGGCCCCAGTTGTACATCCTCTCTATGATGAAAAGCGTCTTTCTTTTATGCGGTATCAATACCACCACAGTCAACTATGTGCGCTCACACACACGCACACACATCTGATCCCACATCAAATACAGAGATGACACCAGTGAACAACTCCAATGCGTCCACATCTAGATTTTGTCGAAGCGTTTAAAAAACTAATAATGACTACGATCCCGCACCCAGCTATCCTGCACCAATGGCGACAACCACCGACTAACAACCGACCGATTGGCTAGAGCACCTCGAGACATGTGACGTTTGGCGCAGTGGATGCATGCCAATTTCAGTCAAGTTCAGTTTTGTTTAAAACATCTATGCTCGATAAATATTTGCTGTGGGCAAAAGCAAGTCTACAGCACGCAGTAGCCCGGTTGCTTTTGTTTATGCTCTGTGCGTATGTGTGTGTGTGTGCTCTGAATTGTAAGGGAGCTAGCTGCCCAGGGCTGGAGCTAAGTGACTAACGGGTCCTCTTGTCTCTCGTCCAACTCTGTCTGGAAAAGGTCTCCGCGGCCGGCATCCCTCGACACCTCGGCTAGCGCCGGCAACGATGCGCATCGGGAACTGCACGAACTGCACAACATGCCGCAGACCGAAGATCCTAAGGCGGACTTCAACCAACGCCCGATGAGCGCCCTTCACTTCCATTAGCTTCGCGCACGACCAAACACGATCGATCATTCGAAGACGAAGACAGATAATAGGCGTTCCAAACGTCGTGTCCTCTTCCCTCCACTCAATCCGGCTGTTAATCGAACAAACTTGGAGCAGACCACACATCTTGGCCAGGCCAGGTGAATTGGTGGCTTGCTTGATTCGTATACGACAATGCCTGCATAGCTTAAACTCCTCTACTTTCATCCCGCTCATTGTCTGGTCACCGCTGACGGTCGTGCGGTCGATGAAGACCTGTACAGAATACATACAGGTCGTATTCTGTACACGATATCGCGCGCTGCATATACGTGACACTGATATGACGATCCCAGAACAACAGGAAAAAGCTTGACAGTAATCGACCTGTTCACCAAACATGGAACAGAGATACTCGGCTACAGGATACGTAGCAAACATGCGTACGCCCGTGGGCTCCTCCAAAAGCGTACAGATCCTTCTTAAAGGACGAACGATAATCGAATTAGCGATTCAGCCCTCAAAAAGAAACAATCATGGAACACACCTTATTGGCGTTGGCTCTACGACAAACTCGAAAACATTAAGGTAAACCGCCCCTGCAGACCTAAATATATATATATATATATCGAACAAAAATAAATTAAATATACATGATCGCGGCAATTACTATGCTGGATAGACAAGAGGGCAACGTGATTCTCTTAAAAGCTTAATACTGACGATAGTCTTTTTAGTATTATGAACGTTCTCAATATAAACTCCAGCCAGGTGCCCAAAAAATTGCGTGCTATGCAGTCGAGGCACTTATGTTGGATCGATGCAGTTACATGCCCTTACAATGATAATATTCGCAGGCAGGACGGATCATATTATACCGATTTAATAAACAAAAAAAACAAAAACACAACTGTGTTCTGAGTGTATTCACTGAACGTTCGGATCACACGATATGGTGACCACGCAGATAAGGTAAGATGCAGGACTTCGCATGGAGAATTACCACTAGATGCATCTTATCGGCTCATTAAAAATATCTAGCAAATTATGGGTATTTGTTCGGCAAAGGTTTCACTGCTGAATAGAGTTACGAGTCCGCCATTTGAAAATCTGAAACTTTACCTTTTCCCTTTTGTGGAAAAAGTTCCTTGTGCTTTTTAAAGCAGTATTTCCTAGGCATCGAAACTTTGGGTTAAATGTGTTCTAAATAAATCTATTTCTTTATAACACATTGCAACGAAACCCAACGACAGCACTTCGGTTGACGCTCGTAACAGACGCTTGTGACACCACGTTGTTCAACGCGCTGTTGTACTAGACTTAGATGGACCCTCTCTAGCAGCGCAACCCCGAAGTATTGGTGGAACGGAGAGATCGCGGAAGCCCGCAGACGCTGCATCTACGCCAGGCGAAGATTCACCAGGGCAAGGCGCAGTAGAAGGAATAACATAATCATTGCGCAATTGCAAAACGAATTTAGAAGATTTAGGGCCACTCTACGCAAAACTATAGATGAAAGCAAGGAACGATGCCATAAGGAATTCTTGTCGGGAATAGAAAACGACCCGTGGGGACGACCGTACAAGCTGATCCGTGGCAAGACAAAAACAAGAAAGAGCGCTAACCTTTCCCCGGACGAACGCCGACGGGTAATAGAAACGCTTTTCCCTCGACATCCATCCCTCAACAGGACGCCTTTCGAATCGGGTGCGGACGAGAGACCAGTCCAAGAGGTGACTCTAGAGGAGGTCCGTGCAGCGGGAGAAAGACTGAAGGCCGGAAAAGCACCAGGGCCTGATGGTATACCGGCCTCCGCCGTAAAAGTTCTCTTTAAAGAGTTTCCTGAAGTAGTTTCCCACGTTGCCACACGGATACTCAGATCCGGACGCTTGCCTCTGATTTGGAAGAAGGCCGACCTTGTGCTTATTCCCAAAATGAACGGCACCTACCGACCAATCTGCTTAGTCAGTACACTGGCCAAGGGTATTGAGGCGATTATAGAAAACCGTTTGCGATTATTCGCAGAAGAACGCGGTCTTCTTTCACCGAATCAGTTCGGATTTCGCAAAGGCCGCTCGTGTCTGACCGCAATACAGCGGGTCGTTGCTAAGGCGGAAGATCTACGACAATCCCCGGCAAGGTCCAGGAATCTTCTCATTGTCGTACTGCTGGATGTTAAGAATGCTTTCAACAGCTTACCCTGGAGGGTGATACTAAGGACGCTCAAGAGAAAAAGAGTACCAAACTACCTTTGTCGAATTGTCTCGGACTACCTGAACGAACGGCGGGTAGGCAATAAGGGATCCGAATTTGAAATGACAGCTGGAGTTCCCCAGGGTTCCATCTTGGGTCCTCTTTTATGGAACTTGGCGTCCGACGATGTCCTACGCTTAAGTAACCTACCAGAAGGGACAGAGCTACTTGCGTATGCGGACAACCTTGCAGTTGTAGTACAGGGCGGCACCCCCCAGCAACTGGAACTTAGAGCCAATGACGCCCTGGCCGAGATTTCCGTCTGGATGAGGGGAGCGGGTTTGACGCTGGCAGCTACCAAAAGCGAGGGAGTCATCCTCCTTGGCCCAAGAGGGTGTGCTCTCCCAAAGCTAATCTTGAACGGCTAGGATATTCGAGCCCGCTATATGGGAATGTACCTGGACAGAGGCCTGCGAGGAACACCTCATCTCCGCTTGGCTGCAGAGAAAGCCACTAAAGTTTCACACGACATCGCCCGATTGATGCCGAATACATTCGGACCGCGAGAATCAACGCGATGCCTTCTTACGTCGGTTGCCGAGTCGATTATGTTATTCGCGGCCCCTGTGTGGCCACTAACCACACTGACTCTAGCCCGCAACAGGGCGCTGATGCGCAAGACCCAACGAATCGCGGCTTTACGGATTACGATGGCTTACAAGACGGTCAGCACGGCGGCTGTCCTTGTACTGGCTGGTACGATCCCTTGGGACCTAAAGGCCGACGACCGTCGTCGCTTGTGGGCGGAACCGACAAGCAATAAGGAAGAAAAAAGGGAAAAAACGTTGATTTCTTGGCAAAATGAATGGGACGCCATACAGGACGGGGCACCTGGGGCCCGTGTAAAGGCTCTGATCCCTGACGTTAAGGCGTGGATTAACCAGCGCGGCGGCGAGTTGACACACCACGTGACTCAAGTGCTCACAGGGCATGGCAACTTCGAGAGTTACCTCTTTAGAATAGGAAAAGCAGATACGCGACTCTGCAAGCACTGTGAAGGAACAACGGAGGACACGCCGGAACACACAATATTGCTGTGCCCGGCGTGGGCTCCATTACGCAAGGACATAACCACAGCAAGTGACGGCAGTCTTAAGAAGCTGGCACACCTTCTTATGTACTCACGTGATGACTGGAATCTTATAGCTCGAACAATCGAACGTATTATGCACGCCACAGAATAGAAAAATCGTTTTTACTTGACAAGGCCCCGTGAGGCACTCCAGGGCAGCTAAGATAAGGACGCTACTATTCACCCCCCCTCAATTGTTTGAAGTATTGCTTGCGCAGTTCCCAGTTGAGTGTGGGGATGGGGACATGACTGGTTTTTAGTGGGTTGGAGCCCCACACTACCGGCCAACATTTGCAGTGAGCTTTCCTACCGTGGTATCCGTGTGTGCGAACCGCATTTCCCAGTTAGTCCCTCAAAAAAAAAAAGCAGCGCAACTTAGTAGCAGAATAGTGCTCAACCAGATTCAACAGAACTCAACCAAAGCCGATCATCGAACTTGACCTAAGTGGTCTATTCACGGTTACCAATGAGTGTTTTAGAGCAACACGATAACCGCTCAATCTCAACAGTCCGGCCCCCAATTCATTGAAGATACACTCCACGGCGAGTTCCAAGCCCGCGGGGGACGAAGGATAGTCTAAAATTAAAAACAACTTCCTTAATAATGTTTTTTTATTTCTAAAATATTTTAATTAAAGAGCATAAACGTAATATGCTTTCAAAGCCTGGATGTTTGAAGAAAATACGAACATAGTACATACACTTCTTACAACATACGTATACATGTTTAAATATACATCGGCCAAACGCGACAATTGGGTGGGTGATCGTCAAACTCGCAGAAGCGAAAATGTCTTGTTTAGAAAAGTAGAGTGAAGAATAATCGTATTGAAAACAGTCTCTGCAAAAAGCAAGATCCAAGCTTAGTAAAAGACCAGTAGTGTAATATTTATCAAAACTACCTAAATTATCAAGTCCATCGCTTCATAGCACCAATAGCAAATTGGTCAGCGTTAACGATAGTAGACAAAAAGAACGAATGACCATAGAGAAAACATATATATATATATATATATATATATATACATGTAAAACTCTGAAGTACGTAAGTCAGAAGTGGTCAGATCAGTGTGCCCCATCGGAATATAAAATCTTGGAAATAAACAGGACGACGACAACGACAGCAAAGTGAAGTAAGTAGTGCAATTATTTATGTGATTCTGCAGACTGCCACAGTCCCTGCAGCGACAGCAGTCGCAGAGAGAGCCATAGAAACGGAGCAATGTCCAGGTGACCAACTAGCAGCTCACTGACCTGCAGTTTGATGTTGAGTTCCGATACGACGAGCGCTTTATGCACGAGCTGACCGAAGGCGGCGCTGAGCGCGGTCAGCTTCTCCCGACCCTGATAGCAAAGAGGCTGGTGTTCCTCCTCGAGATCGCCTAGCATTCCATCTAACTCGATGTACACCTGGAAAACACAATTCGCCACCGCCACAACCAACCATCGCCGCCGAACAAACCACACCAACAACACGTTCATTTACACAGTCATGAATATATCAGTCATCATGGAAAATGCGCGCATTATATATATATATATATATATATATATATATATATATATATAATATAGTATAGTAGTATAATATAGTAGTAGCGTAGATTCAAAATAGTGAATCAATCCTTGTCAACTTCCTACGTATATCAAATGTAGAGCCACTAATATCTGTTTTGCATCTGACATTAACTCATGAATATCAATCAACTTCTTCTATAATAATAATGGATAATAGTCCTTGCATAGGAGTATGCAAGGTTTCCTTCTGTTCAGTAAATAGTTGACGACGGGGGAACTTCAATTCCCGTTTTGTTGGCTCAGATACGGGTCTGAGAGCGTACCCACTAAAGGTTGAGTCTGTTGTTAAAGGGACACAGATAAGCCACCTTCAATCAACCCTGCATGATTACCAGCTATATCTGTAGGTAAAAGTTTCAGCGGTTATCGGTATAGCGCAGTTCTCTTTTTCCAAAAATATTCATGGAAACTTTGGAAATAAAAACCAATAACACCAAAATCATCCAGTATCACTAGCTTACCGCTTTGTTCATCTGTCCGTCACTGAAAAAGACTTACTCGCGTCGCTGCGACAATGCGCTTATCCTTGTATGCTATGCCTGTCACGGCACCAAGCCTCAGCAAATTTTTGTTTGCTTTTTCGCAGTTTGGCACTTAGGAAACGACATACAAATGGTCCAAATTGTCGGTACCAAGACAAAACAAACTTATTTTTTTTAAACAAACATTTTTTGTCAAGGACGAAACGAATGAGTTTCCTTCAATCTTCTTGATCAGTCTGAGTAAACGGCAACTGAGTAATCCGCATTTTCATAGCAGATCTTCTGGCGTTAAAGCACACGTCAAGCGGCCAGTCTGTTCACGGGCATCTGGAGCAGCGTCGGTGCAATCATAGCACACGTGTCGACTAGAGTTAGCCATAGCCCAGTGCAAACTCGAGAAATCAGAAGAGAACACAGGACGCAGACAGTGAGTGGTGAGCGGAACCGTGCATTTTTTGACTGAGCAAAATGACTGGCAATTAATTCTACAAACAGCCTCAAGTAGCACCTGGTTTGCGGTTCATTTGAAAACCTCACTCTCCTTTGACATGCATGAGTTCTGTGCGTCTTTCGTTGTCTCTCTCTCTCTCAGCAGCGAGAGAGAAAAAATACCAAGAAAATTCGAAATATTCACAGAAGTGAAAGTTTAAAGCGTAATTGTAAACTGACTAAAATAATAATGTGTAATAGTACACTGGCTTCTTGTCGAAGTGAAGTAAAAAAAAGTGTCTCTAAAACATTAAGCTCGCGACGCCAACGAAATGTGTGGTAAATTGTGAAAAGAGATATCGAGAATAATATTTTATTTTGTAGTCGAAACTGGCGGAGCTTTTGCCACCGCCAAAAAACACACTGTCCGCTTTTCGATTACAAAGTACGAACGCGTGGAACAAGAAAAAACGGAGTTTAGAGCAAAGTGGAATCGAGCGCGGATTTAGCCACCTTATTTTCAACCTATGGGACTAGCGCTCTATCGACCGTCTATAAGGGCATTTAACTTGTGGACAACGATAAAAAAAGCCGAAAGCAGGAACTTGTATCATCTTTGTGCCCTGCGTGCAATCACAGGGGTTAAATGAAATGCCGACTCTTTTGCACTGAGGTGGCACACTGGTGAAGGTACACCGGTTAAGAGCGAGAGCACCTCCATTTGCTTCCACAGTTTGACCAATTTGAGGTCAGTCGTTTTAAGGCTTAAAGTTTGAACATTACATTTGATTCGAATGACTATATATGAGAACAGGAGAGGAGATAGCCGTTTTGGTACACTATATTCTGGCCAATATAAGCACTCAGCAACACGATCAACATCGCGTGCGTTCAAAGGCCTATACGGAGCATTGTCGTAAGGTGACTCACAAATGTCCTCAGCTGCAAATGTCACACCTGCGTTCGATCTTTACCAACACTATCCTAACCTTAAAGCGAAAAGCCTCAAAACTGTCCGCAGAGGATTGACGTCTGTGGAAATTGAAGCGCTAGCCGCCTGAGTGTAATCAATCATCATCCTCGTCGTCATCTTGTACGAATAAATAATATAACTAATAAAATCGATATTATTTGCGTGACCGCCATTCTCATTTCGTTAAGCTTCCAAGATTTGTACCTTAACATTTACCGTCGAGGGAATATGTTCAGTCGTGAAAATTAAGCCAAAAAACAAGTCGCATAGCAGGTGTTTGCTCACGCCAATCGTTTCCTCTTAATTGGTGTACAGCAAATGTTTCAAACGAAAAGAGGCCGTTCCAAAATATACTATATTTGATAGTACTAGGACTAATATTTGTTGACAGCTATAATTCAGCACAAAGCGGGCTTTGCGGGCACTGTTTCACCAAACCCCCTCCCCTCTACCACGGGTGTTACAGTTTTCACATTCGGCCAGTCAGAGTTCTAACAACTGCCCCCAGTGACGGCTAGTCCAAAGTAAGTAGTATCGGTCAATGCCGGCAAAATGATTTAAACTGAAACTTGATCAACAAATTACGTCTTCTACTAAGGTCCCGCAGACTAAACGACACCGAACGTATGGACCCATGCGAATGTTTGCGCCGTGGAATACATAAACGGCCTAACTATATATAACAGTGATGCCCTTGAGTATTCTTACTGCGTGTATCGGTATCAAAGGTGTTATGTGCGGGAGAATCTCGGCTAGTCTTAAATTTCTCATAGGTGGAACAGCTAGACCATACAATTGCCACGTTCATTTAAACGTATCGCACTTGTACTGGTTGAGATTATGGCGCGTTCGAACAAAAATATTTTCAATCCACCGAATGGGCATTGTGTTACCGTAATTGTCTCATAATATAACATGCTTTTGTAAGAATAGTTGTCGTCAACCGTTCCCTTCTACTGATATATTGCATGTATACAGTATCTTGTAGTTTCCGTAGTGTTCTACGGGGCTCGTTAAAACATGATGTATTTGAAACATAGACGGCAAGCATTCCACATGTTTCAAGACCGTTTTTCAGGAGATAGAACGATTAAGTATATATTTCGACTTCGAAGGATAATGGTTGTGTTAACAACTGTTTCCACGTATTGTCATCTACAATCATAGACACCAAGAAGCAGATAAAACAAAATAGAACAAAATAAGCACTAGCAGGACAGAATAGATAGGGAGCCAAAGTAGGTAAAAGCCAATACAATTATCGCCTGGCAACTACTGGCGACTGGCTGATCGTCTAAGGCTGAATATTCACTGCCGCACTAGAATATTATACATAGCCGACACCGGCGTATCTTGTGGCTATCTCTCGCAAGTAAGCTAGGCTGTAAAAAAAAGCAGCTTTCCTGGAAACGACACAGTAAATAAAAAAAAAAGATATAGTGAGTGAAAGGCTCTCTCAACGCCAACGCTCATCCGCAACACCTGTGTACAAGCAAATACATATACACATATTCAATACGCCGCAGTTTTCAAACTCGGCGGCTGTAGCTGGGCGTTTCTCGTCAACTTCGTTATTCTTTGTCGTCTAATAGATTGATACGTGTCATCAATACCGATCTCATGTTGCTAGCACATGTCTATAATATATATATATATATATAAATGTGCTACAACACGGGGTCGGTATTGACACACGTATAAATATATATATAAATAAATGTGCAACAACATGAGGTCGGTATTGACACACGTATATATATATATATATATATATATATACAAACTATATCGTAATGCATCGTATTAGAACGTATGAAAGACGCACCTTGTCAAACTCCTTCTCCAGCAGCTGAACCCATTTGAGGGCGATCGGGCCCGGACTCGCCGTGACGTTTTCTGACGAGCCCATTCTAATGCATGGTCCACTGTCCGTCTCTCTCGTGTTGGTCGCGGATCAATCGGGCAACGACGATCTACGAGGCAGGCAAGGCGGTGAATCTCAACTCAATAAATCAATCAATCAACCAATCATCCAACCAACCAACCAACCAATCAATCAATCCGTCAGTCAGTCGATCAGGTATCAACGCACCGCAATCTTTGTTAGTGCACAAATAGAACCGACAAATCAATCCACACTCGACACGACGCGGCCACTTGCCACACTGGTCATCCGGCGATCAGGTGCACACACGGCAAAATATCCGTCGGGCACTCAGATAGATAGATAGATAAATAGTCGCTGTTCGCAACAATCGAAACGAGACAGCTGGCTGTCGAAAAGGGTGGCTGGCTGCCTCTCTGACGACTTCTTGAAGCGCCTTCCGACACACTACGTACGACACCTGATCACTGACGGGCCTGTCGACACCCGAGACCAAAACGTGTCCTGTCTGGGACGGCGTCGTTAACCGTCGGAACGAGAAGCGAAATGCGCGGAACGCGGGATCGGCGGCAGTCGCAAATCGTCTGCTACTGCTGCTGTGGCTGCGGCTGCGGCTTCTAGGTCTGTTGCGGTGAGCGCGGCGGATGTTTGTATTATGATGATACTATCATCATTCACATGAACATTTATTCATTGTAATTAATCACCGACGGTGGGAACATGACAATTGGGTCCCTGCGAACGTGTGCACGTTTACGAAGGGTCCAATGTAGGAACCAACCAATCCGTCAGTGATGATACTTATTATTAGTATTATTAGTGTTTATGATTTTAGTGTTTATGATTAAATGCAAAAAAGTGGCGGCCCGCTGGATTCGGATAATTCGGAAAGACAATCGTAATTGGCAGCAATGACAACTTAACGACGGACAACCGAGTATACCGAGTAACCAATATATGAGTGACACGCACGTATGAATTGAAAACGACGTATCGACGTGTGAATGCGTTACAGTTACGTGCATGACTCCTGAGTGTATGTGTATGTGTGTGTGTGTGTGTTCGCGCGTAGAGTGGTGAATTGACAGAAGAAGTTATTCAATCAATCATATTCATTATTCCTTTTGCTTATCGAGTTGAAAGCGCAAAGCTAGAGACAAAGACGTAAGCGTTGTCTTCTTCGTCTTTCACGTTCTTCTGCTCATCATCTGGAAAAAGCCTAATGCATAAGGTATCGTATGATGAACGATACGGTTGTCATATGATATTCGTTGCTTCGCACTCGTCTGACAACGTTGTCTAATGTTTTGGTTTCTTGCGATTGAGTTTTTGTCTAATTATTCTTGAACTTTTCCACGTAGTATATATATATATGAGGACGGTATTGTTTACCATACCTTATGCATATATATATATATATATATAGAAAATATTGTGATGATTTATTAATCATTTACAATACGTTTGCACACTCGGCAGTGCTCGCCTTAATAAAAATTATAGTAAAAAGGTGTCACGTGAAGTTAAGAGTCAGTCGGGCCGCAAACCTCGGCATCTAAAACCCAGACCTCGGTAGACCTATATATATATATATATATATATATATATATATATATATATATATATATATATATATATATATATATATATATATATATATATATTTATATGACGTAGAATAGTTCGAGAATACTAGACGACAAAAACTTAATGTATATGTCTTTAAGGTACCGACTGTAATCCATTGTGGACGGCAAATTTAATATTGTCATATATGTCATTATTATACCCACTGTACATGATGTCATACATAGTCAAAAACAGCTAATGATATATATATAAATATATATATGTCGGGTCTGCGATAATTCCTCCATCAAACTTTAGGAACAAGTGGTTGTATCAAGATTAAATTCTTTGCAATTCTTATATTTTGGCCTTTACGTTCAATTATCCGTTTTTAGAAGTCATTTCCGCCCTTGTTCCATTGAGAAAAAAATTCACTGAGTTATACTAGATCTCAAAGTTTATTGGACGAATTCAGGGAGACCCTGGATATATATATATATATATATATATATATATATATTACTAGCCTCTCCGTCCAGATGTTAATTGAGGGGCATCTTAAAGCCAGTTCTTTTACTCTGAGGTCTCAGAGAATTCTTGAGCGCGTAGTCTAGGGGACTAGTTTGCTAGTCATGGTTGTCATCTACCAGGGTATCGCCGGTTCGATGCCCGATGTTAATCGAATTTTCATTACGCGATGCTCCGGAACAAAAAAATATATTACCCATCACATTTGACTTAAGATATAATTTGTACTCACAGTAGCAACGCTATAGCAAAATTGACTTTACAATTTCATACACTAAAATAGATATAGTTAACACCAATTCCTTCATTTACGAATATATGGTTCTTTTACTATATTCACGTTGCGATTGGTAAGATATAGTTTGCACACCACATATGCTGATAGACTTGATGGGATATTAACATTAGCATATATATATATATATATATATATATATATATATATATATATATATATATAGTATAATAGAATACATATATTTATATATGCTTTGATATATGATTAATAGCATGTTTTTGTTTTGCTACTGTTACAGTATTATTTGTGCCTGTTGTTCTAAACCTCGTGAAGATGCCACGTCTACACTCCCTAACCAGTGTTCGTCACGACCACAAGGATCTGCTGGAAAAGATAGAGGACGACATGCAACTCTTAATACGCTCAGCTAACGCCCACAACATACTTTTAAAGGTAATTAATTAATTGAAGTTTTTGAAAGTAAAATAAGGTTTACATAAATTTATGTTTTTTTCTACTAAAACATGTTCTTGGTGAAGAATTTGATGTAACAGCTCGGCCATCGATGTGGCGAGGTAAATTGTAATACGCATTCGACAATCGACGAAATCGCGCATTTGGTGATAAATAAACAAATATGGCAATCGCTTACTGACGAGTTCTGAAAGCAGCGCTCAGCTAGTTGTTCAGTGACGCAACGTCATATGGTAATAGCCCTCTGAAATGCAACTATTGTTTTATATATATATATATATATATATATAGCCCGCCAATTGTTCAATTGGCATTTGTGCTTTTTGCCAGCTGTAAGCAATTGACTAGCTGCGATTTTAGTTTTTACTCATAGCTCTTGGCCGGAAGTTCATTAAATAAAAACATAGGGGCGGACAAAGCTATCTACTTGCCTGAATACATATGACGATACCAACGGCGTTAATGAACTGGGCGTGGCAAGCGGCAGTGAAACGCGCTTTTTCATTTTCGATTTTAGACGGTTGGTAGGGAGTAAACTTACACAGCAAATGGGTAGCGTGTTGGTTAACCCAATATATATATATATATATATATATAACTGACAATTGTTACATTTTATATATAAGCAAATAAACGTTTAATGGCATACCTATACCAAAGGTATCTTCTCATTTATATATATATATATATATATATATATATATATATATATATATATATATATATATATTACGAATGTTTTTAAAGATGAATGTTACAAAATTCCCAAATGTAAATTGATAGTAATTTTGTTGACAACATTGTTTGAGTAATGGCTCCCAACAGAATTAACATGTTAGCACTTTGAGATAAACAATTGTCTCCGCGCTTACATGTAGTCATAGGTTCTGTAACCTAGGATTAGCTCAGTTCAACAACATACCTCGAAGAGGTGCTGAATTTACAGGCTTAATATGGTTAAGGCTCCTACTACCCACCAGCTGAATCGAATCTGATCTGCCACATGCTCGCCATAATGGCTAGTTATTATATCTGATTAGTTATTCGCTATCACTCGCTTCGTGCTAGTGGACATCATATTTCTTCATATCATTTTGGCAACGTTTTGCGACATATAGTTATGTGCATTGCTACAAGTTAAGTCAAGTACGATACATTTGTCCGCTGCGAATGCATATTTTAACGTCAAATGTGTTTGCCTAGTTCTTAAAAAGTTTATTGTGAACTGCATCAGACATTACTTAGACAGTTTCGCGTCCGCATACATTCATTCGTAATTAGGGTAGATTCTGTACTGTATGTGGCATATAGAAAATATTGTGATGATTTATTAATCATTCACAATACGTTTGCACACTCGGCAGTTCTCGCCTTAATAAAAATGGTGGTAAAAAGGTGTCACGTGAGGTTAAGATTCAGCTGTCCGTGTCCTTGCTTGATGGTAGCCCCCGCTCTTATGGACCCGGTGCGAGCGGTATATCCTCAACGTTCCTTGCAACGTTAAGACGGTAAGATCCATAAGATTCTTCTTCGTGACGCCGAGCCCCAAGAGCGTACTCGCAGATTCGGAGTCCCATACACCACTCATAGAGATAGTGATGAATCCGAATCTGCGAGGTTTTTGCGGGTCGGGGAGCGCCGCTCTTAGGAACTCGACGTCATATTTGGTGATCTTGTCCTGCCGCGCTTTTGCGAGGTCCCTGTTCGGGCCGCAAACCTCGGCACCTAAAACCCAGACCTCGGTAGGTGTTGTTATAACGAGGTCGGGCTTTAGACCCGGTGCGCCCGGTCGACGGAATACTCGCTCACGAAGCACCTCATGAGCCCTCTCGCGGAGAAGACGTGCCACGCGATCACAGACGTCGTCATGTCTCTTTGTAGTTTGTTTGTGTGTTGTATATATATATATATATATATATATATATATATATATATATATAGAGAGAGAGAGAGAGAGAGAGATTAAATAATAAACATGAGTGCCCTCAGAATCGTTTATTGGGGAAAACTAAGGTTCTTCTCAGAGAAAAGTGTTGTAACCTGTAGTTAAAATATAATTTTTCGTAGGAAATACTGTGTACACGTCCAGATTGCCATTTACACCAAATCCAGGTAGCATTTTCAAAGGCAGACTTGTAATCGAAGTATGGACTTATGTGTGCACTCGGCCCAATCGTATTGCGTGTCCAGCAACTGGAGCGTGCAGCTTTTACGGTGTAAATGTACGGGCAATTATATCTTCTCTGATAACGGTTATATATGTACGTGGTTTTCTGACCTATTTGAGCCTGACTTCTTAGCGCAAATAAATTGGAGGTATTGTGCTAGCTAAAAGATTTTTTTTATAGAATAAATATATATATATATATATATATATATATATATTTATATATACTTGTAACGAGACGTTAGATAGAGTGGATACAGAGTGAGAGCTCCCTAACTGATAAGAATATGAATGTTGCGATTTGCATGTTTTCAGGGTTATCCTTCGTTACTTGATGATAATTACAAGACTGACATGGAAACGGCAATGAAAGAGTTGCACAAGGTCTCTAGTGAAACAGCCAGGCAGCTGGAATTCGTCGATATGGCGTTACAGGTAAACGAAACAGTGCTTATTCACCACGCAGGAGGTCGAAGACAAAGCTTTTTTTTGGGTTGACCCCCAACTAAGACTTAACGTCCACGCAAACGCTTGCGCATTGCTTCGTAACACGGACCCCATAAAAGCAATGCATTTACGAAGCGGGGATCGAACCCATGCCACCACTAGACTCGATCGAGCCCGGTGGTGGCGTGGTGGATTAAGTCTCCGCCTCGCGACCGGAGAAGACACGGATAGGTGCGCGGGTTCGAGCCCCACTATTGCACTTTTGTATTTATGGGGGTAGTCCGTCTATGAAGCAATGTGAAAAACAGTTCCGTGGACGTTAAATCTTGGCTGAGGGTCAGCCCGAAAACTTTACCACCAGACTCGGCAGGAGGTCAAAGACAGGGCCGATCAAATCGCAAACGGCATCTGCTCGCTTTAGGGCTCTGTTTGAAGTGCCGTTTTAGAGCCGTATTTGCAACAATCAGTAAACTATCTAATTTTATTCTAATTAACCTCAAATCCCTAATACGGACTCTTAGCCTAGGTTCTTTCTCTCTCCTTAGCCGTTCTTTTTTCCACGCTACCTTTAATTGCTACGTCTTACAACATTGGAGCGTTACTGTCACGCAGTACAATAATTGGTATCTATCTATATATATATATATATATATATATATAGCGTAATGCACCGGCACAGCGGTTGTCACGTCGGCAACTTTAAGTAAAACATTCTCTCGTTGTACTAGATGATTGATTTTATCATTAGAATTTATTGAACTCTACTAATTTAGATAATAACATAGCGGGCTTTATTTGCAGGAACCAGACATTGATTTCCAAGTGCGATTTGATGATTTTTTCACGCCTGACACTCAGCCGCAAAGCCGTCGTCCGAGTGGTCGCTCTCGAAGGGCTCGCAACAGCAATAACAGTAATAACGGTAATACTAATATAAATAATAACGAGTTCGATGCTCTGAGAGAGTTGCGAAACGCATTAAATCCAGTGAGAACCACCACCAATGGAAGAGAAGAGCCGTCAACTGCAGAAAGCACTCAACGTAGCAATGTCGACCTTGAGGTTTGTCTCTATCTAGGTGTTACGTTATGATGCATGATGTTGATGATAATGGCTTATAATAATACGTTTTTAAACAAGGGTTTATTTTATCAATATGTACAGGGATAATAATAGTTGTTATTATTATTCATATGAATATTATTATTTTTATTATTATTAATAATATTGCATGTTAGGCAATGTTACAGTTGCGAGGTTTGAACGTATTATTGCAATTAGTGCAGAGAAAATGCACTTTTCTCCATGTCGCCTGAAATAGATGCCGCGTTTTCTCCGCAAAGGGCCAAAGATAATGCTTGCAACGCTTTGCAGACGGCCACTAAACCTCTCGGTTTAAGTGTAGATGGTATACCGGCTTTCCTAAGAGATCTTATAATCACACTGTTTAGTTCGGTATGTCTGGACGATCTACCGGCGCTCTTCAGGTAGCTCAGTGGGTGCAGGCCACTGAAATCTATCATTTATCTCTACACAAATATCTCTGCACAGAAACGGCTCGCAGACAGGAGCGCCGATTCTAAGTGCTGACATCATGCGGCAGGAGTTGGGGTCCAGCATGATGCCGAGCTGAGGCGAGAGTAAGGCTTTAAGTCAACCCCCACTGAGGGTATCTCGTTTCGCTAAGAACACAGAGCGGTCTCTTCGGGAGACAATTCCCTCTATTATCTTTCTGCTCCTATTTTTGATACTGAGCTCATCTAGATTAAACTGGCTGAGATGTTCTTCAAGTCAAAGCGTTAAAAGCAAGTCGGCCTCGTGTATGATAGCATTTACATCCCAGAATAAGGCTAAGGCCTCCTTGTATTTGTGGTAGATTAAGCAGGTGGCTGGGCGTTTTTCGTTTATCTCTTCTATCATCAAGTCTACGTGGATGGAGTTAAAGTTACAAACGTTTGTGGAAGTCCAACTTGACTATAATTTTGTCTTTGTTGCTTTTGCCACTGCTATTTACCCTGTTTGTGTTTCAGTGTTGTCTGCTATACTCACTGTTTTTTAGAGATTTTTCAGTTTATATCATCGCCGTTGATTTTTGTTGTCGTTTCAGGTGGTCAACTCGGAAATGTGCCGTATCGACCCACTGAGTCGAGGCCCGATCAAGGAGAGGGTACGCAATCGGCGTTGTCACCATATCTACTGCTACACGACAATCGTTCCCTACATCCGTTCCATGACGTATCCCCGCTGCCCAATCGCTGGATGCAAACTTCCGCACATTGTCGAAGCGGATCTAGAACGCGTTGAAGAAAATGATGAATGAAGTGACGTAGGTTACGAAAGAAGCATAATCGTGTACATTCTGAAATACCATGTACAATATCACGTATTGAAATGTGCGAAGTAGACAGTTTACTTTTATGCGGATCTTATATAAATGAAACATTCCCTTTTAGATATGATTACTTTGCGATGACTTAGATAGGTTTGCACAGCGGATATTGAATAAAAATTCATTTTTGTGATATATTTGGATTATTGGTCGTGCAGAAGATATATATATATATATATATATATATATATATACATATATTCACATTTCCCTGTAACCATAAACTTAAATAATATATTGTTATTTATATAAGGCATAGTATTTATTTTGTGTCTTTAAAAATACAATTGTCTTGTATGAACGTTTTACACATCTTATACAAATGCATGTATCTTCCGGTGCATGAAACCCCCCATCCCGCATAAGACGTCATGAAAGCCATGAACAGCGAAGCGCGTGAGAATGTGTCAATTCGTTCGTCCGGCCTGTTTCCATGTTTCAGAGGTAATCGCATCCGTGCTATAGAAATCAGGATCAATCTGCGCCATTTTCCACTCCCAAGAGCTGATAAATTGCGCGTACGCGCAATTTATCAGCTTTTGGGAAGGTGGAAGGGAGTTTGAACCTACGCTTTAAGTCCTTTATAAGCAACGGTGTTTCACATAGCAGATAGACGTATCTGTTCAGCGGTGTACGATGCAAACCCAGAGCTTGCTTCAGGAATGCAGGCTTAATCCGGCGCGCTGTCCGTAATGTGCTCCACGAAGGACCGACAGTTTGTAGGGAGTATTACCCCTAGATATTTGAATTTGTTTACATATGTCAGAGATGCTCTGCGGCTTCTGATGCAAAGCATCAGAAGCCGCAAGACGGCCACCGCGTCGGAATTTCAGGGCCTCTGTCTTGTCCATATTAATCAATAGGCCAGCCTCTTCCACATACACCGACAGCCTTGCCAGCGCCTGCTGAACGTGAAACCGATTTTTTCCGAAAATCACAAGATCATCGGCATATAGCAGAGTTTTCACGTGCCCCGACCGGTCTTGAATGCGTCGTGGCACATCGCTCAGCAATTGGGAGAAAAGTAGCGGGTCTAGGAGGGCTACTCCGTCGTCTATGTTTACCGAATTCTCCTGCAGTATGGTCTTAATCAGCAGTAGCATGTTGTCAGGAACCCACACTGAGCAAGTTTCATTAGAATCTTGTCACGTGGCGCCATATCGAACGCGGACTTAAAATCCACAAACACCGCAAATAGAGCTTGTTTTGGCCTCCTGGGAATCGCCTGTTGCATTTATTGCAGCAAGATCTCACACGCGGTCATGGTGGAATGATCTGCACGAAATTCGTGCTGCTCTGGCGTGATACAGGAGCAAGCCTCCAGGTATCTTGTCAACCGCCGGGCGATGAGGAGAGTCAGCAGCTTGTAGCAGCAGCTCTTCTTCGCGATCGCCCGCCATGAGGGCTGCTTTTGTTCTTCTAGATGATGCTAAGAAGAGCATTGCTCCGTCATGCTGGCAGACGTCCATGTCTTAGGCAGGTGTTGAACAGACTCGTCCAACAAGGAAACATGTCAGCCGCATACTTCAGGTGTTCGTTGTGGATCATGTCCGCATATATAAGGCAAAGTAGGAATACCGAATTTTTCTAACACTATTCTAGCCTGCTAGTTTTGCTCAGTTATCTCTACAAGTCATACAACTTCGGAAAAGGTGTGGTCTTCAAATGTAGGTTTCCCTGTGAAAAGAAAGGTTTTTTCAATTCCCTCATTGCTCAGCTAGCAATCGCCCGAAGTTTAACTTAGGATTCCCCATCAGCAGCAATTGGCGAACCCCTTAGGATGCGCCGATTGGAATTTGTTATTTTTAATGATCTGCTAGGTATAGGTAAGCATAACACGTGCAGCATCGGTATATGGGTATATCAGGTAGGGCCCATGGAAAAGTGAACTTCGAGAACTCGATCGGGGCGGTCACAGTATGATCAAGGAACTGCCGGTCGATCCTTTGACGAAGTGTCCGCCACCTGCCGGCCTGTCGCGAGTTTCGTCGAGTAAATACCTCTTGCCGTCAGCCCGTCAAGCACCAAACGCCTAGAGAACAGTTCTCTACCTTCTCATGCGTCGACGTCAGTTCATAAAGAAATGAACACGGCCATAACTAAAATAACAGCTTACTCTTTGTAAAATACAACTGTATTGAAACGTTACACCTGCTATATATATATATATATATATATATATATATATGTAGGTCCCCCAAGAGAGCGCAGATTCCATCCAGTACGGGTCGAATTATACAAAAGTTCAACTGATATGTTCACATTCCCGCATTTGTACTGCATTTCTCCCATCATTTTAGGATTTGATTATACATGTTTATATGGCAGTCGCTATGAAATCGATAATCTTGTCCTTTCGGATGTCGCTGAATTTGCCAGCCGGTCTCGAGCATGATACAGCCTTAGCCTAACCTGAGGTAAATTCGGTGTGCCACTGGCTTCCTTCGAGCGCTTCGATTGAGCTGTTCGTTGCTAGGCGTCTTGCCGAATTAAAAACAACCTCCTTAAAAAATGTTTTAATTCTAGGCGTCTTGCCGAACTGTTTGTCTTGTCCGGTTACTTCCTTTGTCCGTTCCGGGTATGGGAGTAAATGAGAGCCACTCCGTTTCGATTCTGGCCCAGCCTGTAAATCATGAACTTTATGTTACCCCTAAAAAATCGGCTACATTCTGCGACCAATATCACTGCGCTCGAGTAACGATCTCAATTCTAGGCCGCTTCCTAGTGCAGTTTTTATCAACGTGTTTGACCAACACTGCTTCAAGCACTAATCGCGACTGGTTACTCCTCACTGGAAGTAGCTAGCACTAACAAATTCGAGAAAGCAGGACACGATCTACACGTAGTTACTGCGAATTAATTCTGTCTTTGATAGTTAGATAGACGCCCGGCGCCCGTACAAAAAAAAAACAGGTCTAAGACTTGGTGGACGCACTATCTGTATATATATATGAGTTTTATTTACCATTCCTTGTGGAATAACTTTTCATCATCAGATGCGCTCGCTGTGTAGTATGTCATACAGCGTGCTGCTGGCTTCGTATAGTTTTATACTATTACTATGGTATCCTTGTATGTATTTTTAACAAACACCCTCGTCTGTCTTGCATTCATACTATTAATTTGTCATGATAAATATTTACGTATGTATACCTAAAACAAAGACAGAAAAATGAAAATTGCACATCAATCATCGTCGTTTATTCGTTTCCCTCACTATAGATGCATCTCTACTAGACATCGCTGTTACCATTAACGACATAGCCCATTACGACTCCTGCGTTACAACGCTTTCTTCCGCCTTTCCTCTGTCACCCGTTCTTGAGGTCCTGCATCGTCCGTTTCTTCGCCTCGTGCTTCGAATGGTCTACAAGACCAACCTGCCACAAAATCTACTGATGATGCTTATGATTTTCCCGTCACTCCTTGTACTCGAGCAAACATAATTGCTCGGAGTCGTCTGTTCTGCTGTTTGCCCGCCGGTCTAACCGAACCAGCCATCCGAGCCACCGAGCCATCTAACCGAACGGCTTCTCAAATAACGACACTCATCCAGGGCTCATTCAGTTTTGCTAACTGCATATGGGATAACGTATACACAACAAACCGCTGTTGATCTTAGTGTCGGTGCTAACGATCATGTTTCAACAACAGCCCCTATTCACATTCATAATGTCCGGAGTTCCTCGATTTTTCCATATATATATATATATATATATATATATATATATATATATATATTAGACGGTCGGGCCAAGGTTCAGTCGATCGACATGTAGTACTCGGCTCTCAATGATTTCATTGCTATGAGCTATCTACCTTTCCTGTTGACAGTAGAAATGATAGAAGTATGATGGCTGTCCGTTAAACGAGTATCGTCATCGAATATTGTCATTATATGCATATACGTTCATGTATGTATTTACAATAGGCAGGTCAACAACTTAAATCCTAGTGTATATATATTTTTTCGGATTACATAGCGGACACGAATATAATAAAATAGCTAGCACCGTATGACCCATCATTATCCAGCGGACACGATGCGTAGAAATAGCACACTTCAACACGATAGCTCCCGTTCTGGCGGGTTGAATGGACAATTTCACATATACATATGTGGAAGAATATAGTGTTCAACACGCTCTTGTTGATCATGATGCATGCTTTTTCAACGAATATTCGCCATCTTATATCTCTTCATCACTAACAAAATTCGTTCTTCGTATTTCGGCAGGAATTGCTCAAATAACAATCTTCTTAACGGTTGCGTTGTTTAGTTTGTGTCGACGGAAATCTCCCGTCGTTTCACATAGTTCAATTTAATTCAAAGTAGAGGCATATATATATATATATATATATATATATATATGCGTGTAGAAGATTAGAAAGTGTCCTGAGGGTGGCTGAAGTCGCCGCTCTCTGCTTTGCCAGGCCACAAGCCTCCTGGGCATCACACGTTTGGCAAGCGTAATACGCGCAGACACGCGCGCGCTTCATTGATCAGCCATAAACCCTTGGCGTGTTGGCGTGTGACAGACCTAGACAGGAACGCACGCGGGTACCGCTAAAGCCGGTCATGTAATGAGATGGTTGGGAGCATCGGCAAACATGTACTTGAGATTGTAGGCTTCAGCGACCAGCAGTGTGATCTCGGCGTCGCCCCACTTGGCCGTCGGCAGGTTCTGAAGCAGCAGCATGAGACCCTGAAAATCCCGCTCGCGCAGTAGCTCCTTCGAGAAGTGCTTGAGAAAGGCGGCGCACACGTACAGATGAAACACGGAAAATCCACTATCGCCCTCGGCGAGATATGTGTCCCAGAGGCGAACGGTGCAGCGTAGCGGCAGCTCGCGCATGAGCAGATTGTTCATCCACCGGAAGGTGAACTGCAGGAACTCAATAGCATGCGTCTCAAGATGGTCGAAGAGCGGCCGGTCGACCCTCAGCATGAGGCTGCGCAACTTGCTGACCTTGGCCTGGATGCCGGGCTGGGCGAACGTATAGTTGTCCTGAATACCGTCGAGCAGTTTCGACATGCACCAGTACGAGTCGGCCTCGATTTGGCGGAGATCGCTGGGCGCCAGCCGGGAGACGTCGAATACCTCGACATCTTCGTGCGTTGGCGCCAACTCGCAGAGAAACACGACGAAGAATGGCGTCACCAGATCGTTCATACCCTGCACGTAGCCGCAGGCTGGGTGTCGTATGCTCCATATGTACAGGATACGCTCGAAGATGAGTTGAACCTGTTACGAGAAACCAAACACGACGGACGAACGAACGAAGAGAGGTGTAGACCATAGTAAATGGTTTTGCTTTCATCCAAATTCTGGTCGGAAGTGATACGTTTCTTAACTGAACGCTGCTTGTACTAGATAATTTGAGCGGATCACTTCAAAGATATCAGCACTATTTAAGTTGATATCGAGTCGCTGGCCAAGTTTTCGTTACCAAACTGATAACCAAAACAGTAGAACTTTCTACGATTCAATAGTAAATCAATAATAATAAAGACGACGACGGCGACGACAATAACTGCAATACCAGCAATATAAATAGCTAACCGCATTACTACAGCGAAAATTGAAAATAGTTGTCACAGTAAGGACACGAATCGTGAATCTGAACAATAATGAAGATACATGTGGGCTGTATGTAGTTCGTACAGCACAAAACGAACCGTTGGCTGCTGAAACAGTGGCACTAGAGGTGACATTCGCGGTATATCGATGTGAATCTGCCGGTAGGTCTCCTGGTGCATCTGGTCTTCTGAACGGTTATCGTAGTATTGATGCACGAACCCAAAGTACTCCTCACGTTTGCGATCCAGGACAGCGCGACGACGTTCCGCGTTCGCCGGTAGGTAGCCCTTAAGGAGACAAAAAAAAACAAGAAATATACCTCAATTAAATAAACGAACTTGAAACTAAGCGGCATTTTCTCTCTCGGCAACCTCAGTTGCATTGTTGCTAGACGCAAGCACACTCTACCCAGTTTAGGATAGACGACACAGTAAACATTAAGTGACATCCTTTATTTGTAGGCTTGCTTGATGAGGACAACAACCGTCCGCACAGGTTCAATGCGACTTGCAAATTATGAGGAACACAATCGCTCAGCTTTTCTTACTTTATTAACTCTACTATTGGTTGGCCGTTAAGACACCAGATATTCATGTTTATTTCATTTAATTTAAGGTTCATCAACGGAGTTTTCGGCACTTTTATTTTCTTCTTAAGTTCCAGTAAACAAAAGTAAGTAAGGTTGCAACCTTATTCTCCCCTATGAACAACCTCACGTACTACATTCACAAAAGGCAATGCGTTATGCTAATCCACGTGAGACACATAGCGATAAGAGGTTTCCATGATCCTGAAAAGTCTTACGAATCGAATTGCCACAGCGTAGATTGAATATTGCCCCAAGCGAATAATTCCGAATGATCTGCGTAGTACACCACGTGAACTTCCCATAAATAAATACCAGAACAGGGAATAGGCAATAGCAGCATCTCTTAACCAGTGAGATACAATTCATGGGTACGCCGAGTTCCCTCAGTTGTCACATAGAAGCAATTCCTGCATAGTACTTCGGCGTGATAATATCGAAATGATTAAGATGCCGTCTAAGGGTCTTGTGTGCAGTTAGGCCCAGACATTGAATAGTCTGAAAAGTAGGCTGTGAGTTCGAAACAATACTGATGTACACACTGCCTACAAAAACTCTAACGATGAAATCTCTCTAAGGATTGGGTTGATTAATTTGTCTGACTAGACCTCCGATGGTTCAGTGCGATAATGATGTATCATCTGTCTACAAGAGCTCTATAATAAAATGTCTCTAAGGATAAGGTTGATTAAAGCGATGAACATATATGGTTCTAGGATAGAACCTTGCAACCTTCCGATGTTTTTTTGTTTGTCACCCGCGTTGACGATTCAGCACTACCCGCCTTTACCGCCTGCGCCCATTATGAGATGCACGACCGGAACCATTAAGACCATTAAGTCCGGTCGCAGCCAGGTCACTCTAGCATTTAAAGGACGAGAGAATGTCGACGTGTTGACAATTCAAAGCTGCAGAGACGTCCAGGAAGATGCCGAGACAGAGTCGGCTGTACTTAAAAGAGTCCGCTATCTCCCGTGAAAAATGAGCTAAGACGAGTTTCGAATAGCTTGCGCTCCGAAAACCCAAACTGGATATCCGAAAAAAGTTAGAATAATCGAGATATCTTTACATGCAAAATATCCACTGGTAAAAATTAAAACCATTCAAGTGCAAATATAAAATATACCTACGGTTATACCCTTGTACGGTTTAATTTTATTAAGCAAATACTGTGGTTGAGTGCACATGTCTTAAAACGATCCAGACACTGACGTGGCTGATGTGCTGTGTATGGATGCCAGTGAAAGTGCGTTTTTATTAGAAACATAGTTGAGAGAAGATATATCGTTTTCGCGCGATATGCCAAAAACTTACCGACAGTATTTTCCAGACGAGGGACCGCACTTTTATAGGGATACCCTTCCAACTCAGCGTTCGTAGTTTCTCTGCAATCAACATAGTCAACACAATATATGCATTACAGATGCGCAAAATTTGATATTGCTAAGCAAGCCTAAAAATATACGACAGTTTTAAGCGGTTGCTGAATGATGGTGTAAATAAAATACTGAAATACAACACAAATGTGCAATTAGGTGTACTCAAATATGGGAGTGCAACAATTATCAAACCAACAAAACGAGTCCAATTAAAGAGAACCAGAGTATGATAAAGGCACAGGTTTATTTGGTTTTCTCAGCTGATCGTTAGTTGTTAACTCAAATCTCAAAAAAACAAAATTATATATATATATATATATATATATAAAGGTGTCTTTTTTACTTATTAAGATGTATTACTAATTAAAAAGGTAAAACAAAATCTTAACATAAAGCAATGAATGACTAGTATTATTCTACGAACTTTGGCCGAAACCAAAAACGACTGCTTCTTCATTTGAGACGCTTAGTCTCCCTGGTTCGGTTTCCTGGCAGAATCATTCGTTAATGAAGATGCAAAAAAATCGAATTAAAGAAAGCAACCATGTTGACAGCTGCAACGATTAGAAGCCAACTTGACTCCGGCCCTCCTAAAAAGCACGTGACCAACATATACTCGTTGCTTCTAAAGGTGAGAAATCTACAAGGGATATCATAGATTATCTTACATCAATAAGACATCAATAAGATAACGTGCTGCCATTTTTTAACGTTTTAGCGTACCTTTAGTAGGGGATAGCTTCAAGGCCCGCCCTCCCGTCAGCTTGGCATCACGCAGGCTGCCAACTCTTTTCGCATGGTATTGGCTATTAGGATACGCGCCCCCCCTCGGCTGTGAGCCGTTCTTATGCGTGTCGTGTAGTGGGCCAGTCGATTCTAATGATCTACACCCGTTAATCTGCCTAAAAAATCCCGACACACTTATATGACACGCGGCGCTCACTGGGATAGTGAGAAGAACGCCTGTGAGGAGCCAGAATGCCATCCACACTCGAGCCCAAGGGTCTGGGTGGAAGCAATGAACTACAACTTGACGGGGTTACTATGCCTCTATGGTCACACGCAAAAAGCCGTGTCTGGGATGCAGCTGTCTCATGCACATACCTTCGTCACAGCTCGAGAGTCGAGGGTGGATAGGTCGCAGAACAGAACGCAGAGTCGGAAAAGCACAAAAAGTATCTCCAGTTGTAAAGGAGTTATTTTGCACCTATTGCCTTGGATGGAGGCACTGAGTCTTATAAGTGTCGGTAGCGCAGAGTTATATATATATATATATATATATATATATATATAGGTAGACAAGCCCGACACCAAGCCCTGAACGAAACCTTCAGCAGAGCCCTACACTCTAGTGGCCTACCGTGCGTCCTGGAACCCGTCGGACTGGATAGGGAAGGCGGAAAGAGGCCCGACGGTCTGACCTTAACCCCGTTCAAGAGCGGTTGCATGCTGGTTTGGGACGCGACAGTTACTGACTCATTAGCCCCTTCAATGGTTAGTGCTGGCGCGGCCCGGGCCGGATATGCTTCAGCTCTCGCCGAGGCAGGCAAGGTAAGAAAATACCAGAACATCGGTAACCCGTACGGGTTCTACCCACTTGCGTTCGAGACACCTGGCGGGCCGGGTCCGTCCACTCGCGGTTTGCTACAGAAGGTCGGGAAGCGACTAGGTCTAGCCAGCGGTGATAGGCGAGCGGGCGAATTTCTCAGACAGCGTCTGTCGCTGGATGTGCAACGGGGCAACGCGGCTTCGGTCCGGGGAACCCTCCAGACATGGTTGGTTCCTACACTGGACCCTTCGTAAACGTGCACACGTTCGCAGGGACCCAATTGTCATGTTCCCACCGTCGGTGATTAATTACAATGAATAAATGTCTTATATATATATATATATATATATATATATATATATATATATATATATATATATATATATAGCGCAGAGTCGAGGAATACCGCAAATGTGCGGATAATGCTATAGGCGACCGACGTAAAGCGTTGTCGTTCTAAGGCAAAATATGTCAATTGCTGTTTGTGGAGGGAACGGGGCTTC
The DNA here is from genome assembly GCA_003439945.1 of Dermanyssus gallinae. Classification (NCBI taxonomy): domain Eukaryota; kingdom Metazoa; phylum Arthropoda; class Arachnida; order Mesostigmata; family Dermanyssidae; genus Dermanyssus; species Dermanyssus gallinae. The sequence continues at coordinate 228,993 of QVRM01000525.1, forward strand.
TTTTATAGACGCCATAGGCTGAGACGACATAACTGTGGAAATGGTCATTTATCACAATTGTAATTATAATAATAAAACTTGGAAACAAGATCAGACTCATCACTACGAAGTCTTGGGAAACGAGCACACCATGTGGCCATTTATCATTGAGACATTGGGCGTGTGAGATTAAATTGAGAAGTCAAAAGGAAACAAACGACCCTGAAGTTCAGAGCGGCAAAGCGAAAATGATTCTTAACACGCTCCCGAAGAGGAGAGGCCTGGAAGAACTGATGTGCATATAAGGAGTTCACTCTGTACAAATAATAATAATTAGAATGCGCCCTTCGAAACGTAAAAGCAATACACACATTTTATGCCGACGACTTAGTTGTTATTGCAAAGACGGGAATAAATCTCCAGCTTTACTAATCTACAGGAAGCCTCAGATTGGTGTCAAGAACTGACACTCAATATCGCCAAAACAAAAGTACTACGATTTACTCGAGGCGGATCGTACGCCGCAGACGGGTCAGTTGGGGGAATAAATATTGAATTCGTCAATCGCTTTTGCCATCTAGGAATAACAGTGACCCCCGGCTGTTGTTCAGCAGACATATCGAAGAAATGCGTAACAAGGCCATATCGACCATGATAATAGTGGGGGACGTTACTGACAGAGAACTAAAAATGGCGCTAAACTTGTTTAGAATAAAAACGTGTATGCGTACGTCATGTGTGAGCAAGGTTGTGAAGTTAGATGAAGTTTGGTGTCGTTAATTCATTATAATGGAGGCCTAATTAGCAAAGTATATATCGGTGAAGGAGAGAGAGAGAGAGAGAGAAAGACAATAAATGATCGACGTAGGCATCAATGTAGGCAAAAAAACAAAAAAAAAATACGGGAGCCTTCACAATGCCGTATATATAAATGTTCTACTCATTAAAGATCATTTTGCTCATCTGTTAAGTTGAAGACATAAAAGGGAAGACATGATAGCAAGTTAATTCCTCATGGAGGTGTACTCCTACAAGATACATAGATAGATCCTTGTCGAGCCCGGTGGCGTGGCATTCGTCTGCGCCTCGCGACACATAGGAGGAGACGCATAGGTGCTGCGCGGGTTCGAGCCCCACCGTTGCACCAATTTGTATTTATGGGGGTCCGTCATTGTGAAGCAATGCGCAAAGCAGTCCCATGGACGTGAAATCTTGACTGAGAGTAAGTCCCAAAAGTACTATTTTTAGATAGATCCTGCGTTACATGATAAATGTCTGTTAAACCCACAGACAGACGGGCAGATAGATATAGGGACAAACAACTGATAGTCGATACCGGATATTCAGTCAGTCAGTCAGTGTCACCAGTAGCGGCACATCACTAGAGCGAGATAGTCAAGAGGCAGAAAAATAGGAAGATCAACAAAAACATCATTTCCGCCGGCAACGGCGACACACCACACGCCAATCAATGAGCTAGTGAGTGAGTGGGTGAGTAAATTAATGAATCATCGGATCAATGTATGCCTGCAAAAAAAAGGTCCTATCTAAAGGAACCTATAGCAACAAATCGAGATAAGGCAGCAACAAAAAAAGGCAGGCGACGGGAGAGAAAGGCAGAGAGAAATCGATAGAAATAAATAAATAAAGAAAGAAAGAAAGAGAGCCCGTGTGGATGTGTGTTAGAAGAAAAGTAAAAATGAAGAAGGGCAAAGGGATTGGAAGGGGAAGAACGAAACGGCGAGACGAGGCGGGAACGGCTGCACAGCATACGTGATGCATTGCGGCTAATGGCCAAGAGGCTCATCGGTGACGTCATCAATATCATCCTAGCGATGCGGCGGCGGCGGCGGCTGCTGCTGCTGTGGATATAACAAACGCCCAATCGCGCTACCACTAAACACTACCGCCACCTTCTCCACCATTAGCACGACGACGACCAGCGAGAGAAGCTGTATCGTCGTGCGGACCATGCTTTCTGATCATCGAAGACGGCGAAGGAATAAAAAGACAAATAAGATGAAGGCGAAAAACAGCCGGCGTTGTCGGTGTTGTTATCGTTGCTTATGGCACGGGCACCGTCAACACGATCATCAAACCTATCGTCGTCGTCGTCGTCAATATCATCATCATCATTATTATTAGCAGTTAGCGGAAGGAAAGCGCAGCGGGAGCAGCAAACGTCCACTAGCCGAATATTGAAAGCTCTAGCGGCGGAATGACAACAACAACAACAACAACAACAACAACAACAACAACAACAACAACAACAACAACAACAACAACAACAACAACAACAGCAGCAACAACAACAACAACAACATCATCATCATCATCATCATCATCATCAGCATCGTCGACGATAACAATAATCCCAACCTTCTCCTCATCACCAACAATAACAACGACATCATCATGAACGTCATCAACAACAGCCAGCAATCAAAACAACAATAGCCGTGAAGACAACAGGAAGAACAACAAAAACAACATCAATAATAATCCGAATAGCAACAGCAGAGAAAACCACAGGAAGTACGACAATAGCAGCAGCACAACAACAACAACGCTAATAACAAAACATAATAACAGGAACGACGGTGAGAAGCGAAACAATCTGCAACAAACGACATGATATCGCCGTGAATATAAAACCGCGGCGCCGCTACATGATCGCACTAGCGAGCAAACAAAACACGCGAATAAAAAAAAATCACCTTATTGTACATTGCGTCGTCCATCGTCAGCCGTACTGCCGTGAGACCATAGTAATAAGGACGCGATAGTACTGGCAAAACACGGCAACATAATAGGTATACTACTACAACGTTTTTTAAAATGTATAAATATGTTTACAATCATTTTTCAGAGGATCTACTTGCGCTTTACATCGATAAAGGAAAAAAACTAGGGTTCTTCTGTGCTCTCCGTGTCTTCTCTACTCTTAATTTTGCTCGCCCGACTCTGGCACTTCCAGCGGACGCCGTCAACGCACCCGCTCCTCCGTTACTACTTCTATTACGACTGTGATTACAACGGATTGACAATATATTTGTCACAATGCAAAATAATAGGCGGGAAGACAGTGGCAGAACGTGGCAAAGAGGACTAACTTACGAACATGTCTGGACGCGTCAACATCCTTAACCTGCGTTTCCTTTTTATTCCCCTTCAAAGTTTCCCCTGTAGCAGAGTTCGCAGTACGGTGGGCGCTGTCGGAGTCGCTTCGTACACTTTCTCCTCCCATCTACACTGCGCTGGGACAGAACTCGAATGTGCCAACATGACCAATAATAACGATATGGATATCGAGGACGAGTATGCCAAAGGACCTTGAGACGAGACAGGCCCATGCCTCGAGACAAAGCAGGCCCATGCCTTGATACATAGCAGGCCTATACATTGAGACAAGACAAGCTAGACAAAGCGTCTAGACGACGCCAAGCCAGCACGGTCGGGGACGCAGGAGAAAGATTTCTCGCACGTTATGTGAAATGGTGAATCGGCGAAATCGGTGAAAACGGGCACT
>QVRM01000525.1:237500-421698 GCA_003439945.1 Dermanyssus gallinae
ATGTGTGTGGGCTCATAAGCTTTGCTACACGGCAGGCAAATCAGTTTTTAGCAAGCGCAAGACGTTGCTGGAGAAACAACTGGAGTTCCACGCCTAAAATCATCCAATCTAAAGTATTAAAAAAATTACGATTTCGTCAAATTGATCTAGTGCAAACTAAACTCAGCGACTATATTGCATCTAGGCATCCACCTTCTGGGGTGCTTGCAATAGTGACGGGGGACCATTTCGACTAAGCAATTTTATATATATATACACACAAACCGTAAAATAAAATAACACATTCAACTTGATATATATACGGTGAGTTCAAATGAAAAAAGTACAAAACGACTGTGGGTATAATTGAAGTATCTATTCAAAAGAAAGTTCCTCAGTTCGTCGCCCGAGTTGAAATGCCTTTGGTTTTTTTAAGGAAAGGCGATGAGGCATGCTTCCATTACATGCATCCGGCACGTCAACTAGACGGGACACACAACTGCCTGCTTTTCTTCTCTGTCATGTGCAGGCGCCCGCGCATGCGCATCTATGCTCGTCCCTAGATGTCGCTCTACGTCATTCCAAAGCGACACATTCAAATTTCAACTGATTTAGTTGTTACAACGTTTCGTACCTTTTCATTTGAACCAATCTTATATATATATATATATATATATCGCGACAGATAAAAAAAAACATTTGTTTTTCGGCATTTCGCATCTTCATCGTAGTAGTGACTTTAAGCACTTAAGCTAGTTCAGAGATGGCACAGATATATATATATATATATATATATATATATATATATATATATATATATATATATATATATATATATATATATATATATATATGGTATTTGAATAATCAGCTGACATCTTTTTAAATTTCTCTTTTAGAGCGCTCGTTCGGCTGACAATATCGCCGCTGTGGCCGACAGTGTGGAACAAGTGTCTCACACCGTTATCCCAAAGCAGCATATTCAAATTTTAACCGGTCTGCGTGTTAGGACGTTTCCTACCTTTTCATTTGAACTTCTTATATATAAATATACACATATACGAAGGTGCGTCAAAACGTTTTGATACATATTTAAAAAAATGAAATATTTATTTAATCTTCCAAACAAGGTTTGTTCCTTTCAAAATAGCTCCCGCCCGCGGCAATGCACTTGTGTCACCTTGTTTCTCATTCTTCACAACACTTTTAAACGCGTCTTTAAAAAAAAAAGTTGTTTGTCAAAAAAGAATTGTTTTTTCTCTATAGTCTCGAAAAGATGTCCCTTTAATTTATTAGCCACGGGAACAGAAAAAAGTGGAATGTAGCCAGGTCCGGCGAATGGGGAGGCTGAGGAAATATAGAAACCTATTTTTCATAAAACAAACCAAAATCGATCATTTCGGATTTATTACTCGCCAATGTGCTGTAATGGAGAATCCAAACGTTGCCCAGAGTTTAAGTCCTTGCGTCGGTCGTTCCCGCGCAATTTTCTTAAAATTTCGCGGCAGTATTTCCTATTGACCGTAAAATCAAATCGGAAAGATTCCTGGAAGATAATTCCCTTGTACTCGAAAAGAAGGAATCAAAAGAACCTTGGTGTTGGATCTGCTCTGTCTAAAGTTTTTCGATCGACTCTTTCCTTGGAAGCACCACTTGGAAGATTGGGCTTTGATGTCGTAACCACACCCATTACTTATCTCCTGTAATCACTCTATGAAGTAATCGAGGGCCGCATGCTACCGCCTGAGGTTTCAATTCGGACATAGTGAAGGCACGTGGTAACAAATTGTAAGCAGTCCGTTATTACGACTATTATTATGCTACAGATTGCACAATTTCTCGGCAACTACCCACTCTGCGTCGATATGTATAGATAGATAGAAGGAGAGGCAGGGATCTGAAAAGGAATACCAGTAAACCGGCGCCACAGAGCTGCGAAGTGATCGATTGACGTAAACAAATATTGTTTTGATTTTTTTGCACTACAAGAAAACTTTTTTTAGTGATAGAATGACCAGTAAACCAGTGGCAGCAGATTAATGAGATTGTTCGGTAAACGAACATCATTGTTTCTTCATTTCACTACGTGTGGTGAATAACAATGACAGATAGCTCAACGTGCTTCTCCAGCAGTTAACCAATGGACACGCCCTGAGAGGCAAAAACACGACAGAAACAATAGAAGTAGAAACAACAATAACAACATACCTTGGCATAACCATTCAGTAATACGACAGAACCACTAAACTATTACTCGCGTGTGTAGAATATGACAATTATGCAAGGACGCATTTAGTGTGAAAATTGAAAAGAATGCTCATAAAATGACACAGACGTGCTTTCGATTTCGCCGCACTTCGTATATATATATATATATATATATATATATATATATAAAATATTTATTTAACCGTTTTCGTTCCCTTTAAAATAGGGCCTCCCACCCACGGCACTTGTGTCACTTTCATCCCAACTCTTTTTCTCTCTGTTCCCACAGAAAATATTTGAACGCGTCTTGCCGAACCGTACTGCTCCTGTGAATTTCTTCATCTCCTTAATAGTCTCGAAGAGTTGCCCCTTCAAAAATGTGTATCCGTGGGGACAGGAAAAATCGCACGGCAAACAGAGAGGTTGCGGAAGTATAGAAATCTAATTTTTCGCCAAATATAGCGAAATCACTAACGATGTGTGCGCCGGCGCGAAGAGTTGTTTGCCCAGAGTACAGGCCTCTTGCGTCGAATATTCTCGCGCAACGTTCTTACAATTTGTTACTAACCGTAGAAGCACGTGGCAAAAATTCGCGGAAGCTGATTTCCTGGTAGTTAAACAGTCAAAAATTTGGCTTTGATCTCGGTATCGTAATCATATACCCATCAGTCGTTTCCTGTAATCACTCTCTGAAGCAATCCAGGGTCCTCTGCCACCGCCAATTCAGACATTTCCCGACGGGCGGTCATTTGCTAGAAACTCAACCTTTTCGCTGCCAGTCTTCTGACGCGTAAAAATTAGACAAGACTGACAATTGATCCTCAAGATATCTACAATTCCTCAGCTAGAACTTCAGCGATGCTTCTAAGCAAAGACCTTGGCTGTTTCGTTTTGGCGTTAAAATTCAAAACACTAGAACTTTACGACCCGTCTTCGAATATATATATATATATATATATATATATATATATGTGTGTGACGGAAAGACTATAAACTTAGTCGTAAACAATAATCGAAATTAACCTTTTCAAGGTTTCATTTTCGTTACTGTAAACCATTACCTTGTCATAATCGTTAAAATTAGGTCATCTCGTTGGGTGCGGTGTGTAGACAGTGTGCGGCCGTGACGGTTTGCTCCGTTTTAGCGAGAAAATTGAGCGTAAAATGTCCGCCTCAATTGGATATCGTGATTGACGCCATCAAGCGAACGGCAAGATCACGCACTACCAACGCATTGCTTACTTTGGAATTATCACACTACGGTTAACAATCACTACTTTGGTCCAATAGAATCGCTAAAAACGCTAATATATATATACATATATATATATATATATATATATATATATACATACATATATTGAGTTGTGACATTCAATAACTATATACGAATGCATCCCTTGTACGCACTAGTACTCGGAGACGTGTCGTGGAGAGAACAAAAAAGTAGCTACTAATAACGCTAATAAAGCCTACACATTAATCGTCGTAACCTTTCGAATTTAACTTAGAACAAAACATTGAGATAAGAACGACTACATAAACCAATGCACTAAAGGCACCCCGCTACAGCAATGAGCACGGTGTAGATAGCGTCGGAAGCTGCCGAAGCTGTTCTCCCTATATTTACTAATGTCAGACACCTAAGGCACATACACATCTTTTTTAAGTGCGTTTATCGATAGCATGTACGATGACCATGACTTCATTATTCCGTAAGGCTAATGCCCGTGTACGTTAACACATATATAGTAGATAGATGTGTAATAGTAAATAAAGAAGAATCATCTGTACGGTCTCTTTCTGAGGCATTCTTCGCATAAAGTAGTATGGGTGTGCACGTGCGAATCAGATATTCATATGATCTGTATGTGTATATTCTGTTCTCATTATCGTGTTTGTTTTTGTAAGCAAAAACTCAAACGCCGTAAAAAGTTACGCATATACATATATAGACATATGTTTATATAAGCATATACCCATGTATTTACATATATATATATATATATATATATATATATATATATATATATGCACTAGCAGTACTCTAATAAAAAGATACCAGGCAGAAATATGAGCTAAGTATGTTATTAAACATCTATGAACATGATAATTTACGTGGTATATCTGAAATAGGGGCACTCCGAACTCATTAGCAAATTATGCCAACAGCAATTATATCGGCTGATGATAACGCAGAATTGCAAAACGCCGTGTGGAGTTTTGCAGGAAGTGGGCGTGCTACTGCCAGCAGGCTATTCGGCTATCACTCGGCTGAATGTCTATTTCTATCATTTTTTCATGACGTGAGAGAACATTAATTTACGCTATAGCATAGATGGTGTGACGGGCGAGCCACCCTTAACCGCGTTCAAGTCTGTAAACGATTCCGCATAACCTTGACGTTCCGCATAGCTTCTCCACAGAGTGCTCGCATAGCATCCTCATTCAGTGACCGAGGCCATAGCCTTACTCAGCAGGCTTATACTAATGGTGTGGCCTCCACCATTACACTTCACGCTGATGTTATTTGTTGACCTCTGCTCAAGAAGCTATGCCTATCTTTTATCCTGGCAGCCCATGTATGCTGGCCATAAAACAAAGTTATCATTAGTAGTCACACAATCTCCCAGTAATATATATATATATATATATATATATATATATATATAATTGCTTTGCCTTGTGTATGTGTTTTAAGAACGACGCGACGCAATGAAATTGGGCAAGGCCTTACTGACTACAGCAATGCAATTACCACAATAGTGAGAGAACTACGTCCCTACAGCAATTGAAGTACATATTGCATGTTCTCCTCGATATATAGTGTTGTTTCTCATATTAATGTATACTAAATCGCATGTAGTTTATGCAATGCCTACTAGAGCCTAGTAGAGATACGCCCGGTAGCCCCGCCTTCTTCTAGAGTTACAGCTGTCTGCCAGACGGATGCGTGGTGCTTCAAGCTCAAACAACAAGCGATGCGTTTTACAATGCTGCCCAGACGCACAATGTGGACATAACCAAAGGAGGAAAAACGGTTTCAACACTAAAGAGAATAGCCAGTGATTGGACAGTAACAATTTGGCATAGCGTTTGCTTTTCACTAGCTCCTCACATTCGTCGTCCACCCAAACACGCCAGATGTGCACTAATCGCGTCACTAATTTATCGATCACAACAAACCGCGGAATACGAAAATCAGAAGAAAAAAAAAAATATATATATATATATATATTTTTTTTTTTATGTGTATATATATATATATATATATATATATTGTGTAGTGAATAAGTCACATATCTCTGTAACCCTACAATTAATAGGTGGTGCCGTAATTATGATACAACTCGCTACACATTATGTATATATATATATATATAAAACTAGAAGAATAATATTGAACGGCCTTTTTTTGAGGAAACTTGCGCTCGTTTTTTCTACTGGTCGTGGCTGCTTAAAGTCAAAATTAGGATTGAAGCAACGAATGCACGCGCGATAAGTCTTGTATTTTAACCTCGTAAATGCAAGTCAACAACTTTGGCAGCTTGTTCAATATATATATATATATATATATATATATATATATATATATATATATATATATACATATATATATATATATATATATACATATATATATATATACATAAATATATATATATATATATATATATATATATATATTTATGTGTCGTTGTGACGAAAGCGAACAGTAATGTTGGCGCGTATCCGACAAACTATAGGGTGCTTGACGGTCACCGTCAAGTAAGCGCAACTCTCAGTAGATCAAAGCGGTGTTGATCATAGCGGCAACAGCCAAAGTGATCTGGCGATTGGTTCACGACGCCGATGTCTGACCAGCTGGCACAGCACGAAAGAAATGCCGCCGAACCGAAGGACTCCCCCGCCGCCGCCACCCCCTAACAAACACACCGTTAGCTTTCGTGACGCAACGCGAGACAAACTAAAAGAAAACCAACACGTTGCAACCCCCCCAATGGCTACTTGCTACACGAAACCAAGGACAACATCAGCATCAGCATGATCGACGATAAGCAACGTCATTGACACAGCGTTGCTAAAGTCAGTTCAGTCCAATTAAGTAGACCATCTATATCTTTCTCTCTCGCTCTCTTCAGGTCGATGACTTCTTTTTGTTGGACAAATATAGGCGATCATCTAGACAAGCTCACTTTTTGACTTTCGAAAGTGTCGAACAAATTTTGTCAAAAGATATAAAAAAAAAAACGGCTGCAAACGTAATGAAGAAGAAAACAAGAAAGAAAAGGAAAGACATTTGAAAGCCTTGAAGGCATGGATGGGCGGGCGGCTTTCACTGCACTGCCACTGGGGCTCACTGCGCGCCGTTTTTGCTTGCCTTGCATACGTACAAGCGAAAGTCTTCAGCGTTCATTTCACATTAAGTCTACTGCACGGAGATGACATTACTGGTGATTTGCACAAAGCACGCCCTTAGCTGACTTTTTGTGCAAACGCCAACCACCGATAACACCCATAACAACACCGCATTCGGTAACGTACGCTCCTCCCCCCCCCTCCCCTGCCCCCCCCCCCCCCCAGCGTTGTGAAATTAGAGTTGCAAGTTGTAGTCACTTATTTGCTATGAGTACACACCTGAGCGAAGCACAAAACACTCCGGGGTTCGTTCGAGCCTCAGCTCTACTGTTACGAGCATCTCCACCCATCACGAATACCTCCACCACCACCTGCCTGCCTGTGATTGAAGAATTGCGTCCGAACAGTATTGTATTGCAACCAGGAGGCGGAGGGTTGCAGTACTGCAACTTCCACTGGTTACGTTCAACGACAGGCGTAACAAGCAGGCGTTTTCTTAAAGAACAGTGCGCTAACGGCGCCGAAGAAACCTTTCACTACCGTTGTAGAAGTGCTACTCGAGCACGGATCTGTTTCGACACAGGTCACCACGATGTGCACAATGTGATACGATGAGGTGTGTTACGTTGAGGTGAGCATAGATATACACTACCACCGAACAGCAAATTACCAGTCATATCCAACATAGCAACAACAACAACAACGCACAAACATCAGTGAGTCGCCTCGAAACGTCGCCGTATACACACGACACACCGGCAAGCAAAGGTGACTCAACGGGGCCCTCAGATATGCAGAGTTCTTCCGCAACGTCACAGGGCATCATCAACAAGCAGTATCTTCTTCGCCTCGTCCGTCACAAACAAATAGACCAAATGGCTTCTTCTTCTTGTTCTTCTTTGTCTTTATTCTTCTTCGTCATCATCATCACCATTATCACAGATAGGTCACGTACAGTCAATGGCTAAGGATGTCAATATGGCGAAGTTTGAAGTAACCAGTGTCGTTGCAACAGACAACACGCAGGAATTTTAAGCCGAATCCCGCGTCCTCCTCCTGTTGCCAGCGGTTGCTGGCATCGGCATATTTACGTCCATCGTCTATCAGTCGATGTCCATCAATCGCACTTCAATCGCGCACTCAGCACGCTTTTACACGCTTCATCTACTTCATCTACACTGCGATCTGCCATCGTCGTCATCCGTACTCACTCATATACATCGACATCACTGCTACCCCACCACTGTATAGAAAGGGGGGGGGGGGGGGAAAGGAGAATCGACCTATTGAAAAAAACCTAACACGAGGGATTAACTCTCCCAATAGTTGCCCATGCCTGTGGGAATGTATGCGAGTGTGAAACCGTCGTCAAACTCCTGGTATGCTCACTGTGCCGTGGAGCAGAGACACCGAGGCAAGTTTTGCAGCAGCCGCCGCATTAACAACAGCTGCAACCCTCAGCGGCAAAATGAAACAAGTTCAAAAAGGATGAGGCCGTGTGATGGTGATGGGTGGTACTGGAGGAATTGGCCAGTGGAAGACACCATTTCCTCGTTCGACCTCACCAGTAGACGTACGCGTCCTCTGGGAACGACCAACGAACTCGGAAGAAATGCAGCCCGAATCGCAGGTCCGGTCGCACGAAGTAGATAGGCGCCGCCAGCAGAATGAGCAGTGGCGTGGCTACAGCAGCCAGCAATAATGCTCCAACGACCGCGACCACAGCCAGTAGCAATGCGAACACGACGACGAACGGAACGACAAGCGCATTGACAATCATGCCAGCAAGAGCAGCAACAACAACAACAACAGCAACAACAGCAACAACAACAACAACAACAACAAAGATGTCGATAACAACAACAAAGACAAGAGCGACAATAAGGATGTCGACGACAACAACAAAAGCTACGACAACAAGAACCCCGACAACAACAACAACAACAACAACAAGAACTACGACGACAACAACAACAATAACTACGACGACAACAACGACCACGTTAAGTTACCACCAAACACTCCTTACGTCAGCGCACAGGACACAGACTAACAAAGGTCACACGCAGGCCAGGACAGGACAGGTAGCCGTACGTACCTTAGAGTGACAAAGGTTAGACAAATACCATGACCTAGACAAATACCGTGACAAATTTGGCGACCGACACACTGGGAACACGACAAAGATGTAGAAGGGAAGAAAGACAATAGAGAGAGCGGGTGAGACAGAGAGATCGCTGGGAAGGCTCGCGAAAGCACTCACGCAGTACACATACCCAGTAGTGCACGCTTAGTCCACAAGCTCGTCTCGATGAAATTCACTATGGCGACTGCTTGCGGATGATTGCAAAAACCCTGTCCGGCTAAAACTTCTAGGACAAGTATTACTGGCACGGGTACCACAACGGCGACACACTACTCCTGCTTGCTACTACGACGACAAAAACATCTAACTATTAAAAAACACGTACTAACTACGTCTAAACTCTCACTGCGGACCACCCATTAGCTACCACTAATAAAGCCACCAAGGGAAAACTACTATGATGATAACAGCGATGGTGATGATGATAGTGATGACAATGGGATGATGGGATGACAATACCGATAAACACGAGAGAACAGCGTTTAGGACCGAGTCGTCTAGCCGATAGACCGATGAAGTGAGCCGCACTGATGCTGGCTTGTCGTCTTGCTGCTTCTGCTGCTGCTGCCGCTGCTGCGAATAAAGAAAGAAAGCGTTTGCGAAAGCAAAGTCTTTTACCCCCGCCGACGCCAGCGCACCCCCCCCCCCTCCCGTTGCGGCTTGTTGTGGTGGTGCGTGAGGCGTCTCCTCACCCGCCTGTCACCTCACCTCGTCAACCAGCCGTCGCAATACCCCCCACCACGTGATGACGTGACGTGGTTGACGTGCGCAGGGGGAAGAGCGCCTTGCCACTCTACCCTATACGAATGGGGTCCCGGGGGCAGGCCGTCATATATACAGACGTACGAAGCAACGCGATTCAATGAGACAAATAACATGGTCGTGGTCGTGCCGCCCGTTTCCTCCTCCTCCGCTTCCACTTTCCCCTCCGGGTGCCTTCTCATCCGCGCCGCCCCATTGACGAAATCGTGTAACAATAACGTCAACAACTCTGATAACAACCACATCAACAACAACAATTCCGACAACTCTGACAACAACAACAACAACTCCGACGCTCACAAAGCCGGCACAAAGACGCAACAAAACCTATCCCCCATCCAGCAAGAAAGATCCCTTCGGATGGCGAGGGGCAACATCGGGCCAGCCCGACGACGAACGCCAGGAACTACAGTAACTACAGCACTATATCAACAACTACAGCACCAACAGCAACAACAACAATATCAACCACTACAGCACCAGCAACAACAATAGCAACCACTACAGCACCAGCAACAACAATAGCAACAACAACAGCCAACAGGAAAACAGTGTGTTAACCAGACAGTAGCTGGCCGCGTTCGCTTGGTTGAAGGGGCTGGTTTGTTTGTCTACGCCAATTTCAGTAGCAACATTGTTTGCGGCGGTAGCTGTGGACGCGACAAGGATGCCGTCAGAACGCGACGTGTCGAGGAAACCTCAAGACAATGTCGTCTAATTATGGTGCAAGGGGTGGACGACGGTGTGGGTCGACAAAGACAACACGACACTAGCGACACCGACGACGAAGATAACAACAGCGAAGACAAACAAGTCGCACAAACTATGCAAGAAGAAGAATAAAAACTGTGCAAGTAGAGGGTTAATTCACTAAACAACTGCCTAATAGCGTGTTAATTGTTCTGTATACATGCCTGCCTGTCGGTCGGTCTCTCTGTTATTATTATTATTATCTGTTTGTCTATAAATCAGTTCGTGCTGTCCGTTTATCCGCCGATTTTCCTGTCTAGTAGACTATAATGCCTTGATCACATGTCGTTGTTAGCCAAATCGACCGACAATCGCTATGCGCTTAGCACAACCGTTTTTCGTAGACTTCGAGAAAAAAATATTTCGCTCTCGTATTCACGAGACTTTGCATACACTCATTTATTAATGCATCTGGGCGGAAAGGCACGCGTGCCGTAATTTGTCCCAGGTCTACCAATTGAGAAGTACGAGTTCTTTCAGAGACCGAGAAAAGGCACTTTTCTCCCGCAGACGGAGACCTACAGCGGTCAAGCAGTCAATCAAGCAGTCATCGGGTTGAACAAAGAATGCTGACTCAAGAACCTGCCGATTGTTACGAACTACTGTTACTATGATTATGGCATGACTTTTACAACAACAAAAAAATACTTCCTGGGCTGACTCTCAGCCAAGATTTAACGTCCATGGGACTGCTCCTCGCATTGCTTCATAGACGGGCCCCATAAATACAAGTGTGCAATGGTGGGGCTCGAACCCGCGCACCTATCTAGTGTCTCCTTCGGTCGCGAGGCGCAGAACGACTTTTACTATTACTACTACTAGTACGAATATTGACATTTCACTAGTGGAACTACCAATGCTTCTATGCCGATGCCCCGTTGATGTGGCGGTTAATACTTCTGCTTCAGATGCAGCAGCCGTTGCTGATGTTTTTTACTACGTACTGGGAGGAATGATCTTCGGGTCAGCACCTGCAAATGCGAGTCTAAGAACCGTCACAGCGGTCAGTTCATTCTACGAGCTCAGACGTTCAGAACTTCTTGAACTCTAATCGTGACGAGAATTATGATTATGAAGATCATGTTGACGTCGTCAGCGGTAACAACAACAACAACATCAACAACACACAACAGCAAAACAACAATAACAACAAGCGACGTTAAGCATTCGGAGCCCGTCTTTAGGCTAAATGTCTTGTGATCGCGTTTAATGTGACGGCGGAAAAAAAAGCATCAAGGTGCTAGCCGTGATTTTCCAAAAAGAACAATATTGCCTCACCAGCAAGATCAGCAAAGCCTTCTTCGGCCAACATGTCTGGCGTATCGTATCTGAAAGACCTGAACGCTTGGGACCGATTCCATGTAGGGCTCCATTACTCATTCGCCCGATGTCCATCCGTCCGTCATTCTGCTATTGGTCGTTGTTTTGTTATTGCGGCTATTGTTGTCGTTGTTGTTGTTGTTGTTGTTGTTGTTGCGGTTGCTGATAATGCTGCGGCAACAAATGTTTTCTACCAATGCTATCGTTCCGATTAACATTGCAGTTGATCAACGTGGTGGCAAGTTGTTATTGCTGCTGCTGCTGCTATTGCACCTGCTGTTGCAGAAATTCGTGGTAACCGTCTTAACTAAGCAGTTCTTATTGTCATTATTTCAGGTACTATTATTATTATTGAGATCGTGGGACGTTCCTAAACGGATAGTTTGCTTGGCGGATGGCCAAATTGGCGCATGCAAGATCAAACAGCATTTGCCTATTTGCCGATTAGTTACGTGCTTCTTTTAGGAGTACGTATAGTAAAAACAATACATAATGACATTATGCAAATTATAGCACACATTCTTTTATGTAATAATAAAGGTTACTTCATGTTTTGTTAGACTGAATGGCCGCTCAGCTTTTACTTGTGTCATGAATTACTCTGTTCGTTATTAGCCATCGTGTTAATTGATATAATATGACACCCTCATCATTGCCATGTCGCGTTGTTCACTAGATGCACTTAAAGATTATATATTCGTAGAATATAGAATAAGTATTTTCGTTGTTGTCACTTGATGTTTTCACCTCGATATTATCAACGATTGAAATAGCATTTCGTTTTTGACTAAATATGGGGCGTCCCAATAGGAGTAGTAAATTCAAATGGCAACATACCTGGTTTAGAAAATAGTACCCAATTTTAGTGCATTGATTGAGCAGACTGATTTGTGGGAACGAAGAATACATCTGTACCCTCCTCGGTGTTGTTGATTTTTCAGTCCCGCTTTGGTATAACTGTATTTTAATGCTACCGTGTCTAATCTCCTCCTTTAAAGATTGGCTCTGAGATCCATACCATCTTTGGTTGAGGTATCATGCCCCAATACCGTTCTCCATCTCTACAGCGTCTTCGAAGAAAAATTTCCCAATTATGCCTCCAGCCCAAAATCCATACAAAACAATGACATGTTTGGGATTCACTTCTTTTCTCATGAAACTCATGTGCGTTTGCGCCACTCCATTGCTTGTTTACGAAACCATGAACATGCAAATGAGTCTCATTGTCTATGTTCGCTTATCGTTCTTCAATTACCCAATTGTAGGCATGAGCTGTTTTTCGGTTCTTCTTGTTTCAGTTGATGCACTTGGAACATTTTGTCTAGCAAGAATGTAAAGTAAATTGTGGTAGTCAAACGTTCACCGTTTTGGAAATGAAAAAAAAACGTAATGTTTGACGACACGAATGCGCTGTTGTGTCCCTTTGAGCTGTTGTATCGAACACAGCTGTTTTATCAAATAGTATTTTTAATAACGGCAGACTGTACCCTCGAGCTATTAAAGGTTTCGACCCTTTCTATCGTCGTGGGCATGGTTTAGCTCGACTGTACTGAACAGAGGCCGCGCAATAGTGGCAGCATGACAGAGAAGTTGGTGTTTTCAGCTTTGTGGGTGGCCCACTCGAGCTACGCATCCATCTATTTCTGCATGGTCATTGTCAAGACCCGCCTTAAATCGAGATCACGACGAACTTCAATGTTTGCGTTCACATTCCGCGCGGCAGTCGAGGATACTGCTACCACTGTTGTCGCCAAAGTCAAAGTTTACGATCTGCGCTCAACAAAGAAGGGACACAGAAAAAACGCTTTTTTATGCGGACGAGCAATATACAAGCGAAAAATATAAGGATTGAGCTGTAAGGATAAGCTGAGAAATTCAGGAGCCCCAGGAATCCATGTTAGGGTTGCGGTCGAGTGAAACCGTTGGCCAACGAATATTTAAAGTGTAACACACGCTGGCATTCATCGTCCAATTTTCTATTAGTGTTGACACCCCAAAAAACCTAGATGTCGTCCCGAAAACCCCAAGAACTTGTATGTTACCAGTATGCTCGACCATTTAACTTATAATGCATACAGAACTGAACGAAATTATAATATCTTAGGAAAACCTACGACACTGAAACTCCGAGGCCTCAGACTGAATAACGACAAGGAACCTGGTGGCGGGACCACCTCCTTATGATCGTATAGCAAGCGCCTAGTATGCGATGCCACAGTGTCCTGCACTGTAGCTCCCTCCTATCTATCGGCCATAGATCTGTAAACGCGGGGTGGGTAGCGGGCCATGCTGAGAGGGGCAAACGTAAATACGCAGGTATCAAGGGCAGCTATAACTTCATTGCAATAGCTAGGGAGACACAAAAGCCTATCAGCGTGGAAGGGCATAGCTTATCCAGCATCGGGCGAACAGAATGGAGACAGTGACGAGGACAAAAGCGCGAACAAGATTATTTGAGACAACTATTGTCCGTCGCAATGTGTATGCGGCCTTCATAGTTGGCACCATGGAATGAGAAAATAACCTACTGTTGCTGAAACCGAGAAATACGTTCGAACCTCACAATATATATATATATATATATATATATATATATATATATATATGACCACATGATAACACGTATTACTATTATCTACCCATCTAAATTAGTTTATTTCAACAAAAAAACAGATCAATGACACCCGCGAGTGCAGGTCTAGCCCAAATCCGTAAATTAGTTATCCATATAATAATCACTATCGTCATACCACACCATAGCAACTCTTCGGATTTCTCGTTCAAACATTTTCCACTTCAATGGGCCAATGCCTCAATTCTGCTACATGCCAAATGTGTCTGTCCGATGAACACGATGAAAGGACATTAGATGGACGAAAAATTCAGTAAAGTAGATGCATTTCTATTTACACGTGTTCTGCAATCAGAGCAATAGAAACTATTTAACAACCGACTTAGAGTCGGATAAGGTGTTTAGAGGAGGCGCCGCGAGAAGTGAGAATCCGCGGAGACTACTTGTTCTCCAAGCATCCGTTGTTATCGGGTGACGTGGCACTCCGCTTGAACGGACCAACATGACTTCTGAACAGAAACAAACAACACTCTGCTAGAGCAAAAATTCCAAGTCTTTGTTCAAGGTATATCCAAACGAGATTTTACAGCTATTTGCGCAGTCTATTTATTTGCTACGAGTGCATAAATTCGATCACTGAATAATAATAATAATAATAATAATAATAATAAAAATAATAATAATAATAATAATGTGTGTCAATCGAATCCTACTACCAACAACTATGGTGAATAAATATGATATGATGATAATAATAACGACGGCGTCACCATCCCGCCATGGTCCAAGAGCAAATGCCTTGTATGGGATGCCACGGTATCATGTACAATGGCTTTGTCATACTTGATGCACCGCGCCACCAGATCAGGGTGGGTTGCTGAACATGCCGAGATCGCAAAAAAAACGCAAATACTCTGATTTAGAGAGAAGATACCACTTCGTACTCGTCGCCATGGAAACGATGGGCCCGATCAGCAAGAGTACAAGTATACTCCTCAAAGACCTGAGTATTGAAATTAGTGCTAACACGGGTAACCAGCGCAAAGGCGAGTTTCTGCATCAGCAACTCTTGCTTGCAGTGTGTAGGGGAAACGCCGCCGCTATCATCGACTCTATGGATTGAGAGGGGGGGTGAGCCTACGTGGGTACACGTTTGGGTCCCACAATTATAGGGAAATAATATTATCAATAATCATAATAATATCGTTTGCGGAAGATTATGGAGCAACGAGCCATGACTCTGCCCAAAAAAACTACGGTTTCCATCACGACATATAGCTTTTGCCCGTTGTTGTACAGAATCAACCTCTGACTTAAAACGTTATGATATTGTAACAATAAAACTATCAGAGACAGCACATACCTTTTTAGTCTCAAATAATACTCTTCTCACTTTGAGGCAGTAATTTATTTTTAAACTTCGGTTAGTTTTGATGGCATTTCGTGGGACAACGATTAGGCAACTGTTTCTCTGGTGTAAAAAGTCAATCAGTAAAGCAGGTCTCGTCCAAATGTTTCGCCCCCAGTTCAAACCCAGGAAATTGTCCATTATCTTTTGTTGAAAATGCCAACCTATGAGTATTAATTCTCTCGACCGTATCCTTTTTCAGAATACATTTTAGGGATAGGGTTTACCTTACGCGAGATGCTACCACGACACGTAGTCAAGGCATTAATTAGACAGCGAGATTGCGGTTGTATGACCCGTAGTAGATTTGTTGTAGCACTCGTGTAAACAATCGGACATACAATACACGCACAGCATTTAACCGTTCAGTCTAGTTTCGTCTGAACAAAAATATTAACGGCTTACACTATGGCGGCAACCGATTATATAAAGGTATATTTGAAATGTCCTTCTTCTCCTATTAAAGAACATTCGGCCTCTGATATATTTATATATATATATATATATATATATATATATATATATATATTATTTTTTAGCAACATACTTAAAAACAGTTTCACAAACTGGATATTTACCTGCCAGGTACTGATCGGGTTGAGTACTTTTTCCAGGTATTGCCATTCCGTTTGTCACTCGTGGTCTCCATATCAACAACCGATCATATCCACACATACATTCACGTACGCACACGGATGCTTGGAGATCATTCCTCGCTGAGGTACATATGTACACATACAGAGACAGATAGGGAGAGAGAGAGCGAGATCACCGAGGGATGGAGCAATAAAGAAGACGAAAAAGAGATAGGAGACGGAGAAGGAGGAAATAAGCAATCTGCTGCTACCGATGTATAAGCAACACGCTTATACCGGCGAGCCGGCGTTACGGTCGCCAGTCCGACAACACTCACTCAATAAAGTTTCTGCACCTGACGCACTGGGCTCGCAAGCGGCCCTCCAGCCAGATATGCACACATGTACACCACACATGTGCACAGGCGTATTATAGATGCACACTCGATGCACATACACCGATCCATGAGCGGTCCACTTCACCCAGACCTAGTGCGTTCGGATTAAGACGGCGTTGGCGGTCGCGACGGTAAGAAGAAAGCCGTAGCAGCAGGCAACAACGGCCACAAGAAGTTCACACAAATTCACTCGACACATTATCTATATATATATATGTATATATAGACAGACACTTAGAGACATGTATGTTATCGTTATACGTAACAAAACATATCTCCTATTTATCTATATCTATATATCTAAATCTAGAGATCTTCGTGGCCGCCTGTCTCACTGAACATTTTTACACGGCAATGAGCCCATTTCTCGCGCGCGATCTCTCTCTCGTTCCCTCTGTTTCGCTCTCACTATCTCTTTTTCTTGGATTTTCTGCTTCTTCTACGTTTTCTCGGTGTCGGCGTGCGTCGAGATGATGTGGCTCTTCCGTGGTTACGCGAGTATTATAAGCGGTTTTGTTTCATTTTTATTTCTGCTGCTGTTCTTGTCGTCGTTGTTGTTGTTGTTGCTGTTGTTGTAGGAGCTGTGCTCGTGGTAGCCGTAACAGTAGTTGTTGCTGTGCTGTTGTTGTAATAACAGTAACACTATATTAAGTGTTATTTATTGCTTGTCGTCCGCACCAGCATTTGTAGTTTGCCGGAAACAACACAAGCAGCAGCAACAGTATCCGCGCCAGCAATGATGAGGACGATGATAAAATACCGCCAGATCCAAATTAGTAGGTGGAAGCTTGCTCTCGCCGGACAGGGAACTCGTCGGGAAGGATGCAGCAAACGATCCATTCTTCAGTGGCAGCCTCTTAACATTCTGTTCGATATGTGTGCATACGCCGTACGAACACCTAAAAGCGAGACAACATGAGAGTGAGTTAATCATCATCAACCACGCAACAACACCAGCAGGAACCGCAGCAACAGCAACACATGACAACATGCTTAAGAAACAGGAAACACATCGTCGGAGATGATAACAACAGCAGCAACAACAACATAACGACAACAATAATAACGACGACAAACATCACATCATCTATATGCAATCTACAGCGATGGGAAGACCATGTGCAACATTATCATGAACATGAATAATCATGCTCATCAACATCATCACCACCACCACCATTATCATCACAAACAACAACAACAACAACAGCAACAGCGACAACAAGAAAATACATGATTAAGCAAACGCCTCACGCTCAATCATGCCTCAATACAGGCAAACCCTATATTGAGATCTCATCAGGGAAAGCGCTCACACAATCGAACATTTCCGAACGACATCTGTGCTATCTCTCAAACTCAGCCAAACAACGATACATAAAGGCACACACACGCATACATCATCTTCGTCCGAACAAAGAGGCGAAACTCCACTGAGGTATAAAACAAAATACTACAAACTAAAAACATATTCTATCGCTTTTGTATCGTTGCTTCGGATAGCATTACTAATAGTAGTAATAATTGTTGTAGTAGGCGGCGTGAGTACGGTGCGATACCAAACGTTATCCGAGGCGTCGCTGTGCATCGTGATCGCCGTCATATATGGATATATATATCTATATATATATAAATATATATATATATAAATATATATATATATATATATATATATATATATATACTTGTTCAGTACCTACACGATTTGCCTGAACGTATCGAAGTGATCTACAACCTAGCAACGATACGATGCCGGACGGTATGGTCGCGCAACTATTACAGCAAAAGAGCAGTGACGAGCAGTCACTTGCTCACGCCACATCCGGAGGGGCAGGTTAGAGACAGTTTGAGGTAGAGACAGAGAGAGAGACACGTTTGAACCAAGGAGAGCGAGATAGAGAGAGAGAGAAGATACAGGAAGGTGAGGAAAGAGAAAATATGTAGACAGGGAGGAAGGTAGGTAGGGAGTATGCGAGCCAACAATCCAACGACCAATAAATAACGACCACAGATATATATATATATATATATAGAGAGAGAGAGAGAGAGAGAGAGAGAGAGAAGACACAACACAGAAAAGCTAAGAGTCAGCCAGTATCGTCTCAATGGGTCAGTCGATTCATTCACATCGTCTGCGCTTATTTATATTTATAAAGCTCGTCTTTCAATTCGTTTGCCTTCAGCCACAGTGACAAGTTTCGTGTAGCACAAGTGGTAATACTCGTCGTGCAAACACACAGCCGCATACGCATATATATATATATATATATATATATATATAAAGTGTATGTATATAGATATACATTATTAGCGTTATTTGTGTACAAATACATGTATAAATCAACATGTGTGTCCATGCACAGGGGCGGTCGGTGCCGGATCTTGTGATTTAACTCTCGACGCAAGCAGTAGAGGTAGTAAGCATCACGCAGATATAGCGACGATAAATTGACACGCATACAGATCACCCCCCAACATACTATTGGTTACTAATGCCGGTTGGTCATCAGTCGAATTTCGACGAGAGGACGCACGACATACATGCTAATACGAATCATATTAGTAATAGTAATCATAATAATAATAATCATAGGATAGTTGTAAGAAAAAGGGCACGACACGGGAAGACACTCAAATAAGGGAAATATAGGAAGAGAGAGCGCGAGAGAGACTAGTACAAAGAGCTTTACGATCACTTTACGCACAAACTAGAATCAAGACTTCGGCTAGACAGTCTGTCAATCATCTGCCTAGCCATAGAATCAATCAGATTAGGTAGAATCAGGTCAGCTACATCTGTTACGACCGGCGGCGGTGTGGTGGTGGTAGGTTTCATTCGAGTGTTGAGCTGCTTAGAATTCGAACGCCGAAGACAACGCTCTTGATTCTGTTGCTGTACATAGGTAGATATACTGGTGTGTAGATAGACAGACAGTTGAAGCGGTACTGAACTGACTCTCTTGTCTGTTACTAAATTAGTTGTGCGATACAATGTCGCGATGAGGAGGTTGATGATAATGATGCGGATTATATTTACGACAATGATGCGGATTATATCGATGACAATGATGTGGATTATATTGATGAAGATTATATTGCTATTATTCTATTGTGATCGGAATTATATTTATTTCATCAAGAATGAATTCGGTTGTTCGACCTTGGATGGATCTCAGAGAGCAGGCAGCTTTGCGGGGGAGGGAAGAGAGACCCTTCGACTGACAACGCTAATTACTATTCCTATGACAGCACAACTATTATGAGTCGTATTCGTCGGCTAATGATGAGGAGATAGGACGAAGAAGGAGAGAAAATGGGCAAAGACGACAATGGCCATGCTAATGATGGTCAACGTGTCAGTTCCTGATCCTATTGTTGTTGTTGTTGTGATGATGTGGTGGTGGTGGTTTTTACTCGGTTACAACTCGTCATCATTCACATGATTACGATATTAGTGAGAGTAATCGTATTAACCTCTGTATAAGTCTCATACTGCTGCCGGATAACCACGAGTTAACCGAACCACGAATAACTACTCGGTCAAAACATTCTAGTCTGTGACCTGCGGTCACGGTGGCAAAGATTAGCCACGACAACAACAACAACAACAGCAACGACAACAATAACAACTACAGCAACAACAACCACAGACCTGGCGACAGAAGCAACAACAACCACGAGAACAACAACAACAACCACAACAACAACAACGAGAACACTTCACTCAAATATTCACCAGCTGTGTAGTGACTGAACTTCAGGATTCGCGGTGATGGTGTCGTCGTCATCGTTGACCGAACGGCGGTTCGCTTGGTTCGATGTTGTCGTTCGGACGTGACAATGATGATAATGAATATGAACAATAATACTACTCCTAATAATAATAATAATAATAACAAAGACACTAATTGTATTCTTAATACGAACAACAGCAGCAGCAGCAGCAATTCGACAATCCGAGCGTAGAGAAAGAAACACGACACAAAATGATGCCGCCTATCACCATCTCACCACTACCACCACCAACCACCACTCTTAAGATTTGCCGCCTGCTAATGCTATTTCATTACTGTTGTTGTTGTTGTTGTTGTTGTTGATGATTTCGTTGAAGTGCCACCGCCAATGATTTCTTTGCTGTTGTTGTTGCTGCTGCTGCTCTGCCAGCTGCAGCTGAGTTTGCTTCATATGTGTATGCTGTGTTCATATGTATACTGTTTTTTTTTTAGTAAGAATAAGATAAACATTAGAATAATACTAACAACTAGTGATCGTTGTTGATCTACTCGTAGTTAGAGAGCAGTGTTAGCAGCAACAGCAGCAGCAGTAGCGTTACAACAGCAACAACAGCAACAACAACCACAACAGCAACAACAACCACAACAGCAACAACAACAACAACAGCAACAACAACAACCACAGCAACAACAACAACGGCAAGCAAATGTCTATTTAGCAGCAGCCTATTTCTCCTACCTGCTTAGTGCTGATCGCCGCTGTCGTGGACGTTTTTCGGCCGTAACCACCGCTGCTGCTGCTAGCCGCCCGCTGTATGTAGCAGTCGCAGCAGCATCTTTCGTATCAGCTGTGTTTGTTTACATTCGTGGTTCTGCTGCTGCTGCTGTTGTTGTTGTTGTTACTGGTGTTGTTAATGTTGATGATGATGACGATGTTGTTGTTGTTATTGCTGCTGATGCGGAGGCGGCTGCTGATGTTATTGTTTTCCATGTCGTCTGCTAAAAGAGCAGTACCAACAGCGGCATAAGATTCACCATAGAGCAAATGCCCCCCTCCCGCCCCCCGCCACCCCCTTCCGCTAAATTGGCGGCAACAGGAGGAAAGGGAAACAGGTGGAGAGAGAGAAAGCAAACGTAGGACAAGACCGAATACAATGGCGGGAGAGAAACAGAGACAAAGACAGAAGAAAGAAAGTGAAAAACCTATTAATCAGCCGGTTGTGCATGAAGTGTATGTCCGTTCTGTATGAGCAAAAACATACGCTAGTGTTCGAAACAAAAAAATAAACATATATATATATATATATATATATATATATTATATATATATACATATTTATATATATATATATATACATATATATTTATATATATATATATATATATATATATATTTATTTTTTAAATCGCTTGATAAGTGTGTACACATATCAATATCTGCTGGCAAGCAGAAGACGAAAAAGTGGGCTCCGAATTTTGACTGCCCGGTTAAAGCCTAGCCTATGTAATAAAACATCAAATCACATATCTCAAGCAATTATACGCCCTTTTTTGTTGTTGTTGTTGACGTTTGCCGGCTTTATGCTGTTGTCCGCCGTTCCGATTACGACCACAAAATAACTCATATTTGTTAAAACGCACACATTTGCTCGAGAGACAAAATAAAAGAAGAGAGGCAGTCTGCAAGGGCTGTCTGCTACGCCTTTCGAGCAGACGATGTTGACGATGTTTTCTGCTGATGTTTGAGTGACGTTGTCTTCTTTTTCTTTTTCTATCTTATTAAATATTATTGCACCCGGCCCTCGAAGGTGGCTGCCCGTCTCTCATTCAACGATGCCAGGCCAATAAATGTAAATAAACAAACACACTCAAGCCGGGCCACTCCGAACAAGTCTGTGACGTCTATTGTGCATGTCGAACGTGAATTCTTTCTCGTATGGTTCGCACTTTCGAACTTTGGCCAATCGAATCGAATCGAATTGAATTGCCCCGTCTGACAGCGCACTTCTCTGTGTGTGAACTGAAGTTGTTTTATTCAGTTGTTTCTGTGTTGCTGTGGCTGTGGCTGTTGTTGTTATTGTGTTGTAGTACAATAGTAAAAGTTGCTCGCTGCAAAGTCGGCACTTTGAAACCGATGCACAAACAGGCAGCTGAGCATGACAGCAGCGATTTATTCTATCGGTGTTATTTATTCGTCTCACTGTCGCGAGATGGGTGAAAACGGAGTCCCCGCTCCCTCCCGGTCCATGCCGGGATTTTCTCGCGCGAGTTGATCCATGTATCATGCTGATCGAACGAACCTAAGCGTGCATGACGATGTCTATCTAATTAGATGTCCTGTCCAGCCTTTCTCTACCACTACCGCTGTGTAAGCTACATCTTGCTCTTGTTGACGTCGATTTTGACGTCGTTGTCTATTTTCATCGTCGGCCGTTCTCTGCTCATAGCTCTGGGTGGCTGCATCGCTCGCATTTCACCACTCATTATCTCTATACCTGTCTGGCTGTCTGTCTGAAACATGTTGATGATGATGATAGTGCTATAGTGAACCACTACCAATTCATGGTGAAATAAAAGCTTGATTGATTGATTGATTGTATAGTGAAGCGACGTTTCAGTTTCTGCCTCTAACTGGAGCCGTTTTGCTTCTTTATCAGTACGATTTGAATCACATGAATATTGCTTCGAAACGAAATGGTTAGCCGATTCAAAACGTTTGTGAGCTACGTGCGCTTTTTAAACTCTCCCCTTGTTCCTAGTTGCCTTCTTCCACTTACTCAAACATATATCATAATTAGTCTGGTTTTCACTACACAGTCGAGTACCACCGCTTCTCTCCTCGCTAGTCCGCCGAGAAATTTGTGGTCTGACATCTAGGCCCAGAGGATGGGTGCAGTGATTCTAGGTGGAGAAATACATCGCGTTCGGCAGCTTTCGTATTACGTTTAAGAGTGCTCCTGATGGAGGACGCCAGTCGATTGGGACTAGCTTTGGCAGCAACAATACATTTAGTTCCGCTGACTATCATAATTCAGTATAGTCACTCCATGAAATGCATACTTATGGGTTGACTAAAAAACTTCTGGGTCGAGCCCGGTGGCGTAGTGCATTCGATCCCCACCGTTACATATTTGTAGTCATGGGGTCGTCTTACAAAGCAATGCCAAAGCAATTCCGTGGATGTTAAATGTTAGCAGAGAGTCAGTCCAAAAAGTGTAATCCTTCTTACTTCTTTTGCCGAAGCGTGAAGAAGATAGAGCTTTATGAAGAAACATTTTGAACTGTATATGATACTCAATTTGAATTAAATAAACATAATTGAAATATATATATTTATATATACCACTGACGAAGCTCATTGGCTCCCCCACAGATGTCGGCTCGTGTGGAGAATCCGGCGTAAGGAGTGCAGACGTCAAGAAGAGATGCTCCACCGAGAATCTTCGCGAGGCTTTCGTCAGACTGTCCGATTGATGCACCGACAAGCGAAGAAGCGAAAATATAAACACACATCCGCCAATTGGATGGTACGCTCCTGTAGTGTTACTCAGTTACAACACCTGCTTGCTGTTTATACCGATGGTATTCGTTGCATACCGATGTTGTATATATATATATATATATATATACACTGGGGAAGTTCTTGAAGTGTCTTGCATAGTCGTGAGCGAGTTAGAATCTTATGGTGGATAACTTTGTTCTTGCCAGTTCTCCTTTATGGCATTCTTATCTGGGGAAGTTGGTTTGAAGTTATTCTCCGTCGGGCTAATGCAAAACGATGCTCTGAGATCCATATTTAGCCGTCAGTGATCTTTATGTGGCCCATAACCTCCTACCGGTCGACCTGCTCTACTTGCTGAAGGTTGCCACGCTAGGCTTTAAAATCAGTCGGAATATTATTCCCTGTGATGCTTCATTTCCCCTTGCTCCCTTGTTTCGTAGGACCTCGAGACGTGCCACAACATATGTAGGGCCATTAGTCGCAAAAAGTCTAGTCAGGAAGCCCTTGCCTCTCGCTTGCCCGTTATATGGACTAGTATATCACAGAATATTCGCCGTATCACTTCCCTGCATTGTTTTACACAGATGGTCCAGAAATGGTTACTCACCAATACATTTCGACATAGTTCGACATAGAGTCACACATGCTATATGTGTTGTGTTACTTGATTTGTGATACTTCATGATTGACTAAACTGATTTTATGGCTGTTCATGACTGACAGTTAACCATTTCTATTCTATTTATTTATTATTATCTATATATTTTTAATGAGAACTAAATTATTGTATTATGCAGTTCCTATAATAAACCACGTTTTGAAGCTTGAAAATCTTGAATCTCTAACGGAATCCGAAACAGAATATTCACCGCTATAGGAGATTTTGAGCTTGGACTCTAAGTCCCTTCTTAAGGTCTTACATGACCACTTCGGACTCTCTAAAAAATCTGTTTGGTGGGTACCTCTTGATTTGTACCGGGACAAAAAGGGTGGCGGGACTTTCTGGCTCGAGAACAAAGGCTCCATTATTTGCTACCGAGAGACAAGGCATGCTTTGTGGTACCTTCACCCACAAAAGTAAAGCGCCAACGGCAAGGTGATGGTCGCCATTGTTTCTCCAGGAGTAAAATTGAGGCGATGGTGGAATTGGAAGAAAGTGGTATAGTGACGAGAGATTGGTACACCTTCAGAATGCCCACCTAAAAGTTTTCGTTGTGCTCACGAGGAAGAGCGTAGACGATGGTTTCTCCATCACGATAGCGCACTGGGCTGAAAATTCAGGATTTTCTTCCGCATCTGGAGTCACGCTGGTAAAAGATCCAGATAATTCACTCGACAATTGTCAATGTGCTATTTCCTCCTTTTTCAGACAAGAAAAGGTATACGTTCCGATTCACGCGAATTGGAACTCGATTAATAATAATAATAATAATGTCTTCGTCTTTCAGGACTTTGAATCTGGTTAAGGGTTTTCCTGCGGCTGCATAATTGCGCTTGCAAAAATCCCGTTTGTGCACGCTGTGTCCTGGCTACAGGTAGAAACTAAGTTGTAGTAGCCTTCTACCAGCGAACACTAGGAAGATGTCGATTATGGCTAGAATCGCCCTGGCGAACCTCAATGGGACGGTTTTGCCGAGGAACAAAGTCACACGGAAGCGGATGCTAAGAAGTTTCAGCCGGGCCTAAACCTTATATATATATATATATATATATATATATATATATATATATATATATATATATATATATATATATATATGTATATATATTTGTAGCTTGTTATTTATTGACGATATTATTGACGTCGCTGTTATTTCGTTGCTGTTTTACTTTACCATAAAGTAACTATTCTATACAGAATAAAAATAACTACAGATAACGATTCGTTTGACTAGTCGGCAAGGAACTTTTTCTTGTTTTGCGTAGGCTCGAGAAGACTTGCATATATATAACAAGTAATTCATTTGTCAGAAATTCTCGAGCCAGAAAGGCTTTTTCACCGTGCGACAAGTCAGGAGGTACCCACCAAACAGATTTTTTAGAAAGGCTGAGGTGGTCATGGAAGACCTTACGAAGGGCGATCATGTACGACCTTACCTCAAAATCTTCTATAGCGGTGATTATGTTGTTTCGGATTTCGTTACACCATTGTATGTGGAAGACTCCACTCGAAGCTCATACCCAAGCATCATACATATACATATATTCATAGTGCAATTTGGTCAATTTACAGAACATGCGGTAACCTGCGGCTGCCTTCTCTGCGACTATTGGACCCGTTTGTTATTGACATATGCCAAGGGCCACGCTCTCAATCCAGCCAGGAGAGAGCCAGTACCGAAAAGCGCTCGTCACCGTAATGAGTGTGTGCATGTTTGAAAAAGTATTCCTATTCTGGTCTGTCAATAGTGCTGCAGGGGAGCAGAGGACAGATAGAAGTCGACTGACCGACAACAGGTGCTGAATCTGCGCCAAAATGAGCACGCTGCAAATGACCTTATCGCTATGGTTTCTATGTGCGTTGTTCATTGTGATGCTGGCGTTGCGTCTCGACGATCGGACCCATTGGAGTTGCTTCGGCGTGCTCACACCGATGTGGATACTCGACGCCAAGTTGCTTGCTATCTCCGGCTATAAGGTACAATAACTGGTCGTTAACTGGCCATAATAGCTTCCCGTAGGACTTCTGACGTGCAGAAATGCATACTCACGGCACAAATGAATGCACCCGTACGTATATATATATATATATATATATATATATATATATATACATACATATATGCATGACGCATATTACATTCAAACTGGTAACCAATTCGTATGTGTATATATATATATATATATATATTTAACAATTATTATAGTATATGACTAATTACAGTAAGGGCAACTTACGAGTTTCATGGCTTATTGGCGTCACGAATTATTTTACAAATTATACACATTTAACATAGCAAAGTTATATGAATAAAATGCATGTACAAGACAGCTAGACATTTGACAAATCTTTAGTTTTTTTCCAAACTTACATATTGCTTTCCTGTCCGGGAGCCGTATCCTTACTAAATACAGAAAGTTAGTGGAAGGCGTCCAAGACACGTGTCTGAGACGCCTGCAGATCAGGAACCCTCAAAGCGTGCTTGATGACGTTGTTTCTAGTATAGACTAACTTTTCATGCAAGGCTACATATCTGCTCTACGTCAATTACGCAAATGTGAATTGCTAGGACACTTTTTTTTAGCTACGCTCCAATAATCAAAGGAGTTAACGATCAATCACTCCGAAAGCCGTGGCCCGCGGTGAGTTTGAGAACGGATTGTTTGCAAATTCAAATAGCACTCGCCTATTTGGCGATTAGTCACGTTTTTCTTTCAGAAGTACGTATATAGATACCAGTGCGTGTGTGACGATGATGAGTGTACCACACGTATGTGACAATAAAAGTGATTTTATCTTATGTTCTGCGCAGGTGTACAGCCGCCTGGGTCGACAGCATTTCGATCCCACCTGTCTTCGCAAACTGCTGTTTCTGCTTGGGGTCGTAGTGAAGACTTCGTTTCAGATCCTGCTCTGCCTTCGCCTCGAGTACCTACCATACTTGCCATGGACCGTTGTCTTCATCCCGTTCTGGGCAGCGCTGCTTTTTTTTCAGGCCAACATTATCGTTCGCGTTTACTACTTTCTCGAGCAAGGCTGAGTTTATCTTAAGAACAGCGCGCGTTTACTCGTGATGTATATACAAACGTGTATAAATGTATACTTATAGGTTGCGCTACGGACGATGTAAGCCCTAGTCTAGTGACTTTGAGGTGCCGCCGTGAACTGAATTGTTGACTAATATTATCCGCGCACATCAGAACTGTACATTATATACAGACGCCAAGAGGGCCAAGTACGTAAGAATAAAGGGAAGCCCGGTTCGGGCGCATTCCGGGGGACGAAGTGGCAGCGAACAGCAGCCGAAGCTGATGCGAATTGAGCTGATGCGAATTAATGACGGTATGGCGCAACTGTCTGTCGTAGCACAGTCGCGGACAAACTGCGTATTACTGTAGAAGCCTGAGACATAAAAGGACACAACCGGGCAATGGTGGAAGTAACAGTTTCAAAGGCAAGATTCGTGCCAGCGTGATGACTTTTCTAATTTGATGTTCGCCTGCCACTCAATTCCTCAGCGCCTCGGGCCGGCTATCTGATTCCGGTGATCCGCGTTTTTAGTCTTGACCTCCAAGTAGATAAAGCGTGGATGTAAGAAAGAAACATTAGGGCTAAAGTCTCCAATTTCTTCGGATGTCAAATAGGACAGCCACTTTGGCCGAAATAGCACAATCTCAATGTGCATATAAATTAATTTGTATGTGCATATTATATATACACGATGTACCTTGTCATCCTAGTTAGCTGGGTATTTATTTATGTTAACAGCGTAGCTGGAGAAAGCATAGATGACTCTATCTGAGGGATGTTGTAATCGCGTAGATGTTAAGTGAAGGCGATCACTACTTGTAGCAAGCAAACAGCAGCTTTGTACACGAAGCTGTTTGCATGTGTAAAGTTTGAATTATCATTGAGTTTACGTTCGTCGTTACTACGACTATAAATCTTTTGGGTATTTTGAAACTAATTATCTCATAACTTATTTTCTGTGTGTGAAATATTATTTGTACACAATTCGAAGAGTGAAAACGGCTCCTGTTGTTACAACGTATTGATTGATAGGTGGACAGACATGCGTTTATGTTGGAATGCGAAATAAATGAAATGTGTCGAGTGAAAAATCAGCAAGTACTACCTTCGTGGTAAAAAGACGACAGCGTTCATTCGGTCTTATTTTTGTTCATTTTCTCTATACCTTAGATAATTAAATATCTTTATTTACACCATCGTAACACACTCGTGTATGAACTATACGGCAATATCGCTTCATTCGTTATTGTTTGCTTGCCAATCAATACATCGTCAACATTGTCACCAGCGTCGACAGTTAGCAACTGTCGTCGACGCGATGAAGTTCGTTTAGAGGTTTGAAAAACTATCTGTCACATTTCGTACTATTTCCGGTCATTAATCATATATCGTTATCGTCACACATGTGATCATCTCTTCATCATATCTTGATCGTTCCTCTATTCAGACATATTTCATGTTCCCTTTCTCGCGACACGCGTTTCTTCTTCTGTCCGTACAGGTCACTCTTAATTAATTTACAAAGATCAATACACATTTCCGCCAAGATGTCGTACCCAACGACAGTATATGACGGGTAGTCACAAGTTGTGGCTATCATTCTGCAATATATAAACGGTTAGTATCGTTCCTACAATATGTATAGGTCTATTTTAATTATACGACTCCTTTTGCAGCTACGCAAAAGGTCTAACTGTTCGCTGCTCCGCTTACCTTATTGAAATTCTATACCAGCTCACTTCATCACACTGGCAGCGACACCACTACAATCCTCAAATTCTTCAGCGCTCTTGACCTCGCGCCTATATATGTATATCTACATACACATATATTTAAACTATATATATATAAATGTATAACACATGTAAATTATGTATATATATTTGTATACATGTTACATGCAAGTTACATGCATGTGTTCGTGTATATATGCATTTATATATAGTTATTGTATATACGTTTTTGTGTATGTATATATTATATATATACACATGTGTATAATCTCAGAAACAAGCTAGTACTGTTGTGGGAATATCCAAGCAACATGGCAAGCTCATCATGGTTGTTAGATGAACTTACCTCACCAGCCATATGACGAGCGGAGAAAAATCGGCATTTCTGCCTGCAGCTACTGCATCGCATTTTAGGTCGTACAATTTATGCGTCACTATTTTCTAATCGGAAATTGTGTTTCTGTCTTACAATGGATAGCTTTTGTCACTGCAGAAAGCCGCCGACTATGCCACAGCGTTTTTATTTAGAAATAGGAAAGGAATAAGATCGACCAGGCCAACATGGACGGGCGATCTCTGTTCATTAGCGCTGGCCAGTTTGTTTTATCGCCGTTCAGGACGCAAGTTCTTTTTTCTTAAGGAACTTCTATTAATATTATTATTATTATTAGTATTATTATGGCATTAAGTCCTTTGTCTTGCATTACGCGAATAGGGACAATTCGCTTCAGTTTTACTGTGTTAATAATATGATACGATCTCAGCGGATCACTGCTCTAGGTGAATCAATGAATCGATTAGCGAAAGTCGTTTATGCATTGTGTAGACTTCGTGTACAATCGTTTCACCTAGCGTCGTGTTTGCCTTCGGTAATAAAGGTCGTATCGCACACATGTAGAATCATGTTCGCAAGGTGTGTCGCTGACCGTCTAAAGAAAGTTTATCATTTGAAACATCATCGGGAGATTTTTCTATGCATCAACCCCTCATACAACACTTCATGCCTTCACTATGCTTTCAGCAGTAATATCGATGACAATAGTAATAATTGTAGTAATAATACTAATTATATTTATCTAAGATTATTAACAATTCGTCACTAGTTAATAACTACAGTGTCACGAAAGTTCAGAGTGGTTGCGTTTTGCTAATCAAAGTTGTTATAAATAATAATGTACTTCGGAAGAGCATCAAACCTTGTGCACAAAGACAAGGAGGCAGACTATTTCTCACACAAAGAACGGGTAAGTGAACAAAATAGCTTAGGTCTACGGCCTACACACGCCGAGATGGAAAACGAAATGTTAGCGGCGATGTTGCTGCTCGCCCGGTCTCTCCCGCATTGATTCTCATTATTCAGGCTGAATTGAAACATAGTGCCAGGAATCAAACGTGTCGTAATAAATTCTCCACAAAATTAAAATGAACTATAGAGCTTTTTCTGTGGCTCTCCGAGTTAAGATTAGAATGAGAGTGCTGCTCACTTCAAATGATCGCTCACGCGTAACACCATTTGCAAGGAGAAAGATGCGTAGAAAGCATCATCGTTACGCGCCCAAGTTTCAGCAGCGGTCAGCGTTGCCCACGGCTACTCAGAAGGTAACTTTGCAGGTTCGTACCAATGTATGTGTGTATATATATATAGATGCGCGTGTATGTGTGTGTATATTTGTATGTGTGTGTGCATGGATATAGGCGAGATTGATCTGCAGATATACACACCGCGCTTATCGATAATTGCGGTGTGCTTTTCGTTAAAGTGGCTACCGCGCCAACGGGAAAAGGGCGTGGTCAAGTTAATCTATGACCATCTACCATCTACCTAGTTGTCTATCTATCTATCGGTGTATCTGTTCGGTCTATATTCCCACCTACATGAACTACATCAGCTAGCACTCGACCGGTCGGTTGCCGGTCGGTTAGTCGACTTCAGTCAGTTGGAAAGCGCTACGTTCGGACGAACGGTGCAGCGGTGCAGCAAAAAGCGCCGGCGCTCGGTGGTGGTGGTGATGGCCCCGTGATAGAGATCCATCCACGGGAGCGGCTTCCTCTCTCTCTCTCTCGCTCTTGTCCGAAGAAGAATCAAATGTGTGGGGTAGTGGTAGCGTGTACAGGAGGCGCTTCGAGAAGCGCCGTCAGCGAGGTGATGTTGTTGTTTTTCGTCGTCGTGGTGTTGGTGCTGGTCGTCGTCGTCGAAGTCGCGGCTGTTGACGCCATCGACGTAACGAACGCGGTGCCGAGAGCCGCAGTCGAGTGGTTGCCGACGACGACGAAGGGATCCAGCGAACTCTCGTCGTGATCCAACTCCTCCTCTTCCTCCTCCTCGTCATCATCATGCGCTACGAGGATGCTGCTTTTGTTGCTGCTGCTGGCTGCACCTGCACCTCCACCTCCACCACTATTACTACCGCTACTGCTGCTGCTGCTGCTAGCACAACTGTGACCGCCACTGCCGGCGCTGCTGGTGGCGCTACTGTTCTCGCTAACCATCCCCACCATCGTTGTCGCTATTATAGGTGCTGTCGCTGGTGTCGCTGGTGTTGCTGTTGTTGTTGCAGCCGTAGTCGTCGTCGCTACGCCGGGCAGCACGCCGACGATTGAGCCGCCGTTGAGAGCGGCCATCAGATGCGACTGCGCTAGAGGTCGAGGCGTCACTAGTGTTGTTGTTGGTGTTGTTGCTGTTGTTGGTGTTGCCCCCGCCACCACCATCGTCGCCCCTGCTACCGACGTGGGCGGCCGGAGTGCGGGGGTCAGCGTGACCACCGTCGTCGTCGTCGTCGCGGCCTGCGAATTATTGGGTGACGGTGACGCATGCTGCTGCTGCTGTTGCTGCTGCTGGCCCGTCGCCGATGTCGATGCTCCCGCCGGCGTCGATGGAGTCACCGGTGGGCCCATATCGATCTTGTGAACGTTCTTCATGTGACGGCGCAGATTGTACGCCGAGAAGAAGCCACGCAGGCACTCGCGGCACTTGAAGCGAGACTGAAGCGCGGCTGCGGCTGCTGCGGCCGCCGGGTCATCCTTGTTGGTCGGCTGTTGCGGGGTGATCGCCGATCCGGCGGTATTCTTCTTCTTGATCAGGGGGGAGGCGGCGAGTGGGGAACCAGCGTGATTCAATAATGATATTGATGATGACTGAGATAACGATGGCGACGACTGAAGAAGAAGATGATGATGCTGTTGTTGTTGTTGCTGCTGCTGCTGTTGTGGCTGCTGATTGTGATGATGGGCTGAGTGGTCGCGATGAGCGATGCCAACCGGGGTGATCGAGGTGAGCAAGGTCATTTGTTTGATAGCGAGCGGCTTTGTCGTCATGGCCGCCCCAGTCGCCACCGTCGTAGTCAAGTGACTGCTGTCATCGTCACGAGGATGGAGGCTGGGCGAGCCGATACGAAGCCGAATCCGTTCGAGGTTGTTCTCGTCATTCGAGCCGGCCTTGCTCGGTGTTAGCTGAACGCCGCTAGCCTTGCCGTTGAGCAGAGACGAGCCGTACAGCGTTTCTCCGCCGCCACCACCGCCACCACCAGCTGTATGTTGGCTTACCGCCAACTGCTGGCCTGCCGGTGGACGTGGACCGAACGCTTTTTCCATGATCTTGTCGGCGAACGACGCGATCAGCTCCTGGGCGGCGCTCTGTTTTCGTCGGCTGACGTTGACCGACTCGGATAGGATGCTCGAGTAGCTCCGGCGATGCCGACGCATCTTCCGAACCGGGCCCCCCGACACTGGTGTGGCTGCTGTCGCTGTTGCTGCTGCTGTTGTTGTTGCTGTTGCCGAAGGGGTGGCATTGGCTGTTCGGCGGTACGTTGATGCCGCAATCGTGACGGGCCGATCGACGTCGTCCGCCCGCTCGTTGTCGTCGTCGTCGTCGTCGTCCATGTCACTGTCGCTTGAGACGACTGGCAGCGAAACCGACATCTCGTTTTCGATCGTTTTCTCCGCGTTCAGCTCCTCCTCGGCGACAGCCGAGCCACTCTCGCTTAGAATAGCAAATGTCAGCGCGTCGCTTATCGAGCGTAGGGCGGTCGCATCCTCGCTGAGCCGTCTTCGTTTGGAGGCCGGCGGCGATGACCCATTGCCGGCCTCCTTGGCGGCGGCCTCCGTCAATTGACTCTTGTCACCATCGGCCGGCGTTATCGGCGTCTCATCGTTCTCGTCGTCGTCGCCGATCTGGCCGTTCTGCGGCGGATCGCGTTCCAGTTCATCATCGGTTCGATCGGCCTTCACGCTTTCGAGCATCGTCCGCCTCACCGCAGCCATCTGCTCCTTGACCTCTGCCGCCATAATCTGTTCCATGAGGGCATCCTCGTCCAGAACAGGCGTAATGTCGCGGAGCCGTTCTTTTTCCGACACTTGGCGGGCAACATTCGGAGCTTTTAGCACCTGAGCAACCGTGCTTGTCCTGTTTATCAGGACAACGTTCGCAGCCTTAGTGCTCCGATTATGAATGGCGTTAGTGACGTTGCTGTTGTTCTTGTTGTTGATAATGCTGCTACTGTTGTTGTTGTTGATGCCGCTTAGAGCGCTAGCCACTGAAGGGCTACCGACGGTGGACACAATTTTCTTGACCACCTGAACGGCACTTCCCTGTACGCGAATCATCTGCTGTTGGCCTGCAATGACAACATGTTGCGGGTGCTGTACCACTTGGCCCGTTTGGGTCGGCGTGCTTGGTGTTGTTGCGGCGCTCACTGACACTCCAGTTTGTTGTGTCACAGCCGTGCTTGCCTGTTGAACCTGGTGGTGCTGCTGATGCTGGACAACAGTAACTCCGCCAGACGTCTTCTGCACTTGCTGTTGAGTAAGTGCTTGTGTCCGCTGCTGAGTGGCAGACGACAACGTAGTCGTTTTAGTCTGGTTATTGCTGAGCTTGGTGCCAGATTGTTGTTGTTGGTGCTGGTGCTGCTGAAGGTGGTGATGTTGTCCTGACAAGACATGTTGCTGAATAATCTTCTTTTGCTGCTGCTGCTGTGGTGTGTGCTGTTGCAACTGTTGTTGCTGCTGCTGTTGTTGCTGTTGATGCTGCTGCTGCTGGTGAGGCTTATGTTGTTGCTGGCTCCCCACGACTTCCGCCGCGACCACCTTAGCCCTCCCTCCAACGAATGTCTGTTGAAGTGCGGGCTTATACGTTATAATTTTCGTCTGCCCGGACTTAACGGCAGCCTGTAGAACGTCAGGCGACACTGTTACCAGTCTCTGCCCGCTCTGGTTAACCACGATGGCCGACGACGGAATCGTCCCTCCTACCGAACCACTGTTTGGTCCGAGGACCTGCACCACCTATATAATACATTCAGAAAGAAGTCGGCATGTGTTATTATTGTTACTAGCATAGAATGACAGCGTCTAAGGTACAATGGCGCAGCAGTGAATAAAAGCAAGTTCAACAATGGCCTCTGCGGGATATCATATTATGACTACAGCATCTTCAACTAGACATATCTCTTGTACGACTCAAAACGAACATCACTCGCTTTATGTGAGCGTCTATCTTACACCTGGTGATGTACGTGTTCTCAGCGATGTCGGTCGCTGTTACTTTGTTGTCACAACTTTATCGTGGTCGTTACCTTGTTGTTTCCGTTGCGCTGATTTTAAACGGTCTCGACGGACCACTGGGTCACTCCATACCCTAGTGGTTCCGAGGGATGCTTATTATATAGCTCGCTGTTAGTACTACGTTATCCTTACCCTGTCGAACGACAGCTAATACCGCGATGACGACTAGAGTCAACATAACGGCTCTTAAATCAGTCATGTCGATCTGATCGGTATACTTAGACGTATGTATGCAATTACTATGTTCGTCCCATGTATGCCGCTGTTATCCATCAGCGCCCGACGCGTCGTTATTCAAACATTTCTCTCGATCTCTCGATCGCATCAAATACAAGAACGCCCGATGTCGACAATCGAAAAAAACAACTCTGAAGTAATGTCTGAAGCCGTCTATCGAGTGAAGAATAGAAGAGTGACTTACCTGATGAATTTGCTGCTGCGGCTGTATCTGATGTTGCTGCAGTTGCTGTTGGTGATGAACCAGCGACGTTGCTGTCGCTGCTGTTGTTGTTGTAGCTGCCCCCTGGGTGATGATTGCCGGCTGAAAAGATGTCGCCAGCTGGGGTTGTTGCTGTTGCTGCTGCTGCTGGCTAAGATGAAAAGTCGTATTACAGCCACTGGTGGGCGCGGTGCTCGTGGTGACACTGACAGTGATCGGCTGTCCTCCTGTCGAGAAGGGAATACTGCTAATGGTGTTGCCGCTTTGACTCACGATAGCGTGAGTGTTTGCCGTCCCGCTTAGAACGACGGGTCCTCCAACTAGACCGTGTTGGTGTTGCTGTTGTAGTTGTAGTTGCTGTTGCTGTTGCTGTTGTTGCTGTTGTTGTTGATGCTGCTGATGCAGACCTGCCATCACCGTTTGGCCTGCGGAGGTTGTCGTCCCTCCAGCCATTGTAGTCGTCATTGTCGTCATCGTCGTCGTGGCAGTGCCAACCGTGCTCGACTGGTGTTGCAGCTGGAGATGATGATGCTGCTGCTGCTGTGGTGCAAATGTCAGCGTTGTAGTTTGCGGCGTTCCCGTAAGAACGGTAACCGGCGTTGACGTCTGCGCTGTTGTTGCCACCGAAACAGCACACGGCGAACTCGCTTGACTTACCGGAATCATTATTTGTTGACCTCCCGCCGTGCTAACCGGCAGCGTCACCTAGATGTCGAACCACAGACACAAAGCAATAAGGCGTATCGATCCAGTCAGTTATCGGTTAACAACCAGTTAGAAGCTCAATAGGGAATTGGCGTGACGTCTTCAGTGTATATAGTTTCATGGTTTAGGTCGAACTTTCATTTCACTGCGTTGGCTGGCAGGGTACCCTCGCCGTGGAAGTATCACCGTATTCCGCTCTACCATCAACGTTTCTCAGATTCGCTTGGGAGGCATGCAGATGATACTAACAACAACAACAACAACGGCAACCGTCTTCGTACAAAAACTCACAAATGCACTTTGAGCTCCCACTGTGCATATGGTGCGAGCCATATGCATAGTGGGTAGAGAATATTGCTCTCGCGAGTAAAATCGCATAGACGCCTCCGTAGATACGTAGAACTAGAATAAAGCAACTTGAAAACATTGACTAGCTGTTTGCTAGCCAAGCTAAGCCCTAGCAATCAGAAGGCACTGTACCTGAATAGGTGTCCTGTTGAGTCCCGTTCCAGAACCTTGACCGGCTTGCGTAACGACGACAGCTTGCTGCTTGAGTGTACCGGATTGCCGCAGCACCGCCAGCTGCGTTCCTGCAGGCGACGTCAATACCTGTCGGCTGAGTTGTGGTGAGCCGGTCACCGTTAAACCACCTGTGGCCTGCTGAGCGGCCGTAACCACCTGCACTTGAGTTGTTTGTACTTGAGCCTGCGTCGTCCCCAGTGTCGTGCCGCCATGCTGGCTCACACTAGTTAGTTGAATCTGTTGTTGCTGCTGTGGCTGCTGTTGTTGTTGCTGCTGCTGCTGCTGTTGTTGTTGTTGCACGGTCTGGACCGTCTGGACGTGCTGGACCTGGCGCATATGCACAATCTGTTGTTGGCCCGTCTGGTGGTTCTTGATGATGAGGACCGGCACACCATTGACCGAAGTCGCAATGGCGCCTTGCTGCAGTAGCGAGTTGACGGGAATCATTATCTTATTGCCGCTGGCACCCGACGTCGTTATAATGCGGTGTTGCTGCAGTTGCTGTTGTGAGTTGTTAGGCGGCGGTTGCTGTTGTTGTGGTTGTTGCTGCTGCTGCTGCAACGAGATTGTTGTTCCTTGTTGATGCTGATGGTGAACAGTTGT
Organism: Dermanyssus gallinae; assembly: GCA_003439945.1. Taxonomy (NCBI): domain Eukaryota; kingdom Metazoa; phylum Arthropoda; class Arachnida; order Mesostigmata; family Dermanyssidae; genus Dermanyssus; species Dermanyssus gallinae. The sequence continues at coordinate 274,466 of QVRM01000525.1, forward strand.
CGTTCCTGCTGTCGTTGTTGTCACCGTAGGAGCGCCGGCCGAGCTGCTGACAGCAACAGAGATCCCTGAACTGCCGCCTGGTAGCGCTACGGCCGAAGCGGTTGTCCCGGGTGCTCCAGCCACACTTGGCGATGTGGTGGGTCCACCGTTACCGGCTGACGCTGCCATCTGAACAGTCTGTGGAGAAGCGGAGGCCACTTGAAGGCTGGATATCTGACTCGGACTTAACAGTTGTACTACGTGACCGGTAGCGCTTCCACCTGCCGTGCCCGCGACGACGTGTCCAGGTGCACCACTGGTCGGACCGTTGATGCGAACCTAGCCGACGTCACCCAAGACGGCGTCAACACCCAGCATAAAGCGTGGCGGCGCAAGCGATGATAAGAACAACAACAGCAACAACAATACCAGCAAGACATATAGACAGACAGGACACACACAGACACACACCCACACACAGAGGCGGCGAACATAGAGGCGTACACAAAATGCCACACCACCATCGAGCGCGAGTCAGTAATAGGTTAGTATGAGAATGGGTTAGTATAGCAACAATAACCTTCTACCTAGCAAACAGTTATCTCCACCACTTCCACACGCTTGCGATCAATCAGTACACCTGCTCCCAACATGCATGTGACTACGCAGCCCTAACTACGTGTTTGACTAAGCGAAAAACGCGATGACCTCGAGTTTACGCGTGACGTTAGATATATACGTGATGTACATGAAGTCGCGTGCATAGTGAAACGCGTCGATCCGAAGCAAATATCGCGTAGGACCGCGGAGAGAGGCGCTCCGTTATGTATAGGCGTTCTCCTGCTCCATCTGTGTGGTCATCATAACTGAATCAGCCGGACCCATCAATAATGGTCTTCTCCATCCAGCAGCGGCTTGCCATCCTTTTGTCTTGGCCGTTTTACTGCACTGCACGTACATCCATGCGCCGTATGCGCAGACTCACCCGAACATGTACAGGTTGACCAGCTGAGGTCGGCGGCGAAGGCGTGGCTAGCCTCTGAGAGGCTAGAGCCTGCTGTACGGCGTTCTGCACCTGCAGATTGATGGACTCCTGGGTAGTCGGAGTACCCGCCCTCACAACCTGTGGTATCATCCCACCAGACACCACAATCTGCTGTTGCTGCACATGTTGTTGTTGGTGTTGGTGCTGCTGCTGATGATCTGTATTCGCTGAACCACTTGTTGAAACCGCAACAACTGCAATGTCGCCATTAGAATAAAATTATCGTTAGTTCTTCATCATAGCCAGCCAAGGCCACCATATGCCTATGTACACGTATATATATAGAAAATATTGTAATGATTTATTAATAATTTACAATACGTTTGCACACTCGGCAGTGCTCGCCTATATATATATATATATATATGGCAAAGTGGGGTTTATTCATAGAAAGGCATGTTAAAACTGTTTGCTAACCTTTGATGAGAACATAAGCAAAAGTCCTGCATCTCGTGAACAACTTTATCAGCATTGCAACAAATACGAGAGCTAGATTGGGAACCTATTCAGAATTCACCATACTCTGCCGGATTTGCACTATTAGATGATCACTTAACTAGACCAAAGCAAAATTACTTAACAGGACAAAAATCCTTTTTAGATCATGTAGAAAATATGGGAAAAGACTTGTCGCCTTCAAACAAGAAGAAAAACGGGGATTAATAACGGTTTACCAGCCTCTCACGGAGTGGCATTGAGAAAAACAACATTTGTGCAATTTTATCTTCTCGAAATCTAGGTCTGGCAGCACAATACTTTCGTGATAACCCAATATGGTGTTTCGTAATTGTGGTAGTGAAGGAAGATCGTTGCACCCAGAAAACGGCATAATCAGATCCTTCCTCGCGTCCACAAAACTCAAAGGACGACGTACCTGATTTTGTTTGTATTTGCGGCGGTGGCGGCGGAGGCGGCTGCAGCTGTTGTTGTTGTTGTTGTTGAGTGTTGGCGTTGCTATTATTGACAATTTGAATCGACGCGGTACCACCGGCCGTCGTCGCGTGATGATGATGGTGGTGGTGCATGGCACCCGGGCCGGGACTGAGCGAAGCTGCGGGCGAGACCGGCGACTGTGACGTGGCCCTGACAGCCTTGACGACGGCGGGACTACCAATCCTCGCAGGTGGCTGAATCTTGTTTGCCAGCTGACCCTGCACTGCCGTGGCCTGCGGAGACGAGATGACCTTCATAAGGACGTTCTGCTGTCCACCCTGACCGTCCTTGATGGTCGCCATAGCCACGGAGCCCAGCTGTCCGCTAGACACCTGCCTTATCACCTGCGGGCTGGCTATACGTACCCCGACACCAGCCATCGTTGTTCCAACCGTCGTCACCCCAACAGTTCCGGACGTCGCACCTGTCGCTTGACTAGACGCGATGTACTGTTGTTGTTGTTGTTGCTGTTGTGGTAGAGGCTGTGTTCCCACCACGGAAAGCTGCTGCTGCTGAGTTTGATGACTTTGCGTATGGGAAGTCGTCATTACCACCTGTCGCTGAGTCGCCACCTGCGGTGCGCAGGGAATTGTTGTTGTTGTCCCCATGGAGGTTGTTGTTGATGTTGCTGTTGTTGTTGCCGTGGTCATCAGCGTACAGCCTGTCGTTGCTGCTGCTGCTGTTGTTGTCGTCGTCGCTGCCGCCGTTACCAATATTGGGCCACTGTTAATACGTTGCGTCTGTATCATCTGTTTCATCCCGGGTCGAGTGGGTGTCTAGTGAGACGTACGCCGAACAAGCAACCAGCCGCGTAGATTTGTTGTCGTTGTTGTGGTCGATCAGATGGTAGGACGAGTCGATGGTGTAACACGATTCGGTGGCACGATTCGACAACCCGTTGATACGGTGCAGGATAAGCACGGTGTGGGTTAGTTAGTGACTTAGTTAAGCCAGGTCGCCGGGGGCGACAGTGGCGAGTGGTTCTTTGTTAGTATTCTTACAGCAACACACGAGTAAACAGACACATACATAAACACACAAACTGTCCGTGCAAGCGCCTGTTCAACATTCACCAATTTCCATCGCAGTGCGAGTCGCAAACATGTGCAATTAGAGCTACGGTATATTGCCAATTTATTCACGTCAATAAGCCAATCTATTTGTCAATCACACCAATGTCCCCTTGCTTTCGGCAAAGCCCCCTACAAGCCGGCTTTATAAGAGACCACCACGGCGAGATTTTCCACCCTCATTTCGCTCACATTCTCGGTATAGGCTGGCGCCAGAAAAACGGCAATTTTGGAAATAAGACGAGACACTGTTTAGGTACGCATCGCGTTACGGTCACCTCAACCCGCCTCCACCGTGATTATTATACCACCCAACTGTTGCTCAATATGATGGGTTAGTCAGTTAGGCAAAAGCCAACTAAAGGCAAAAAAAAAAACACCGATAGCCCAATATATTGGTTTCTAATGGCTGTAAGAGCGCAAATGTTCGCTAGAATAGATTCAGTCGTCATCTTGGTAGTTCTACTTACGGTCGTCACTTGAGATGTTTGCTGCTGTGGAGATTGCTGTCGTTGCAGTGTTATCTGCTGGAGTTGGGGTTGTTGCTGAGACCGAATCGCGTGCACCACACTCACACTGGTTGGCCCCGGAGGAGTTATGGCAATGCTTTGTTGTTGTTGCTGCTGTTGTTGGCCCCTGATTGCCGACGTTACCATCTGCACCTGATGACCAGACAACTGGCAAACGCGGGAAAAACGTCCAAGTTTAGCATGTGCAGTAGGCAACTATTGTTCCGGCTAGCCGGAGTAGGAGTCAAGCGAATCACCATCGATATGGTACCAAAATTATACCTGTGAAGTATACATTCTTGTGGCTTCTATGGGGACGTTCACCGAAATACTCAACTATTGAGCGTGAAAGTTAGAAGAGTGGATATCCCAGGATTATACTTTTTAACGTGACTATTTGCCTCGTTGTAGCCAGCCTGATCTATCTTTCAGAAAAAGTAGAGTTTTTCTCTGCGAACACAAACGACGGTCTATGTTTGGTTTCTCTGCTATGCCGTGGTTTCTCCACCGGCTTCTACTACGTTGCTACTGGCTACCAGTAAGTACTCACCTGTAGTGAGGGCGTGTTCCGTCCCCCTTCAATTTTGGCCTCCGGCCTGACCCCGCCAGCGCCGACAAAGGTTCCGCCCGCCGCTGTTGCTGTTGTTGCTGCCCATGTTGTTGTTGTCGTCGTCGTCGCTGCAGCCGATACAGCGCCCGCCGCCTGTCCCTGTGGCCTGTCAGTGAGTACCTGCCGATGACAGCTAACAACCTGAACCGCAGCGCCGCCGGCACCATTGCCCCCCGCAGCAGCAGCGGGCGCCGCCGTTGTAACAGTTCCAGTTGCACCACCTGTAGCCGCGTACTGTAGGGAGGTCGCCACAGCGCCACCTTGACCACCTGCGCCACTGGTCGTAATCACGCTCACGCCAGCCGAGCTCGTGCGTACGGTGCCGCCACTACCACCTCCAGCTGCTGTACTGGCGAACGTGCCTGAACAATCAACAACAGAGACGCCGGCGCCGCCGCCACCACCACCAGCAGCAGCAGATCGCACCGAGTTAACGTGCGGAGACGCGGTAACCACAATTGTCCTAGATGCTGTCGCCACTGGCGCCGTTGACGTCGCCACCATTGTTGTTGACGTTGGCTGGCTATGACAGCTGCTGCTGCTACTGCTATTAGAAGTAGCCGTAGTAACGCTGTTGGTGATGGTACTGCTGCTGTTGTTGTTGTTGCTGTTGTTGTTGCGGACGCTGGGCAGACACATGGTTGAGTTGGCCATAGCGGGGCTGGCAACGCGAACTGCCACAGAGGCTGTCGTGCCCGCCGCCGCCGTCGTCCCGCCACAGCGCAAACTCATGCCGCTGCTGTTCGCAGCGGCGAGCGCCGACGTCGATCGGACGATATGCGCACGCGCTTTTGGTACACCGCCAGCACCTTTGCTAGCGTTAGGCGTACTACTAGGCGAACAATGGGCGATCACCGAACCCGTCGGGCCGAGTACGACCGCCGAAGGGGCCTGCTGCTGCTGCTGCACGACGGCCGAAATGACTGTGGGCGATTGGGGCACTCCAGGCGCCGTTGTTGTTGTTGTTGTTGCTGCCGCTGCTGCTGTTGTTGCTGCTGTGGTGGTCGTCGTCGTCGCCGTCAGCGTCGGCGACATGCTAGCTGATACCACAGTTCCACTAGTAGTAGTAGTATTAGTTGTAGTAAACATCGAAGAGCTAGTCATAGCGGCGGAAGTAGCTGCAGTGGATGTTGCTGTCGCCGCAACGGCCGCCGTATTCGTGTAGTGGCTAGCTGCTATTCTGTTCGGCTCGTGATGGATATTGTTACAGTTGGCCACGCTGACCTCTACGGCGTTCGGCGGTGTTCTGTCGGCGGCGGCGGCGAAGCAGATCTTCTCCCTGTCCGCCGGCGTGGCTGGGCCCTGCTTACGGATGCTAAACTTGACGGCCACCTCTTTGCGGTTGACAAACACGGGCTTCTTCTGTTGGTGCTTGAAGAACTGCGTGATAGGAGCACCGGAACACCTGTATGCATCATCACAATAGGCAACAACACCGGCCGCAAGATCAACGACAACAGCAATAGTTACATACATGTGCAGTTCTGTAGGCATGCTTAGTTTGTTATTCGCTGATAAATAGGCGATATATATATATATATATTGTGTTTATTCAACATGGAAAACATTTGAGTGATTAAAAGGCGAGGGCGTATTAAGATTATTAAGATACGGTTGGCCTTTTCAGTACGACAGCAGGTTTGAATAAGCGATATCATTCAATCAAGATATATGGCTGTCTACGTTATTCTGAGCCTAACTGATTTTTTTAAACAAAATGTATCTTATTCAGAACGCTAATGAGTGTACTTGGAGCATGTGTCGCAAACGGCCGATACCTTCGAAACTGAGACCGTAAACGCCTAGTAAACGTAGATACAATGAAAATGCAGATAACTCGTCTTCTAAACGAACGTCCTCTCATTAATATGGCTTTGTTTTTATCAATTAGTCGTTAACACCTTCACCCATGTCGTGATCTCGTGAAGTTCTTCTGCGTCCTTCGCTCGTCCTCCGGCGTACTCACCTATTGTCCACCTCCTCCTTGAGTCTCCTCAGTAGGTCTGTGCTGATCTTGCCGCGCGTCGGGTCAGCAGGTAGTTGCGCTAGAGCGCTGCCCTTGATCGTCGGTGTGGGAGACCTGGTCGTAGCACCCGGCGACGCGTTGGCCGGTAACGGCGTTGCCGCCGGAAGTTTCTTCGGATTGCGAATTTGTACGTTCGCCAGCTTCGGCATGGTACCGGCTCCGGTTCCGGTGGCGGCGCTCACCTCGAGTCGGACAGGCTTCTCGGAGAGCGACGGCGGTGTCAAAGGCACTCCGCAAAGCCGGTCGAATCGGTCAAGCACCGCGCGGAAGTTCGGCGTCTTCAGCTGACCATCACCATTTGACCCGTTTGAAGTTGATTTCGTCGGTGTCGCTGTTGGAGTAGTAGCATTAGTAGTAGTTGTTGTTGTTGCTGATTCTGTTGCCGTCGCGCTAAGAGCATGGTCGGTGTCGTCCTCGAACTCCTCGTCATTTCCTACCGGCGCCGGCGCTGTCTGATCATTGAGTTGACTCTGCCCTCCTCTCGACGGTAGATGCTGAGTCTGTTGCGTCGGACAAGTCGCTGGCTTACCGTTGGACGATGCTGACGACGACGACGGCGTCGTCGACGGCGGGGGTCTGCGCTCAACAAGAACCCTCCTCATCACTGCCGTTGCCTGGTTGCTGTTGTGGTGATGTTGTGGCTGCGCGGGGGGGTGATGCTGATGGTGGTGGTGATGCTGATGGTGGTGGTGGTGATGCTGATGTTGGTGGTGATGTTGGCGACTCGACGGGTTCGGCTGATGATAGTTAGATGCGGGCGATACCTGTTGCTGCTGTTCACGGTACGCTTTCACGCCTGCCGTTACTGACGTCGACTCGCGACTGTCGCTCACAACAGCAGACGGAACTGTACGAACGCTGCTGCTGCTGCTGCTACCAGCACTAAAAACAGAATCGTCAGCCATTTGTGGCTGTTGTAGCTGCGTTTGTTGTGACGGTTGCTGATGGTGCAGTTGTTGCTGTTGCTGTAGTTGTTGCTGCTGTAATTGTGGCTGTAGTTTCACCTTGGCCCCCTGCTGCTGGCGTCCGCCGGTCGGCTGCAGCTGGCCGGGCAGCTGCAACGCTGTTAGAGCAGTGTCGATGGCCACCGGGGTCATATCGGTCGTCTGAGGGACAACCACATGCTGCTGAGCTGCGGCTGCTGCCGCGGCCGCTACGGCCGCGATCTGTACCTTTGGGCCGTTTAAGACAACCTACGAAGAAATGCAGATAATAAATACAAAGAATAAGAGACGATGAGTCAGTGTGTGTATGTGTGTGTGAGTTAAAAAAAAAACAATTCAAAATTAAATGCTCGCAGGCTCGCAGCGAAACGCATATACAGGCACAGATACTTTTTTTTTCTATCCCTTTCATATCGCACATAGAAATTATCATTGTCAACGTAATATCAACCATCTGACTCCATAGAAATCATGGAGACAAATCAATCAACAGTACACAGCTAGCTAGTTGTTTTGTTCTTCTCTTCCTTGTACAGAGTCTCAGAGTTTTCTCTCTTAACCTTTTTAGGTTTTTTTTTCATTTTTATTCATCAATCACAATACATTGTGCTACAATACACCTAAAACAGAATGTTCTCTCTCTCTCTCTCGCTATCTCTAACACATCAATGAATCTAAAGTAAAGTTTTCGAGCTGACCCTCAGCCAAGATTTAACGTCCACGGAACTGTTTTTCACATTGCTTCATAGATGGACCCCCATAACTACAAATGTGGGGCAACGGTGGGGCTCGAACCCGCGCAGCACCTGTGTGTCTCCTCCGGTTGCAAGGCGCAGACTTAATCCACCACGCCACCACCGGGCTCGACACATCTATTAATCTACTACTACACTGATACCAAGGCTCTCACCTGAATCTTGGGCTGGTGCTGTGCCGTTGTTTGGCCACCTGTGCTGTTCTGCACCGACACCACCTGCACTCGCTGCAGCTGTTGCGGCGACACCATGACGAGTTGTTTGGGCGCTTGCTGGATTGCTTGCTGCTGCTGCTGAGCTAAAAGGACCTGCCCGACCGGGCCCTTGTCCCGCGCCGCGCCACACTCGGTAGCAGTCGTTGTCGACGACGTCGATGTCACTAGCTGTGCTCCCGTCTCGCTGTCCGGATTGCTCCGTCCTCCGGTATTCGCAGCCGCCATCATCGTCACAGTGGGCGGAGCAGTGGCAGCTCTTCTAGCTGTCGTAACTGTCGGAACGTTGGTAGTAACAGCGCCGGCAACAGCAACAGCAGCGGCAGTAGCACTAACAACAGAGGTAGCACGCGAAGTCGTATTAGCTGGACTCATCAACCTCATCGTCGAATGAGCACCAGTAGGTCCGGCGGCGACAGCATCGCTAGTGGGCATTTGCGGCACTGCCGGAGACGCCACACTAGAGACGGTGCCAGCCGACAACACCGATGAGTCAACGTCGACCTCCGTTTCGATGGCCTCAAGCGAAGTGTCCTGTAGGAGTACAGAGTCGACATCATCCGGTTGTTGTTCCTGTTGTTGTTGCTGTTGCTGCTGTTGTTGTTGTTCTTGCTGCTGCTGCTGCTGTTGTTGTGGATGTTGTTGTTGCTGCTGCTGCTGTTGCTGTTGTGGCTGTAGCGGATCTCTCGTCGTTATAGTTGTCGTCGTTGTTGCTGCCGCTGTTATAGATGTCGTCGCTGTCGTCGTCATCGTTCGGTTCTCGGCCAATTGACCACCGCCGCTGGCCTTCTCTCGTTCGAGTTGGCGAGCGGAACGTCGTGCGGCTGCCGGCCTCGTTTTGTCCTTCATCTTTAGCTTGTGGCACGCACCGGCAGCCTTCTTGCCGCCGGCACGACCAAGTTCGGCTCCAAGTTCTCGCCGCTGACGTTCGAGTCGGCGACGAAACTCCGAACTAGCCGCGGACGAATCCGAATCGCTCTCGGAATCGGCCGAGCCTTCGGCGGCGGCGGTCGGCACGAGGCCGCCGCCTATCCCGATCTTTACGGGGGCGCCACTACCAGGCGTGCTGCACACGTTCGGGGGCAACGCGCTCGCCGTGACGCCTATGCCGCTTGTCCCGCCGCCACCGCCGCCGCCCGCACTGCCGCCAATGCCACCTCCATACGCCTGCGCCGTAAGCCGCATTTCGATCGGAAGCTTGGCGCCCCTATACGAAGATGACGTGGATGACCGGAGGTGTTAAACAAAGTAGAAGAGAGTGCCATCAGACAAGGGGCAAATATCATAAGCCGGATGTAGGCTTTATCATCTCATAGGAACTCGGGCTACATGTATATATATATATATATATATATATATATATATATATATATGTATATATATATATATATATATATATATATATATATATATATATATATCGATGCAAATCTAGCTATAAACATATGTATAGTATATATTTTTGTTAAAGTGGCAGGGGAAAGTGGCCGAGGCCTCGGCTGTGGTAGCGCAGTAAGTGGGACGGTCGCTAAAGTATCCAAATTGTATATAATGACGACTCTATTGTAATTACGCACCATCTTGAAATGCAAAGTTAGTGCGAAATAAACAATATGTATATTATATATGCACAGTATTGTTCCCTGAGTACGAGTTGCATATATAATTCATCTAAATCACATTTGCCAGTCATCCCACATTCGTGGCCACTAGCTCGAATACTGCTTACCGGCCCTTTGAGTAGAAGTCCTCGAGGTACATGTCGAGATCATCTGTAAGAGTCAGCATAGATGTTCGGACGGCGTGCAGCACGATAACCATATCCTTAAGGGTGTCGTAGTGGACGCCCGGCAATTCGCTATCGAGCACCGGCTCAAAGAAGAACATTTCGTCCTGTGGTAGCAGCTCATACTCAGGCCTGCCCGGTTGGCGGGGTTCCCGCATGTCCTCAATTCTGTGCCCGTAGCATCGACACGTAGGATCCCGATTCTCGCAGATCCGCATCGACACCCTGTATTAGAGAATCAAATGGATATAGTAAAAAAAAACAATTAACCTTAAATATTATGAAATTCTAACATACAACACACAGAAGCTAGGATTTAAAATACTAAATATATTCAGATATGATAAACCTGTATATGGTTCTTGTACTTACGCCTTGATGAGGTCTAGGGCATCTCTTGTCGGATACAGCACGAAAGAGGAGAAGGCACATTCGCGCATGACCAGCGGGTAATCTTCGAACACGACGCACCATTTGAGCATTTGACGGGCGAGATTTCGCTCAATCTCCGCGCGGGCCATGCTCTCCGACTCACCGCGGTGGGTGCACTCTTCAATGGCGTTGAGGTCGATACCCATGCCGCGAAGCATTAGCTCGATCATTACGGAGTAGCCCACGAGGCCACACTCCTCCCACAGGACATCGAACATCAGGTAAAACAAGCCAGACTTGTCCGAATGCCGATCGAGTATACTCGAGGCAAGGCGACCAATTTCGGCAACGCCCATCTGCTGGTGCTTCTGCATCCGTACCCACAGGAGCATGAGGTCTCGTGTGCAGCAGTGCTCCGACTCCTCATTGATCAAATCCTTGAGGAAGAAGGTCGACACGAGTGCCTCCGTACATTCCGGGGGACCTGTAACGGTGTAACGACATGGTATTGTTTATAAAGGGATGAGAAGCGCTATTCAATTTTTGGTGACTTATCTGGTGTCAGCAAAATAAAGTGCCGACGGACTCGAATCGACGGATTGATCATGATTTGCCCATCCTTTCATCGTCGATGTTAAAGCACCACCTACCTCCGCTGCGCCGGAAACACTGCCATCCAAGCTGTACGCCCCTATGACAAGTGAGGTTGGCAAGGGTCTTGCAGAAGTTGGCCAAGGTGTCATCAGCGTCAACGGCCGCCCGATAAACCTCGTTCAATTTCTCCAGTACCTCTTCTGTAGGCATCGCGTCATCGGGCGGCGCTCTCTCTGGTACCACCTGATGAATTTCAAGAACCTCGTAAAGAAAACGACTAAATTAATACATTGTTTATATATATATATATATATATATATATATCCTATAGGACTTATTTTTCACATGGATGTTCATACAGGAATTGTTTATTCATACTTTAACACTAAACACGTGTCTTAATATTTCATCTCTGTCAAAAATTCATATCAAAGACATAATAAGTAGCGTCATTTCTTGAAGAACCTTCATTTTGTAGAATCGCAGACTAATAATTTGCTATGCGTCACACAAACGCAAACGCCATATATATATATATATATATATATATATATATATACTGTCTATTCTAGCGTTATTAATCTCAAAACAAGACATCCGCTCTAGCTCAAATAAGTTTAACAGTAGTAAATGTATTCGTACTCAAAGACCGAGTGGTAGCAGCAGGGCAGATAGATATACCTGTTCTTGGTGGTCGAGCCAAGCCTGAACACCCCAAGGACGATCAGCGTTCGTACTAGGCTGTTCTGAGGGCGTTTCCTTGCCGATTGCCGGGACCACTGACGTTGTTGTGGTGGTGGTGGCGGCGGCCTCGGACTTCAGCAACACAGGCACGTCAACCTTAATACTGGCACGCCGCTTAAGCACGCCCTTCACGGGCGGCTGCGACGGTGAGACCGGCTCGAACTTGACCATCGGCGAGTTGCCGCTTTCGGCGGCGACCGGCGAAACAGACTGTACAGGTGCAACTAGTGGTTGAGCGGGAGCAGGGGCAGAAGCCGCACCACCACCACCACCACCGCCACCGCCGCCTTCTGCAGGAGCAGCTGAAGAAGGGAGAGCCCGTTGTGCTCCCGTGGAACAGTCTGCGCTCATAGCAACGTCTGCGCCTATTGCAAGATCCTGCCGTGGAGGTTTCACATCGTCACATACCTCCATCGGCTGTTCCGCGGCGGGCAACTCACGATCCCCGCCTCCGCCATTGCCAGAAGAAGCGGCCGCTACTGTCCGCTGACGAACTTCTTTAGCGGCTACCGTCACTGCGCTGGCAGAGACAGGTGCGACGGCCGAAACGGAGGCAACTTCGCCCGCTGGTGCCCTGCCGGCACCAACCACCTCGAAGTAGTCGCTCGTCAGGGTGTCGGCGGCTCGCATCAAGTCGTTGACCCTCCGGCGAAAACAGGCCCGCTACGCGCAAAGTTTCAAAACCAAACCAAACCAAACCACGAGGACAGGCAAAAAAAAACAAAGCGAAAAGAATATGTAAGCGACCAGTGCTCATTTGCTCAATATGAATCAGATCGAGAATATCGCTTTCGTTCACCAAAACAACGTGGTCCCTCGTCAGAGGGTGCCGGAAAAACGGTGGAAACGGCTTCGCTCTGCGCTACTACTACTAACAGCCGTCAGTTTGAGGTCGTTTACCTCTAAACGGCAATATTGCACACAAACGCTACTTCATATATGCGAGCTGATTGATCCACGTTTCAGGCTTAAAGGAACATAACGTAAATACGTCGATTTTCCTAACATGAATATTGTGCGACAAGCACCTGGCAAGTAAGACAGTTCTATAATGAGTCTACCAAGTATCTACATAATAATAATAATAATAATAATAATAATAATAATAATAGGAATAATAATAATAATAATAATAATAATAATAATAATAATAATAATAATCATAATAATAATAATGTAGAACTAACTTAGCAACTGTGTTCGCATACTGTCTAGGGTGTGCATGCAGTGATGACAGTGACTATAATACTACAATAAATAATAATGGCGACACAAAGGCCGGACATCTTCTTGTCAAAAGCCGCGTGCATCGCTACATACATCGCTGTCGGCCATCGAGAAGACGGTCTCGAGCGTCGAGTAGATCGGCACGAGCGAGGGCATGCGCGCAGCGAGCGCCATGTGACAAAAGCGCATCTTCTCCAGGACGTAGCCGCGCATCGTCGAGTCGAGGTCGGCGTCGTACTTGTCAACGACCATCAGCGTGAACTTGAACAGACGCTGGTAGTGGTCCATGAGCGTCGTTCGGTCGGTGCCCGCCTTGCGGCTGAGGCCAAACCACGCGTTGCCGAGCGTCTTCACTGCCTTCACGTGCACCTCGTCGTTCGCGCTAGGGGGCGCTGGCAGACTCGTCGCTACAGTCGCCGCCGCCGCCCCAGTCGCCGTCGCCGCAGCCGTCGTCGTCGTCGGGTCGCCCCCGGACGAAGGCCCGGCGGGGGTGGTTCCGCCATGCCCCCCAACACTGTCGCCACCAACGTCGGGGCCGGACTGAGCGCCCCCGACGTTGGTCATGGCCCCGGCTCCACTGTTTCCATTTGTCGCCATATCTGAAATAAAGGCAGCAGCAGCAGCACCGAGATAACGTCAACAACCGCTAGCAATGACAGCGATAATTCAGACATATCCGACAGACCGAGAATCGGATATATATATAACATATCTTAATCATTATTAAGTCATAGGTGATAATTAATCATGTCACTACATGATTAATTATCACCTATGTCACAATATACCATAATGTCATAGGTAAGAGAAGTAGCGATATCCTATCCTCTTATCCCTTAGCCCGCCCACTCGAATAGTGAACATCTATCCCACTCCCGTTCGCCAGATCTGTTGTCTTTGGCGACTTCGGGCGCGAACGAAACAGGACATAACATAGGACACTCGGATATGACCTTCGTATGATCGAGTCGTTGTGATCGTAGTATGATGGTCATGACTTTATAATGTAATGGTATCTCCACCGTTCGTTCACATGTGGCCAGAGAAGCCGGGTGACGCTTCAGTTAGTTCAGAATGCGTGTAGAATAAACGCCAAAGTGGACTTCGCAGCGTTCCTACATAACAACGAGTTACTAGCACCCGGCGGACAATGCGGAAATGCAACCTCGTGCCACGACAAACAACTCACATATCGATTTAAAATCTCGAATACTAGTAATACGATAATATATTTATTTAACTCAGATGAAAGTCGGTGACACCAAAATAGAGTGCGGGTCGGTAGCAAGGATTTAATAAGTATCTCCTACCAGTTTAGTGTCACCAGTATGTGGACAGATGCCAATCCGTAGATACCAAGGCTCTTCTCCAGGTAAACCCTATTGGTAGATAAACGTTTCAGCGTATTGCAAGTAGGGACTCAAAGTAAAAATAACAAAGAATTAACGAAAACGTAAGAATAGCAATAGACTACGTCATGAAACTTGCCTATGTCGTTACCCGTAAGTGCCGGTATAATCTTCCGATACCTATCCATATGTACATGATTGTCCACAGTTAGATAAAGTTCCAAGTCTACATCTATCTAGATGTCCATTGATATAGCCATGGTTAGGTAAGGTCTCAAGTCTATAGCGACAAAATCTAATCAGCTTATCATTAATCGGCAGGTAAGATGTTACCAAATAATTTGTTAATTGATGAATAGCATAAAACATTGTCAACGGAAAGTATATTGATTGATTCGTTTTACTTCCCAATACCATTGACAATTGCTAAAGTATATATATATATATAGTACTACGATGCAATTTGCAGAACAACACCTCTTGTCGGCAGCTCAGGCTCATATGAGCGACCTGAATCAATATTATGCCGTTATGAAACGTAATACAATGTGATCCTTTGATGTTTGCAGCCGTTGTAGCAATTGAAGATACACATCGAACAGCACACGATCAGACTAACTTTAGAAACGATTGTGGCATGTACTTGAATAGCTATTATTGTTGTGGTTGTTAGCTGATTGGTTGATACGTACATGGTATCGTCTGCGGCATGTAGCCTGTAACAGATGATCACTGTGGCCCTAAGTACTATATATCGTGGCTAATGCACTCACGCCCAGCAATATGTCATATCATTTCACGCGCTGATTCACGTCCTACAATACAACGGAACGTGGACGTTTTCGTCTCGTGAGCACGCGTGCAATGACCAAGACAATAAACAACAATAAAGGAACGTGGCGGCGACGACGACGACAGTTACATCAACAACAATGAATGCAGAACAACGAGAGCAAACGACGAAATCACCATCACCACCAACAACAACAACCACAACAAAAATAACAACATATAACTTTAACTACGCCAAAAAGACCAACAACCGATACAATTGGCGACGACGAACACAACAATAACAAAATAAAAATAACAACAGTAATGAAAACAACAACGACAACGACAGCAACGAAAACAATAATGACAACAACAACGACAGCAACGAGGCCAACAGCATTAGAAGCCATGAAGATGACCTGACGTCGGCCCTCGGCTAAAGCCAATGAGGTCTTTATAAGGCCCGAGTGTAGTATCATCTAGTACGTCGTCGTTTGGCCGATGAAGGCCCCCGTTAGAAAGGCCACCTCGCCTCATTTTGAAATCATGCATTCGTGCCTTTCCTCTTTATTACCACACACCAGACACGACGATTAACTTGATCAGCCTACCATTTCACCCCGCACCCGATATACGGTGGTTTATGAAACAGCAAAAGTGTCTCTTCACAAGTGATCCGATCGCAGCAACAAACCGAAAGCCTACACAACTTCAACGTTTTTTAGCATCATCATCATCATCATCATCATCGCTACCTATATCACCACTGGGCACGTTTTGATGTTATGTATTGTTGCAGAGCAAGTAGCAGTCGTTTATGTATTCGTATATGAAGCACGACAATGTGCTCGCGCTCATCCCACGTATGATTCTGGCTGGCATACCTGGCATAGACTCGCAGCAAATGTATCCAAGTTGTCCCGCCATCTTTCGATCTACCACGAACCAAAAAACACATTTACGTATGCATAAAAAACATGGCACCCATTATAACCTCGTACGGCCGAGTCGAGTATGGCCCGGCACCGCCACCGTTCACTAATACCTCGGCTGGCTAAGAGATTCTGTCTCGCGCTTAGAGCTCGCTAATCCTTGCGAGGGCCAAAACCTTGCTTAACCTGTACAGAGACTTCTTTTTGTCTCGGCGCGTGACCTTCTCTGGGTAACGAAGACACTGATGATACGCACACTGCGTCTACGTGTCCCCGATCGTAAAAGCACGTAGAAAAGCTTCCGGTCGGAGTGTTTCTCGTAACGTGCGCACATATGCGTCTGCGTATTATATATTCACCTTCTACGTGAAAGCTATGGACACTCTACGAAGAGATTATGACGGAACTTTTATAAGAAGCCCGCGCAGATTTCACCGATAATGGAGGTTCTTTGATATCAAATAGCATACTGAAAAAATAATCATATATATATATATATATAAGTTTTATTTTAGGCACATGTTTTTATTCCGAAAGATTCAGCGTTGGAAGAGAGTACAGCTCTGTTAGTAAACCTCCCTTTGTCATCTATATATATATATATATATAATATATATATATATATACTGAGAGAGAGGGGGGAGAGGTGCGTATAAGTACCCCAAAACAACTGTAATATAAACGCAATGGTAACTTGAACGTAACAGTTGCGTCAATAGATAATCATAGACATTGTCATATTGGCACACAAAGCTAAACCCGCGCCACTATGCCAGTCTCAACATCGAAACAACAACAACACCAATAACAATAACAACGACAACAACAACAGGGTAAAATCAATCATTCATCAACATGCATCAAAATGGTACGTCGGCCGCCTTGGATTATATTCGTCGCCATCTGAATCTGAAAGTTTGCCTCGACGTAGGAGCGAGGTTGTCATCGATCCGAATTGATTCTCGAATTGTTTTATCGTCTGCGTACGTGTACTCCAAATGCATATTTTCGATTTAACAAACAACCACCATATTCCCCATCGTCTCTTACATTATCCTTTTTACATTTTAGATTGATAAGAGCCGTACGATTGAATACTTCGTCATAGCCTACTTGCTTGGTGCTTTTGTCCAAGGGCCTTTTGGGCCAAAGAGAAAACAGCTCGTTTACCCACAAGACTGTCTGTGTTAACGGAATCACACTTAACATTCGTGTAACTGTGATTATTGTTATTATTGTAACTGATAACTCATAATTTGCACCTAGTTGATCAGCCGAACGAAGACGATATTCCCACTTTATTCACAATAGACTCTGAAGGGAATACGAGAATCCCGGCACCAAAGACCGTCAACCGTTCGCCTCTATTACCGACACCAATCGTCGTTGCTATTGCCACCGTCAAAAGCAAGCAATTTTGTATTACATCAGAATGTCCGGGAGCCTAGATCCAAAATCCAAACAACGTTCGAGTAAACTAGGGAAGCGAAAGCGTTTTTACGAGGACAAATGTTGTCGACGAATTACTGTCATTGGCATTTGTTGCCATTCTTCGTTTAGGCCTATCCCTGCCGAGATATATGTACTTACATCGGTAGCGCGTTGTAGCAGAATATCAATCTCGCTACGGATGCACTCTATGAGCACCTGAGTAAACAGCAGTAGGACCAAACGGTGGAATAATTATCCGGTATCGGTAGACCCAAACATCCGTCGTCTCCTGTGGAGGCCTGAATTGCCAACGCACTGATACATTTATGAGGAACGTCTCGATATTCTAGCAACAACCGGCAGTTCACCTAGCCAGCCAGAGCGGACCGCGACTTGGTGCCAACCTTCATGAGGTAGCACAGCGACTCCAGTGCCAAGGGAGTAGGGAACTTCCGCACTGAATCGCCATGTCTAATGGCACTTTTCGGGCTGAACTTCGGCTAAAATTTAACGTCCACGGGACTGCTTTTCGCTATGCTTCATAGACGGACCCCTATAAATACAAATGTGCAACGCTGGGGTTCGAACCCGCGCACCTATGTGTCTTCTCCGGGTGCGAGGCGCAGACGAATGCACTACGTTACCGAGCTCGACTGAATCGCCATGTCTAAGGCGGCGTCTCATCTTAGCAGTACAGAATCTCGAACAACTAACGCCATCGATGTTCCACTTCGTTCAGCACAGAAGCGTCGACTGCGAATTAGTATGAAACAGCAGAACCATACCTTAACATTGAAGCTACAGTGCTGTGAATATTCAATCATCTGGCATCCACTTGCGTAAATCAATCTCCTAGAAGAAGCAGAAGAAGAAGAAAGAAAGAAAGACAGCCCCTGTGTCTAGAAAAGCAATATTGAGAGATACAATTCTTGCGAGAATTGAGCGGAGAGCAAACAATTTGCCACATCTACATTTACGTGACCATTTAGATTCATTTCAGTCCGGCTAAACCTCATTCAATTGGCAAAGGGCCTTAAGAGCACTCCCTCTCACGATTAGTCAATCACGGCTGTCGAGTTTCCTCGTTGGACTTCAGCGGTGTTGACGGAAATACTCGCCAGCACGTTTCATGTTCTTTACAAAAATTTTCTCGTAGCGGGTCGCCTGAAGATTTTAAGAATCTACGATGCAGCGGGTTTTTGTTCATGATATTATCTGTTTAAGTCTTGTTCACTTCTTTAATTGAGGATTAAATATAGAAAACAAAAGTAGTGTATAACTAAATCATTTCATAAATAAAGTAACACGTTTTCCCAAAATGAAAAGAAGCACAATAATTAAACGTAAGTGCAACGTAAGTCTATGCAGATCATTTGCTTGTTGCAAGTTGTAAAGCAAAACAAGGTTGCCGACACCACACCGAATAGCGTAGGAGTGGATCTAGTGTGCTACATTTCTCGCACCGACCACCTTAAAGGCAATGCAATAAGACAACTGGATCCTACGACAATCCTTTGGCAGTCCGCTGGAAACAAAAATTACTTCTATTCTGCTGCGCTATCAACATCAATCAAGTCGTCATTGGACAGCTTACTGTCGAGTATGAATTAAGCAAGCAAGCTACTATTCTTTCTTGCACGATGGATACATTTTGCTACCGTGACCATTTAGTATCCACCGTCCCATCACCTCGATAAGCAGACGATAAGCACTTTTCAAAGCTGGAATTCTCAACTGATGTTGTTCGACGTAGATTTAATTCAAGCAACGTGATAGCGAAGCGCAACCAATAATGCTCAAATTAACTAAATGAGCTGAATTTCCTCGATTCCTCGAAATCAAAAATCGTCTTCGTCCCTCAAATTCACCACCACCCGCCGTCGACCTCTGAGCCGTATTTCAACAGCCTACAGCGGTAAAATGCCCAGCGCCAGAATTTCCCCGAGGTGAAAGAAACGTCATGAAACGTTCCTCATATCCGACAACGATATTACCGCATGCGAAACGGTGCGTGGTTCTAAGGAAATTATTGGAGAAACCCCTTTCCTCCGGCGGTGGAAGCGTCCCACTCTAGCAAAGTTTCCGTAGTTTGTGTAAACAGCTTCGAGTCGGCCAGATGTTTGATGATCAAAGCGATATCTCTCTAATAATCCGCAAATGTTTACAAACAGCAAAGGGATTTCAAGTGTCAACCGAGAAATCGCAACTAATGGGAACTTTTCATGAAAAGAGTTTACAGGCAAGTCATATATGACTTCTAAACCAGATTTTGATGTAGTTTGCAAAAATATACGTTTCCAATACAACAGACAGCTACCAAAATTCGCAATGCATTTGCAGGCTCGTACCTCTGCCGAGGTAGCGCAATTGGATGTGTACCTCGCCAGGGAGCTTTGGGATGGAATGGCATGCACTAGCCGGCACGTGTACACAAGATACATTGTGCATGGCTATCATCACTTGGTATGTTCGACCCAAGGATTTCACCAAACTGGCGATCAATGTCGTTGCCGGTTCTGCTCGCAGATATGCGCTAAATACCACGCAGCGAGCTGCCAGAAGCATCGGCAGTCTTTGCACTTTTTCGCCCGGTGGGACGGTCGCTAAAGTGTTCAAATTGTATAAAATGAATGAATCGTATTGTAATTATGTACCATCTTGAAATGCAATGTTATTGCGAAATAAACAATATATATATATATAACTTAACTGGTTCAACTCTCGGTCAAGTTGAACTTAACGGTCAGCAACTCAAAATACCGCTCCCGACGAAGGTGATTGACGGCTTAGACGCCCTATTGATATTTGTCTCCCTATTTATATATATAGAAAATATTGTGATGACTTATTAATCATTTACAATACGTTTGCACACTCGGCAGTGCTCGCATATATATATATATATATATATATATATATATATATATATATATATATATATATTTAAATATATATATATATATATATATATATATATATATATATAAACGCGGTGTACCAAAACGAATGGATAAGAGCATATGGCTATGAAAGTACTGACGTCCGTCGGATCTCAGCAAAAACAGTCAGACAGGTCAGGAACAAAACATCGGGACGGCTAACAGGAGAAACAGGTCACAAAGGGCCACCGCAAAGGTACAATATGGCAAGGAGAACACCAATGACGGCGAACTATATATATATATATATATATATTGACAGACACGTGAAACATTATTCTAACAGCAGTGCCATCAGCAGCCAGGAGTAGCTTAGAACAAAATCAACAGAAATATACCAGACTTGCAACGACAACATCAACAACAATATCGACCTCGTTCGCTTAATTGTCACTCACGATTAACGTTCACGAAGGAGCGCCATTTCTGCCTTTTTCTTTATGTATATGTATGGATATATTCAGCTTTTCAACTCTATTCAGACACGGTTTGGTTACGGAACTGCATACATCCGCATGCTTAAGTTCTCGCTGAGAAAAGTGGTACAAGGGTTTGGGGATAGCTAGAAGAGAAAAATAACATAATAAAAACAGAAGTTAATACCTATACCATATGATTGACGATACTGACACACAAGGCATATATATATATATATATATATATATATATATATATATATATATATAGCTATAACTTGATAGACAATATCACTCGAAATAACAACAACTAAAAACTGAAAATTCGACCATCGCCCTAAATAAATACATACATACATACCTACATATATTTGTGCATATATGTATATGTGTGTGCCTTTCGCTCTCCTGTCTAGTTTCAATGAAGTTCATATCTATGTATCTAGCTCACCTTATGGATGTGGATGATTTTTCGTCGGTGCTGTTCTTACAGCAACAGCAGGAGCCGACGTTGCTTCTGGACGTTGGCTGTGCGAAGCAGCGTCTTGAACGTCGATTTGTCGATTGTGTTATGTCAGTAAGTAAATAACGACGTCAATGACCCTCGTCATGATGCAGTTTTCACAGTCATGAATATGGTGGATCGAGCCGATGATTAGTAGTAGTTAGAAGTAGTTGTAGTAGTTAGAAGTAGTTGTTGTTGTAGTTCGTTCCCCCCGGTGTCGTGAAGTTTTGCGGGTGCAAATTCATCGTCTGTTCGACGGTTCGTTCATACACCAAACACATGCGCACACGCACACCCATGAATAAGTTTCAAGTCATGTTCACATGTTGAATCCTCTTGACTTGTTGTTGTTGTCGTTATTATTGTTGTTGTTGTTGTTGTTGTTGTTGTTATTGTCGTTGTTTTTCATCATGAAGATAATAATGAGGTTAATGGCTCTATGCTCACTAGTGGCCTAAACAACGACATATCTGAATAGGTCGGAAGAAAAACAACAGGAAGATGATGATGACAAAGATGAACACGAAGACAAGCAGAACGATACTATGAAGTACGAGAAACACAGCATGTAGAAAAGGTCGCCGAATCGCTTGTTGTCGAACGTGTTACTACTGCACCGTGTGTTGAACACAACACATTTGTCTCTGCTGCCGCTCTCCTGATAATGCTGACAATAATGGTCACGGCCACTGCCAATTCGGTCGTCAAGTTTGCCAGTAGTTGTCGTCGTCGTTGTCGAATAAATTCCGCTGCCGTTACCACCTCCACCACCAGCAACAACAACAACAACAATAACACGATGATCAACAACACAATGATCAACAACAAAAGCAGCAGCAACAGCAACAACAACAGCAGCAGCAAGTGAAACACGAATGTTGTACGCCATTCCCGCAGCTGCCTCACAGCTCACATTCAATGTTGAACACTGGCTGTAGAAGCAGAGACGGCGGCAACAACAACTACAACAACAATAACAACAATGACAACAACATCAACAAAATCAACAGCACCGGCGGCGGCAGCAGCAGCAGCAACAACAACAATAAACAACAAAATCAACACGAAGAACCGGAATCACAACAATACGGACAGCCAGCATACGTCGCTACTTGCACTACCGGGCTGCATTTGGTCGTTAGTGTATTTGTTGTTGTGGTTGGGGTTGATGATGTCGTTGTTGTTGTTGTTGATTATGATGGTATTGTTGTTGTTGTTGTTGTTGTTGATTACGATGGTACTGTTGTTGTTGTTGATCTTGTTGATATTGTTCCAGTACTTGGTGTTGTTCTTGTCCTGTCGTCGTTATAGTTGTGATTATTATTCTTCTGGTTCTTTTTGTCAGGTTTGTTACTGGTATCCTTGCTGATGCGGCTGCAGCGGCAGCGGCAGATGCCGGTTGATGTTCGTAATAATATTAATACAATTGATGTGACTAATGTTGCTGTTTCTGCTCTTGGCTTTCGTTTTGCTTTCGTTTGGGCTGTTTTTTATTTGTTTTCTTGTTTCGGTTTGTTCCGTACAACTTCGAAACTCTTCTACGTTGGTGCGTTCAGGAACGAAAGCGTATCGACTGTTCGTCGCAGCCCATCTGTGTGCGCTCGCTCACCACTGACGCATCGATATTGATGAGATGATGAATGCCGAGAGAGATAAATCGATGCAGGTTCACACAATCAGCCTCAACCAATGAGCCCGACCGCATCAGCCGTATATGCCCGACAGCATCATAACACGCACGAGAATAGACGCTCACACACCACCAGCGACTTAACGCCGAACTTCACCACGATACACGTGACGATTCTTTGCTTTTGTTCACATATCCATTTGCCGCTCTGCGTACCGACACCGATACCTTCAGAACCTCACCTACCACTACAACTGCACTTACAAGTCAGGCTAACGACAGACACATAGTCACAGGCTTCACATCTTCACCAAGTCGAAGTCTTCCGGAATTCAGAAGCAGGAGTGGGCGCGAATTTTGAGGTGGTCCACCCTCATTTCGGCAGCAGCAGCAGGCAGGTGTTGTGTTTTCCAGAGGTTTTCTTGACTTTCTTGACCGTGTGCCGTCAGCTCATCTCATACTTGTGTATGTATGGATGAGGATGTCAGTGTTGCGTCTCGAATGCTGTCGCTTTGCAACACCACCACCACCACAAAATTGAACATCTGCGAAGTCATCATCACCACAGCCATTAGGTCAATCTTGACAACAAACACGACAATAATTGCAACAACAACAACCACAACAATGAAGACAATGAAGACAATGACGACGACAACGACGACAACGGCGTTGAGTACGGTATGGTCGGTAGTCGTCCAACCAAGAGCTCGACAAGTTACAACAAGACAACAATGGATGACGATACAGGCGTCACAAGAATCAAACACGAATCGAGATCATGTTTACGAGCGGCGATGATCGATCTACCCACCGAAATAGCCAGTTGCAGAAGCAACTACAACCACAACACCAACAACCAGTACAACCTGAAGGTGCGGCTCGGTTCGGCTTGACGTGAAACAAAGCGGATCCTTTTTCCGCTTGTCGCTTCTTCCGTCGTTCCGTTGTCGAAGTCAGTACCAGCGTTGCTGTTCCGATGACATGAACTTACGAAAACTACGCCGATTAGGCGTCGTTTTGAAGTCGTTTGACTGGAGGACTGTGATGCCACTGATGAAACACTTCATCCAACCAACTTTCCTTCCTTCACACAAACAAACACACAATCGATACACATACACACGTTTGCAGAAGCTGAACCTTCTGTATCCTCTTGTTGAGGTGATCTCAACTTATTTCCCGCTTCTCTCTCTCTCCCTTTCTTGTTGCGTTGTTATGTTATGCTTCGATTCTACCCATCATTTAGCTTTTGGCTAACCCTTTCGGCTTCGGGTGTTTTGATGTCGAAGTGATGAGGTTTCGCTAGCTATTGTTATTGTTGTTATTCATACTGTTGCTGTTGTTGTTGTTGTGGTCGGTTCTGCTTCAATGATGATGATGATGATTATTATTATTATTACTGCCGATTATTAGGATTTCGAGCTTCTGAGACTTCTTTCGGCGACAGCAGCAGCAACAACCGCCTAAATGTTGTGGGTATTGTTCTCTTCGCCGTACTTGTATATCTTGTTCTTGTTTTTCTTCTTCTCCTTCTTCTTATTACTTTTCCTGTTGTTAATGAAGGGTTGCTTTTATTGTTGTTGTTGTTGTTGTTGTCGTTGTTGCTGTTGCATTTCTTGTGGTGGTTGTTGTTGTGAGTACTATACGACAGTATTACAGTTGTCCTTCTGTTATGTTTTGGTTCGCCCTTAAATATGGCGTCGTCGTCGTGGACGTCCCCGCAACGTAAACGAATTCTGCAGCTGTTTGAATGTTGTTGTACACAATAACACGTTCCGTGTGGCGTTCGAGTGACTGACCGACCGTGGCTATCACCAGTAGACCGTCGTCCGTGACGGAACTACGTTACCGCCATACGACAACTTCGACCAATACAGCCAGACAGATATATAGCTTCTACCTCTTGTGTTCTCTTTTTGCCTCACATGAATTATGGTGATGATGCTAATGATGAGGCTGACGAGAATAATGATATAAATAACAACAGTAATATTGTACGACGGATGAGCATACAGATGGCGGGTGTCGTCGTCGTTGTCGCCGTCTTCGTGTTCAGCGACTGGAAAGGAAAATGCTCGCCGTGAAAACTGTCGTCTTCGAGCGCATCCACAGAAGCAGCGACATGCTTCATCTCCGCCTCCCACCACCTGCACCTGCACCTGCACCCGCACCCACCCCTTCCTGTGCCTGTCCGACACACTCCAGATTCTGGAGATGAACGAAGAGAGATTTCGGCTGTCCTGCGTGCGTCTGGAGAATAGGGGGCGTCTGCGAGCGTCTTTGCCAGACCCGCCTGTCTCCTGCCAAAAAAAGGGGTCGGCCCCCCTTTTGTTGATAACGTGCTCTCGCTCACGCAGACACAACACCACTGACGTAAACAACAACAACAACAACAGCTGCAGCAGCAGCAACTGCAGCAACAACGACAACAGTCAACTATCAACAACAACAACAGCAGCTGCAACAACAACAATTCGCTGGTCGCGCGATCGAGACAAGATTAGAGCAGCTACAACATCAACATATCATCAACAAGCACAACAACAACAACAACAACAACAAAGATGACGACAACGACCAGAATAGCAACAGGAACAACAGGCGCCCTTGTTGCTGCTACGGCTGATCAGAGAGTAAAAGTTAGCTTGCGTGTCTTGTTGTGTCGACTGTACTCTCTGTTGATGGATGTCTTCTCTCATCTCGTTATTGTTGCTGTTGTTGTTGTTGTTGCTGCTGCGATTGTTGTGTGTCGTTAGATGCTCCGTAGTTCGATGCTTTTGCGTGTAAGTAGTGTTACACGGGGGTTATGATGATCGCCAGATTCTGGTTGAGAACGATGGCGGGAGGGCGGTGGTTGGATCACACGGAAAATCTGCTTGTTTCCGTTGCAATTGTTGCTGTTGGTGATAGTGGTTGTGGTTATGCTGGCAGCAGCTGGTGCTGACGAGGATTTGTCGAGCTTGTCGACGAAGTTGAGGTTTTTGTTCTTGTAACAGTTGTTGTTGTTGTTATTGTTGTTATTCTTGCTATTGTTGTTCTGGTTGTTGTTGTTCTGGTTAGTGCTGACGCTCGACGACCAGAACACCGCCGTTTCCCGCCTTTATCATCAGGCGTCTAACGGCGATGAATGAATAATACCTTTAGTCTTCTACTATTCCTTCTCCTACAACATGAATGATGACGAACATTAACAGCAACACCAACAACAACAAACAAACACCGAACCGCGACACGATACAATAATTGCTGCTGCCAATCTGCCTTTCTTTCTTTAGCCTTTCCTTAGCGACAACGGTCGAGTCTGCAGCCAAGCAGTTACGCCAAGAAGTTTTCGTTCGCTCGTTAGTCAACCAGTTATCGTCGTAGTTCCAGTAGTAATCGTAGTAGTAGTAGTAAGCACTAGTTAACTAGAGTGCTTAAAGTTTTAGTTTATCCTTGTGGTTCGTAGCAGCCATAAAGGAAACAGAAGCAGCTAGAGAGAATTTCTCTAGGTTCTGAATGAATGTGTATTGTCGAGGATTCTATCTGATCGCTGGATTTGTAGTTGTTGTAGTTGTCGTCGTCGTGGTCCTCGCAGCAGCAGCAGCATTAGTATATAGGCTGCAATCTCTCGTCGTTGTGGTCCGTTTCATCACATCATGTTGTTGTTGTTGTTGTTGTTGTTGTGTCTGTCTCATTGAGGTACGGGCGTTCGGTGGTCGCCCGCCTTTCTGGCCGCTCCGCCGTTCACCACAGAATACCCTCAGTCCTCATGAGCCTATTTGCGAATAGGGGTCGTCGGTCAATGATGCCGAGGTGCTGTTGCCCGTAGTAATGTTTGTTGTTTCGATTGTTGTTGTTGTTGTTGTTGCTGCTGTTGTTGTTCTGTTTTGGCTATTATTATTGTTGTCGTCGTCTTCGTCGTCGCAATTCCACTACTTCTGATCTGCACATAGGATCGTAATGCTTCTATTGCTGTTACACTGTTGTTGTTGTTGTTGTTGTTGTTGTTTTTGTGCTTTTTTGTAGTCTTCACTCTGTATGATGTTATTCTGCCGTCGTCGTCAAAAACGTTAGGCCTCCTACTTGTCTTTGTAATTGTTGTTGCTGCTGCTGCTGTCGCTGTAGCTACTGCAGTTACTACTATAGTTGATATTGATGTCGGCCTTATTACTGTAATAACAATACGAATGATTATTATTACTACGTTTGTGACTGCTTCAGCTGTTCTTCTTTGCTGCTCTTCGATTCGTACTTTGATTGCTGCTCAATTTCAATGCATGAGTTAATCATCAATCAATCATCAATCAACATATCAAACACATTCTTCTTCTTCAGGCCATTTCTTGTCTCTGGTTGGTAGTGGCGCTTTTTTGCTGCAGCAGCTGAAGCTGGTGCAGCTACATTTAGCTTTCCTGCTTCAGGTTGCCGTTGCCGTCCTGTCGTGTCCTGTCACTCCTGTATTAATCCTTTGGGGATGATCTGTCGTCTGCCTGTATCTCTGTCGACGACGATACACACACACACCCGCTTTAATCATCAATCACATAATCGAGCATAGAGAGGCAGAGAGAAACAGAGAGAAAGAGTATTCACCACCGCCATCATCACTACCATTACCATTATTCTCCTGCTGCTACACTGTTTCTACTTACTAGTAGCAATACCATCGTGGTGGTGGTCATTTTCGCCGCCATCAAAGCGGTGGAGCGCCTACGGCAGCGCTGGCGAAGAAGAAGACGCCGCTACCACCATCAGCAGCAGCAAGAGCAACCGCAACAACACCGTGAGCGCTCACCGGCGGGATCGAACCGGAGACTTTGGCTCGGCACGGCCACTACACAGTCAGTTGGTCACACGGAGTAGGAGACGACAACGACGACAACAACAACAACAATAACGACAACAACGGCTCCGACAACAACGACTGCGACGACTGGTAGACAAGGAGAGAAAACCACCAATCGTAGAGAACGAGAGAGGCCAATCGTCGTTGTCGTCGTCACTGTTGTTGTTGTTAATCCTGCTGCTGCTGCTTTTGTTGTTGTTGTTGTTGTTGTTGTTATTGTTGTTGCCGCCGTCTTCAATCGCAAGTCGCAAGCAAGCTCTCTGCTCCAACAGCAGCAGCAGCAGCCGCCCGCGGCGGAGGCGATGAAGGGGATAGCAGACACACACAGACAGCCCAGAGGCGAAAAGAGAACCACACCGCTCTGCAACAGCAGCAGCAACATCAACATCAGCACTGGCCTTTTGTCGTCGTCGGCCGTTCACCCGCTCTCTGTTACAGCTAGCGACAGTCAGAGAGACACAAGCAGACACTCTCAAACACACAACCTCACAGGCGCGCCAGCCAGATAAAAAAAGGAGAGAGAGCCGCCGTACGCCCAGACAGAGCAGAGGAGAGACAACAGAGACGCTACTCTAAAGCTCACACGCAGGCACACACAACAAACCCTACATATATACATATATATCTATATATACATATATATCTATATATATATACCTATATATATATATATATATATATTGAGACGCCCACACTAAAGTCATACACACACAATCGCCGCAGTTACTCCTCTCTACTGTAATGGGCGGTGCGCTCTTTGGCGCTCTTCTCTCTCTCTTTCGCCCGCTCTCTGTCATCCATTCTCCCCGCTGCTCGTCCACCCGCTCAACAACCGACAGCGGCGCTAGCGGCGGCCGCTAAAAAGCACCACCAACGCTATACTCCGCCGCCGTCGTCACTATTGACGACGACGACGACAACAACGACACTAGCAGAAGAAACAGATCGCGTACGAGATAGCAGACGACACATTCACACCGTACGCCCGCCACTCATACATACCTATTACACAACATAGGACACAGACACAGTCAGTTTCATTCACAGTCGTGACCACAATCGTACCACACATGGTACGTTAGACATAGGGAAAACGACAACAACAACAACAAACAAGCGCCGTGACGACGACAACAACAACAGCAACAACAATTGGACGCGGCGACGACAACAACAACAACAACCTTCTCCACAGTTCATCAGTCAGCATAGCTTACAGCATACGAGCAAAGCAGACGACAACGATCTCAACAGCAACAAGAAAGGCGGGGGTGAGGAGGGGCAATGGCGGCCGCCGCTTTAGCTGCGGGGAGCCCGCTGACCAAAAAACAAATGATGATAATGATCATGATGATGCGTAACCACAATATGACGGGATTTGTGCTGCTGCGGTTGCCTTTTCATTATTGTCCGGCTGCTGATGTTGTTGTTGAAGTTGATGCTGCTGCTGCTGCTGTTGTTGATTGTAAACAATAAACAAACGCTCGTACCGCGGCTGGCGCGCTGGGTGTCGTCTGCTAGCGAGAACGACCGCGGCTGGCGCGCTGGGTGTCGTCTGCTAGCGAGAACGACCGCGGCTAGCGGACGCTACAGCGCCGATGATGATGATGATGATGCGGCTGCTGCTGATAGAACTGAACAGCGGCGCTTCAACGGCGGCCGCTCAACTCGGACGAAGTTGTCGGCAACGCTAGCAGACGACAGAGACAGCGGTCGATTTGTGATCGTCGTCGATTGGTGATGCTCATGCATACGGCTGCGCGATTCATTTCACAAAGGAGTCAAAGCTTCAAAAAAGCAGATTTTGCAAAATCGAATCCGATTGTTGCTGCGGCTGCTGTTCATTCGCTCACTGTTATAATGGTAGTATACAATTGTCGCTTGTCGCTCTCTGTTCGCCCTATCTAGTCGCCTGAGCTCCCAACGATGAATGCGTGAATGAATAATTGCATGTACCACGACACGCAAGAAAACTGGCAACGGCTGGTGATGTTTAGATATAGGGAAGTATAATGAGAGTCGCGAGAAACGTACAGTGTCATAAGAAACCAGCAGCCGCGCGTCAGCAGCGCGCCACCGTTGCTGTCGCTCGCTGCAGCAAAGTCTAATCACTTTGGCGGGCAGTTTGAAATACTCGGTAGCTTCTAGCTCTTCCCCTCCAGGTAACAACATTGGATAAGTGGCTAATAGAGCGGAACGAACGACAACTCAAAGAACTTCAGTACGCTAACTCTCGCTCAGACCCGCACTCACTGGGCCTGGTAACGGCGAAGCTATTTAGTTAAATAAATTGTACGTAACGCATCGTCTAATATATCATCCCAACCCCAAGGTCACAAGTCAGGCAGCAAGGTCAATATCCAACACGTTCCATCTTATATCTAAGGGTAGCGGTTCGAAGTCTTATAAATATATATATAAAGCCAAGGAAAGCAACGTGCTATTATTGAACTGCAACCAGCTTATCAACGCTCTCCTCTACTATTTAAAAGCTAGCCACATATTCAATTCATAGAGTTAGTTATGGGTTCGGATTCTATAAAAGCGAACTGCGGAAGTAAGATCTATCTGTGACCCGTGGCGAGACATTTTAGCGCGAGCTGACAATTGATTCAATATCAAGCCCCTTTGTGTGCGGCAGAGATTATGTCTCTGTGAGCCTTGTCAGCAATAGCACTGTAGACAGTTTTTTTTAATACGCTTGGGATATGGAAGATGTCTATATATCGACCTAGGCTACCTAAAATCCTTTTGGGCCTGACCCTCGGCCAAGATTTAGCGTCCATGGAACTGCTTTTCGCATTGCTTCATAGACGGACCCCATGAACACAAGTGTGCAATGGTGGGGCTCGAACCCGCGCACATATGTGTCTCCTCCACGCCACCGGGCTCGACGGCCTAGGCTACCTAATGATAATTTAGTTGCAGCAAAGTAGCTTAGTAGTTGCGGATATGATGAGGCGATATGATGTACTATAATTGATGTAGTGCCTAGGTTTTTTCGGCTAGCGGTAATCCCTATAGTCCGAGCGTGTTTGGCGATTCGCCTTTACATCGCTCGTCATACGCAAATAAAGATGAAACCTGTTAGTTGATTTATTCTTTTGTGATTTTCCGATGTTCCGTGTATGGTACGTCCAATGAGCAAATCTTGCCTAACGTTAATTCGGTCCCCCTATATATATATATATATATATATATATATATATATATATATATATATATATATAGACATACTCAACTACGCAGTGGTCACATTTACTTGTCTAAGTTAACCGTTGTTACGACATCATATATATATATATATATATTTCGAGTTCTTGCTACACTCGTGTGATCGATTCGATCGACTGATACAACAAACAAGAGCAGCATTAGTAGTATTTAATAGTAGGCTAAGATAATTAAAGGATCTATATTGTGTTGCTGGTTTGTTTGGGTAGTCCACATAAGGGCTCACTTGCCTCCATGGTTGCGCTCTATGTTGCCGCAGCTGTGTGCTGAGCGCGCACCCCAGGGGCTGGGATTACGCAGAGTCTATACTATGTTGAAGTGTTTTTTTCCCTTTATATATATTTATATATATATATATACATATATCTCGCGCGATATATCAACCAACCGCGCCCAATGAGTGCTCGAAACAATTTGGAAAACGGTTTCGCCCATCGAGCGTCGCCAAAATCAGAGGCACCAAACTCTGCCGCCCTCAATGTTGTTCTACATGTCAAGTTTGGCGGCGGCAATCAAATTACCGATAGAAAGCCCGCCAATGATTGTTTTTTGGCGAGCATTGTAGGGTCTTCCTATTGATGAGCTCCGAAATCGTTCGTTCACTGGCCTGTCATTCACAGTGACCATCATACCTAGACATGTTTTGCTATGGTGCAGACGTTTGCCGAGACCAGCCGAGACTGTCTTTTCTCTGGCCCTCTCAAAGCGCCCTGAGGCAACAAACGCAGCAGCGGTAGCAGCAACAACAACAACAACAACATGTTCATCATATCATCAACAACAACAACAACAACGTCATCATCAACATCATCAACCACATCATCAACAACAACATGCTCATCATATCATCAACAACAACAACAGTATCAACATCATGACCCGTTTGCTTAGCGCACGTGGAGTCGACCCTGATGCCGTCACTGTCACAAGCCGCATTACCGACGCTGTCAGTTCCAAAGGGCGCCAAGCAGAGTTCGCTAGAGAGTGTAGCATTTAGCTCATTTCTCATATGCACGCTCTTCCACGGCTGCACACGTTCTACCACTGCTGACCACTGACAGCAGCAGTATCGTTGCAAAGCAGCAGCAACGCAACAGCCGCCGTCGATTCGCCGCGTAGCCTAAAGCCCTCACCCACCTATTCAATTCACATTAACTGACCATTAGCAGCGAGAGAAGGGCATTGACGGTAGCGGGGGCGGCGGAGACGGCGGCAACGATAACAACAACATGAACGACAACAACAACAAAGATACAGTGTCATTAGCAGCAACAGCAACAACGACAACAACAGCAACCGCCGCCGCTAAAGGTTAGACCCAGACGGTGTTGACGATGACAGCTACAACACACGACCTTCACCTCGAGAAAGCGCGCCGTCCGCAAGAGTGCTCGGCTCTACGCGTGCTATAGGACGGCAACAACAACAACGACGACGACAGCAGCAAAAGCAACAGGAAGAAGAACAACAACAACAATTATGATGATGGTGATGGCTATGGTGGTAGTGATGACGAAGAGGCGACAGGTTGTTGACAGGCTGCGAGGAGAGAGAAAGTTGTCTCCTCACTCGTGGGGAGGAGTTCGTCGCGAGCTCGCGTCAACACCCCGCTAGCGAGATGGGAACGACCAGCTGAGAGAGGATTCATTGTGACGGAAGAAGAAAGACAGACTCCAGGACGCCGTGAGTCGGTCAGCTCACGGCGCTGACAGTGGCAGCAGCGACAAACAATCGAACAATAACCAACCGCGCGCTAAGATCAAAAAGCCTTCTCCGCTGGCCTGGCGTGGCGGTGACAAACGTGGAATCACGTTCGTTGCCGCTGTTTACTTGGAAAGTCAGGCAACACTATATATATATAAAAAATTTGCCAAAAGTTAGGTAGTTAGGGTATATTAAACGTCCTTAAGATTATGATAACGTAGAGGTCGTATGAAGGTCAGGGTCAAGCGCTTTGGAGATTTTCAGCTTTTGCACTGCGAGAAGAGGTTTGTCAACGCTGTCCACATTTGGGGTCACGTCATCTTAACATAGACGTAACCTCTCTGCCAATAACCCAAGGACACGGCCTACTATGTTACACCTTTTGCGAGATTTCTTTTGAGGCTTTGTTTTACAGCGCTCGCTCATGAGGTTTCAAAGCGTCTCTTCTCCCCTCGGAACAAACTACACGATCTGTCAGTGTTGTTCTACAAGGAAAAATGTTAACATGTTCATATTCTGCTGCAATATGACACATGCATTGTTTGCATTGTACTTGTACAATGTAAATACAGTAGGAGGCAGCGCTCCACCCTCTACCCAGTATAGCAACAATCCAACTTTTTCAACGCTACGCCGTCTACGCTGTATGGCGACAATACGACTTATACAAGAACATAACATCTCCATCATTATCATCATCATGATCATCAGGTAGGATAAGTCCAGCATTTCTCCAAACCACTTCAAACCCACAACCTGGGCTGATTTTCGGCATGAGTTAGTTCCTTTGGCCATTCGCCATGACACTTTGGTGCCGCCGCCATTGGCCCGAGGAGAAACGCCTATACCACGGGCAGGACATCTTCTTTTATCGACACGGCCCGAAACGGTGCAACGTCCGTGCGGGCCGACATTGATCCACATATGTTCAAACTCAACAATCGCAGTAGGAATTCATGCCGGAAGAAGAAGCCCAGCTCGGGGGGTTTGGAACTTCTCTGGAGTTCTGCCGTCGTCGACGAGTCTGCGGCGGCTTACAAAGCGCCAAACCGCTGCCCGCATTCGCGGGCCGTGTTCGTAAGTGTTGATATCTGCGGTCCTCGTACTGTCGAAGTCACCCCCAGGCCCGGGTGGTGGATACATTCTCCGTCGCAACGTAGTGGAATTTCTGGAAACATTATTGGCATCGCGAACGGCCGGATGGATAAATGACGATTGTTGACTTGAGATCGGCTGGGAGGTTGCTGGCAACGTGGCTGATCTGATGTTCGTTGTCGCTGGCGGTGTCATGGTAACTTAAATCCCCGAAGTCTATCATGTCCCAGCCGGGTCCCAGGCGTAGTAATCGTTAGAATATCACAAACGCTTTGAATGGCCACTAAATGCGTCATTTGGCTTAAGACAGTTTGACAGTCACGTTTTCAATAAAAGCGGTGGTTTTCTTCGAAGGCACGTCTGGAGAATTGTATAACGGTTCAGCGCATCGCTGTTTAAAAATGCGATAGACAAAAAAAAGAAAGGAGATGGGTAACAAGTACGTGTATTATCTAACGGAGCGATTTAAAAATATATTTAGAAGGGGCAGACTCCCGGAGGGTTGACGCAAGGGAAGAGTTTTTTTTTCCCAAGGAGGGGGTAGATAATGACACTTTACAAAATAGGCGACCAATCACAATTACACCTATAACGGATCGAATATTTATGCATGTGCTGAAGAGTAGAGTGTAGAGTATTCACACCATGGAGCAAATGAGAAAATAGGAGAATGGCAGCGCAGATTTAGGAAGGGGTATAGGCTACATAATCATATTTTCTATCAAGTCAGGTTGTGAAAACATCGAGATTGCTGGGACAAGGATGTGTAGCAGGATTTTTAGATCTTAGAAAAGCATATGATATGATGACGGTTCGTCTCTTCTACAGAACAAAGTTGTATCAAATTATGTTGGAGGGGTGTTTTGAGAGAAGCTGGGTGGAGTTACTAGAAGAAATGTACAATAATAGTACGGTAAGAATATCAATAGCAGCCAAACTATCTAGAGAGTTTATAGTCGCTAGTAGGAGGTCCGACAAGGCTGTTCATTGTCATGGTTGATCCTTTTGATGCACATAGAGAGAATAGCGCAAAGGATTAATAGAACGGGCTTAAAATGGCAGATAGGGGACAAGGGTGTATATACCAAGACACCCGTGATGCTGTTTGCTGACGATATGATAGTGTTGGGGCGGGGCACTAGCGAAATTCAACAAATGCTGAATGCATGTGGGAAAGCAACGGAGGAACTAAACATTTAATGAAAAAAAGAGCGCAATTTTAGTATTTAATGGGGTTAGGGGTGAAAGGAAAAAAGATGAAGGAATTGAATTATAAAAGTCAGTACAAGTATTTTGGGGTGACAGTGATTACAGGGGATGATTATTTAGAGGGAGAAGAGATATTACGGAGGATGAAGGCAAACAGAAGAAGAAATGCAGTAAGGTATAAGGGCCTCTGGGCGTTTAATAAATATATAGTAACAATGAATATATGTATGTGCCAGGACTGATCTTTGCTAATGCTCTGGTCCACAACGTGGGGTTGGGAAAGAAGTTAAAAAACAATACAAAGAGAAATGATAAGATTTGCATTGGGTTGCCGTTTTAATTGCGCCAGGGAGTTTCTTGAGAGGGAAGGGGGATGTCAAACTTTATAGAAAAGAAAGTACGCAGTAAGCTAAGATTTAGTATTAGGATACAAAATGTCACAAATAAAAGATGGGTTAAACAAAAAGCTGGTGAAGACGGCACTAAGGACCAACACGAAGTGGGATCGCAGAGTAGAGTTCGAAGCTGGGGAGATTGGGTACGATAGCCAGCAATGAGCAAGAATGAGGGTATCGGAGAAAATGGTAAACTTTAGATAAAAAGTCATATTCAAACAAATTGAAATTGGCGATAGATTCCAGATCGAGTTTGGCAGATATATACGGAAAGAAAAAGCGAGAAAGGGGCGGAGTAGAATGGGTATATAATTCAAAAGCGAGTGGGCTATTGGCAGATGCCAGAACAATGATGTTGGATATGAGGATAGAAAGAGCTAAATATAGGGAGGGGCAAAATACAGAATATCGAGCATTTGGGCTAAGGAATGAGTTAATCGAATATATTGTTAAAAAGTGTACAGCCTTGGGGGAGCAGAGATATCGACTTGTCGGGGGCCTAGCTTTAGGACACCATGTTAGAAAGGACCTGACCACTATTACAAAGAACATTGATTATATAGATGCGTAGGTAACATATATGCTGCCGCTCTAAGCGGCCCTGATAAAAAAAAAACGGTGACATGTATATTTAGCTATGCAAGCTAAGTGAATAATAAATCAATCAATCCATATATTTTGTTGCTACTTACTATGCAGATTGATCAATAGGGTAGTCAAGTCGTCTTCCAAGATGATGACTTGACTACTGTATCGCTGTAACCTTGGAATGTTAGATGAATTAGATGCGTTCCGTGAGGTATATCACTAACAACAAGCATATCATTGGTATCGAAATATTTTCCAATAAACAAAACGAATACTTTACAAGCTGGAGTCGAATACATTATTATAGAGCCGATAGTTCAAAGACGAGGACAAAGTCTCCCGTCTTCTAGACAAAAAACGCGTTTTTGTTAAAATTTAGTTATATATTTATTACACCAAATTGAACTATATAAAGTAAACGAGACTGTGTGCACTTGTGTATATATCAGCGCGTATATGTATATATGTTTATACAGTGCGCTACCACGACCCTGGTATTCCAGGCTTATTTACGTATTTCATAAAACAGCGTCAATGTGTTTCAGCAAATTGCGATCGCATTGAGGGGCAGTTGATGAACTATACAAGCAAATCAAGGCTACATTTTCTTTTCGCCTTTAAATCAAGTTGTACAGCCTATTCTACACGGAATAGTATACTTATCGTGAAAACGTTAAATCCACCCGCTGTCTGTTCGGCAATAATATTACCGTGGCTGCCACTTACTAGGTTACTTTCATAATAACGTGTACGTAATCGCAAGCACGCATGACGATGCCTGTACATAGATCATGCTTTTCATTCACTAATCATACGGGGATGAGTACAAACACTCCGCCACAAAGGGCAATGTCGATCCTGGCCAATGGCAAGAGAATAAGTGCGTGTCTGTGTGTTGTAGATATCTTTTTCTATCTAATTTGATTTATTCTAAGCAAATGGATAGCAGTCCAGAGTGAACGAGGGAAGACCGGGCGGTGGCCCGGATGGCTATGAATGCTAATTCCTTATATAAATATCGTTTTACCTTAAGCTTTACACCATTCTTTCATGAATAGCCACATAGCGCGAACATAGGAAGAGATAATGTCAGTGGTAATGGAATTAGGTCGTCCGTCATTGAGCTGCTTTGCAGGTCGGTGATAGATCTTCTTCGATGGAAAATATATGCAGGCGATGAAGGGATACGCGAACAACAACAACACACACGCAGATGTAGCAGTTATGATCGCGAACATTACGCTATGCTATGCTCATTCGATTGCTCACAATAAATACACAGACACAACCAACTACAATATGAGCATGCTATGAGAGTGAAGCAAAATGTCGTGAAATGGGTGCACAAAATCTGCGGCAAAGTCCGTCTCCTCGCATTCATCCACGGGAAATTCATGTGTGCACTGTGACGGCCTGTGAAATTCGCCCAGAATGACACCCCATCCATGTGATTGATGATTGATTTTATGGTGGTGGACTCAGTAGTCAAGGACTCCACTGTTCGCGGAAGCCGTTAGTACTACGCTGCAGCTGTCAGCGATCAGTCCGGATGTGTTCGCCGTGCGGGTTTCGTTGCTTAGTGAATCATCCTGTGTATTTTGAGTATCTTTCCGAGCCGTTGTTTGGCCGTTGCCATGCCCTTTTTTCCTGTTCTCCGAACTGCCGTTCGTTAGAGAAAAAGACATACAGAATAACACAGGTGCACAGACAGAGCAAAGTAAGCAATAACAAGATACAACTGAAGTTAGTGTGATGATTCAACTGACTCGCCGTCGCCTCTACTTCAGTCGTGGCTATCTATATATTTGCATGCATGCGATATTCGCCAATGCTCAATCGGACGTTAAGTCATCAATAGCTTGTCGATCACATGTACACTGAGAGCGATTTGACAATATGCACGACGAAAGATCAACTAAATGCTTCAACTATCGAAGATTCGCCAGGTAACACTTCGCTAGCTAGCCTGCGCACTCAACAAAATGACTGCTTTACGTTAAAGCTGCCATATATATATATATATATATATGTATATATATATATACAAACATATCGGGAGCGGGTCGGCATGTTCTATTCCTATGATTTTTAAAACAGAACCGAAACCATCAAACTATTCTAGTTTGTATTGCTTAGAAGCACCTTTCACGAGCTACAGGCAAAATTTCGCGCCAACTGGTAACGGCGTTTTTGTTTGAGTTTAACCTAAGAAGTAAAGAAAACGAGGCGCCGAAGTTGCCAAAAATAGACGAGCAATGAATTTGCCTCAAGTTCTGTGTTAAAACCAAATCATATGTTCTAAAGTGGTGTTACGAACTGCTTATGGTATTCAATCAGTATCCCGAAATATTGTGTATACGTAGTACCGGCGATCTCGCGACGCCCTTCGACACCAATAACAGAAAAAAACGTTGAAATGTTCGTGATATCTTACTCAACAACCGGCGAATTACTGTCAGGGGATAACTGAGAAATTGGAGATATCTTATGAATCAGTTGTAACAGTATTGACCAACGTTTTACGTGTCTGAGGCTGGTAGCAAAGTTCGCTCCAAAAGTGTTGACTTTCCAGCAAATTAACGCCCGCCAGAAAATGTCCGAGTTTAACCTTCAGGCGGTAGTATACCATACCCTAAATTGCTTCAGTGAGTGATTAAGGGAGTCGAGCTATGGGAATATGTTTACGACATGGAGACCAAATCCCTATCCTCTCAGATGAACTTCTAAAGAGAGAGTCAAAAAATTCAGACAGAACAGATCTAACACCAAAATTCAGACAGAGCAGATCTAACACCAATGTTCTTTTGACTATTTTTCGACTTCAAGGAACTATCGCGAAATTTTAAGAGGATTCTGTAGAATGTTCGATGCAAGAGGCCTGAACTCGGAGCAAACAACTCTTGAACCCCCATCGCGACGACGTATCGACGCACACATCGTTACTGATTTCGGATTATTTGCTGAAAAAATGTATTTCTAAATTTTCGCAACCTCCCTATTCGCTGGACGTGGCTCCATGAGATTTTTTTCTAGCCATTCTAGCTATTTTGAAGGAAACAAACCCACTTTCGGTTATAAACTAAATATTGTTTTGTGTTTTTGTTTCTATAAATGTATATTTGAACTTTTTGATCCGCCATCCTCTACTTCTTCTTCGAAATTATTAATTTGATTATTGATAAGCATGGATGATATGACGCGCAATATCCTAAAATAAACATTATTCAGTTCATTGCCCATATTAAAAAGTTCGCATTTCCTCCTACGAACGGACAACAATAAATGCTGGTCTAGTGTGTACCGCGGATACCTTGTAGTCGTTATAGTCATTTGTTATTCAGTTACTTTAGATAACACCTATCCCTTTAAAGGTAGCTATCCGAGGCCTTAAATACCACTTAAACTATATGCAAACAAGCCAGTAGTTCCCGCTGGTGTGTAATATTTTTAGTTCTGGCCAAATTCATCTAAAATTTCACTAAGATTCTAAATAAGAAGAAGCCAAGTCACTGAGTTAACTAAGCGGCGACTCCGCCTCTAGTGTTGCAAATGTTCTACTCGCATCTGACCAACCTTTCGGTTCGGTAAAGTCCTTGCTCTCGCTCTTAATCTTTTGAACGGCAGGCTTCTTCGGTTTAAGCGCTGTGGCTGTTGGGTCTTTCTTGATATCGCGCGGGATGCCCGGCTTCGGGGCTTTAGGGTCCTTGCTGGCCGTTGTCGGTGGTTCGTACTTAGTGCTTTCGGCAAGAGTACTCTCCATCACGTCCCGCTTGACGCCCTCCCGTTGCGGGCGTTGCCCGGCTGCGTTCAGACCCTTCAAGGAGACGCCCTTTGGACTCCACGTTTGGTCGGCGACACCGGTGGGTGGACGTCCCGGGCCAATCTTACCTCGCTTCTTCAAAGCCCGACAGTTGTCGTCGTCATCGTTCGCATCGATGCCGAGATATACTGCAGCAGAGCAAAACCAGATATTAGTGCTACTACAAACTCTCCGTACACCGTACTGTTTGAAAAACCCACTGCTGCTGACCCAAATATTAAAGTCCACCATCAATACAAAACAAAAAATAAATGGACCGGGCAACCGGGGAATACTGTATATCGAGTCGGTCGCACAGATTGTGGTAGATTTAGAGTGGTTCTCTCTTTATCAATTTGGCCTACTTATTATAATTGCACGCACGATCACATGAACGTTTCAAACTACGTTTTTGTCGAATTCTGTGTTCTTGTAACAGTTGTCTTCCGACGGTCTTTCGTCACCTAAAGGTCATTTTATAATACCTATGCAGACTTTGTACGACAATATATATATATATATATATATATATATATATATGGGAATTCATTTTTAATCAGTGTCAAGATGGCAACGGTTATCATCTATCGGGGTGTGGCTGGGTCGATCTCGTTTTTGATTGAACTTTCGTTGAGCGATTCTCATTGAAAATATATATATGAGAAACAATGTACCACTGAAAGTCACCGGCCATGCTACCACAAGGACTGTTTGGCGTAACCCTAAATATCTCAACCTGTCTCTGTCAATCTCGGTGCAATGAAGATATGCCCTAACGGTGACTCTAAGTCCGTAGGGGACGGTGAGTGGTTTCGATGCGTAGATACTCACTGAAATCCTCGTCTTGTCGGCAGTTTCTTAGCGCCCTCTCGAATTCATCTTCTTCATCCCTTTGGTGACCCATGACGCCAGCTCCTGCGCCCACCGGGGCTCCGTCACGCCCGATCGGACCGCCGCCGGGCGGTACGAGGCCCCGTTTCGCGGCGAGTCGCTGCTTCAACCGCTCGAGATTACCCGCGGTCCGGCTGCGCCGAAGGTCGTCGCCCTGATCGCCACCGGAGAACGAGAAAGTGCCCGACATACTCAGCATGCCCTACGGGGTTAAAAGCAAACAAAAATCGCAGGTTAAGCAAGGGTACCAACATGGCACGGCGACCAATCAGCTAACAACAATAGCAACAACACTACAGCAATAATCGCGACGAAAACAACGAGTGTACTAACTATGAAAGAAATAGCTACGGCAATAAGGCTATAAATTGCGTCCTATAACAACGAGAACTACACTGGTAGTCTCGGCTATAATACTAGGAGTAGGAGCACAGCACAGACCCATACATTTTAGGAAAACATTTAACGAGAACTACCGCAACAATTTAGCATCGAAACAAAAATAAAAGCGAAATAGCTAACATAGACAACAACAACTGCAACTGTACTAGTAGGAAACTGTAGGAAATGTATAATATTTTATACAGTATAAATCTGTATATCAATGTCAATGCAAGCACGAGTGCGTGCATGCGCCATAATTTTAACCGGCTCTTATTAATTAATTTTAACCGGCTTAATATTAACCGGCATTCGCTGATAGACTCTGTCGCTCGTGTGATCGTTAGTGCATCATAGCTCACACACATTTGACACACATACAATATAAAGCGGACTTGTAACTCCGGCCACATAACTTACTGTCATTGCTAGCTAGAAATGGCTGTAGAGATGACCAACTGTGCCGAGTTTGTCATTCACAAGCTGCCATTGAAAGGCAGATTCCTACCGTCAACGGCCACCACTCATAGATCTGTCGCAGACAGTATACAAGAATATTAAACAGTAGTAGAAACTACTCACGTATATTTTCCTATTTGGCAATCATGGGTGGCGGCGTAAAATGGTGGTTTGTTCCATTGCACTCCTACGACAGTGTACTGACCTCGCGTGTGTATACGTGCTGCAGCATGATCTCTTTTTCTCTCGCTCTTTCTTTATCTGTCTGTCTATCTATATGTCTATATATCTATCTCTTTCTTTCTACCTCGTTGTCGGCGACTAGCTAAAGTTTTCGGGCTGACCTTCAGCCAATATTTAACGTCCACGGAACTGTTTTTCACATTGCTTCATATTATTAATAATAATTATAATAAGTCGTCGGTGGCCAGCTAAGACTAGCGAACAGACTAACGCACCTGAATCGCCTCCTGTTCGGGCCGAGGCGACGATCCGGCGATAGCTTCGATTTCGTCGGCTGTTTCGCCCGGAATGACGACGGTCAACCGATCAGGATCGGCTGCGTAGGCATCATCGTTGTTGGCATTGTCTTCGTGGTCGCCATTGACGTCGTCGTCGTCTTCGCCATCCAGCTGCACCTCGACCTCGGCCGCGACCGCCTGATCGGCCACGGCGGCCGCCGCCTGGGCAGCGGCCGCTACGGCCTGAGCCAGCTGAACAGGCGTGGGGCGTTTCTGCCGTTTGCGGCCCGATCCAGCAGCAGCAGTGGTGATGGCGGCACCGGGCCCAGAGCCCGCCTTAGCAATCCCCCCACCACCGCGGGCACCGCCTCGCGCTGCTCCCCCGCCTCGACGACTGCTCGAACCTCCGCCAGCTCTGCTTCTTCCACCCCCGCTACTCCCGCCGCCGCCTTCCCCTCTCGCTGACGCTGAAGGCTTTTTGCGTCCACTCCCCGTCGTCGTCGTCGTCGTCGTTGTCGTTGCTGCACCTGATGCTGGGTCTGCCACTGAGGTTGCCTGCGTTTCTGTCATTGCTGCGGCTGCCGCTGCTGCAGAAGCCTGTATGACTGTGGTGATAGTATCATCTACAGCTGCATCGGCTGCTGCTACCTCTGCTGCAGTTTTTACCGGTGGTGTTCTTGTTGTTGTTGTTGTTGTTGTTCCTGGTGTTCTTGCTGTCATTGTTCCTGCTGTTAATGCGGTAGTCCCCATAAGGGTTGTCGTCGCCGCGTGTGCTGCTGCAGGCGTTGTGGGTGCCCCCAAAGGATCTCCGAAGGACGGGTGGCCGCCGCGAGGGATG
This sequence comes from Dermanyssus gallinae, assembly GCA_003439945.1. NCBI lineage: Eukaryota > Metazoa > Arthropoda > Arachnida > Mesostigmata > Dermanyssidae > Dermanyssus > Dermanyssus gallinae. The sequence goes on from QVRM01000525.1 coordinate 317,133, forward strand.
GCCGTAAATTCGGGCGTCTCAACTCCACTGCTGATGGTACCGTGCATGCCGCTCACGCTCGTCAGGCCGACGCCGTCTTCCGCTTCAGCCAGACCCGCTCCCAGCGGAAGATCGTCACCTCCGACGGCCGCGCCACCTACTGCTCATCATCACCATTAGTCATTAGTCAACAATGATGATAGAATCGTGAATGGATGGATGAATGGACATGTCACAAAACGAGATGGCCGAATTAAATCGAATCGGCCAGATCGAAGTCGAGTTAGTTTTAATCAACAAGTTTCGTCACCCAAAAGACGTGCAGGAGACAGGCAAGCATTTTGTCAATGAAGCATCTCTAATTAGGCATGAGTGCGTGAGTATATAGGAAGCCCTCACCTTATTGTGAGATGGGGGCCACTATTGTAATTTTGCAGAGTTCATATCTTTACACCGTCTAACTCTGTATATATATATATATATATATATATATATATTCCGGGCGTCCCGCACACGACGAAGCAATTCCTGTAAATATCTCGCAACTACACTTACTTGACAGTCTCAATTTGAGGCCTCCTTTAGGCTCGGCTTTGATTTTCTTCGGCTTTTTGGCCGACTTCGGTGGTGGTGGTGGTGGTGGTGGTGGAGGCGGCGCCGTCGTCGCCGTCATCACTGGTTGTTTGGAAGCTGCCTTCGGTTGTTTCGGAGCTTTTGCGGCTTTCTGCGGAGCTTTCGAAGTGTTCGGCGCTGCCTTGGCTGCCTTGGACGCTTTGCCACCTTTGGGCTTTTGGGCAGCAGCGCCTTTCTTCGGGCTTGAGCTGCTGCTGTTGTTGTTTCCGACAACAGTCATGGCCGACGGAGGAGTTGCAGGAGGAGGAGGAGGAGATGTCGTGGAAGCACTGGCGGCGATAGAAGCAAGCGTCTTTCTCTCGTTGAACTTGGCCTCCTTTTTCTTGCTCTGGTGATAGTTGCTAAACGACGAAATCGACGGAAGTGATGCAGCCAGCGAAGCTGTTCCTTTCCGCTTGCCTCCCATCAGCAGACCGCTAGCACCGCCGACGCTCGTCCCATGATCATCGTCCGATGACGAAAAGTCGTACATGCTAAACAAATCATCAAGCACAACAATAACAACAACAAGAGTTCAAAGTACATATATTGTAATAATACACTGTAATATAATTCCGCCTATACTAGATTAACACTAAAACAAAAAAACAGAACCATAACGAAGCTCGCCTTCTACATGATACACGATGAATAAATCAAGATATTTCAAGCACTCAAGAATTTGTTTCGTATCTAGGAGGTAGTGCAGCAGATGTGCGATACGACGACATCCCTGTCCTGCGTATGACCCAATGCCGAGTGTGTGCGTGTGTGTGTGGCCTACGTGATCCAGTTGCGGTCACTGGGTAACGATACAGAAGGAGTAAAATACAAATGTTTGTTTATTTAGTTGGCAATTAAATTGAACTTGTTGCGTATACTTTTACAACAACACGGGTTCTTCAATCAAATAAAGCTGCATTATATATTGTGTCCATCACGGCTGCAACGATTTCTTTTTAAAGGTCCAACGAAAGGCTTTGTCTGAAAGGAACACCGACCCTCGGCCTGCCAGTGGCTCTGATGAGGCATTTGCAAAATCATATTATAATTATATATAGAGCGCCCCAATAAGGGCGGAAAACTTCTGTTCCAAATACAGCTTTAAAAATGTAATACGAACATTTATTCATAAGGTAGATATTTGGGAATTATGCATGGAACAACACAACTGGAAATATCCTCTCAGGCTTTGCATTCTTTTAACAAAATGCTCAATCACGGTTTGGCCTAATTGTTGCTGCATCTCAGTGATTCAGCATCTAATCTCCTCCTTCATGGCTTGGGTGGTCGTATGTTTGGTGACATAAATATCATTGACTTAAAAAACCCACAGAAAGAAGTCTAAAGACGTTACATCGCATGGTATAGACGGCGAATTCTGGCTGCATGTCCCGATACCGTTGACTGTTTCTCCATTCTCGGCAGCGTCTTCAACGAAAAATGATACTTCGAGTCAAAAATAAATACCAAAACACCAACGAAATGCTTGGAGTGTATTTTGTTGTTGAATTGGCTAACTCTCTTTACTCTGTATGGCCACATAGGCTGGAGGTGTTGTGTCAGCTATACTTTGTAGACATAAAGACGCAGTTATTTTGTCAAAATGGGCATGAATATGTTGCATTCTTGAGGAAGATGGATGTTCGCGGGCTCGCGACCACATTCAAGGCAAACAAGCCTGATATTCTGTTGAACTACCTGAACAAACATATGTAGATGACTTAAAATTAACAATCGACCACATATTATTGAATGTAGTGGGTCTTCAATTTTGTTTTTGTTTTTTAATTCTCTACGCACAAAACCAAAAAACTTTTCTGTAGCCCTATATATATCCTGAAATGTCTCCACAATAGTCGAACGCGCGCATATACGATCCAATCTAAAATACTATTTATCCTATGAACATAAAACAAAATACGAATAAAAATACAAAGAACCCGGAGAAGCTGCACAGTTTCCCACGACGCATGAGTGGGCTAACCCCATTTCTAGTATACTTACGCATCGAGTCAAAAATCATGTACAATCATGGCATGGTAGACGCGCCACTATCCATGTTTCCTCTCTCTATGCATGTTAGTCATTTCATCGAAACGTATGCATATGGGGGTAACGCATCTCGCTCGATTCAATGTGCGGCTCGAAACTCTCGACAATCCGTTGTTGAGCATGAGCTGGTTCATCTAGCTCATCGACAACGACGACGACGCTTCCACAAACGTCGGGAGCAACACGTTGTTCCACATAGAGATCCTCGGGAGGCGATACGCGGCGAGTCGGCGAGAAACGGTTCCCGCAAATCGTAACGCCAATCTGAGGTTCAATCGCGGTAGTGGCGAGGGTGGTGGTGGGGACGGTCTCTTCATCTGTTCTCGCATCTGTGCAATATGACGGCGTGCCCGATTGAAAGCTGCTCTTTTTCGAGCTCATTGCTCGTTCGAGCTCTTCGATGGCCTCCTTGAGACGGGTGGGCACTGCATCGCCCAGCTCCGCACTCAACCCGACGATTCGGTCACACTGAGCAGAAATTCGCGCCCAAAACGACAACGACGGCAAGCTGCTAGCAGTCGGAAGCAAGGATTTCTGCTTGTCTGACCTGCGGACAAAGTAGCGCGCGTCGAGGCCATGCGGCGACTGTAACAAAAGACTATTGTCAAGCCCGGTGCCCGGCGCGTTCATTTCTTGCTGCTGCTGCACCTGTTCCCAGTTCTGGTCCATCCGCTGTTCATGACGAGTGTCATAGGAGAAGCTTAGTATTTGTTTTTCTTGTAGTAGTTGTTGTTGTTGTTGCTGCGTCTGCGTCTGATGTTGTTGTTGTTGTGATTGTTGCTGCGTCTGCAGTTGTTGTTGTTGTGGCTGTTGTCTCCTATTATTACCTCGTTCGTGACGCAGACACCCGTCAGACCGTTCAAACGTGTCACTTTCGCTGACGTTGGTAACCTCAACCTCAACCTGCTCCTCCTCAAGTCGATCTTCATCGCCCTCCGAACTCGACTCGGCGTCATCCGAAACAATCGGTGACGTTGGCACGGCAACGACCGGCGGGACCGGCATGACGGTATCGGGATCGACCTCATCATCGACTTCTTCATCTTGACATAATTCATTATCATCAGCGGCAGCAGGAGCAGCAGCAGCAGCAACTGCACTTCCATCACCAGCAGTATGTGAACTCCTGTCGCTGTTTGCGCTATCTGGGTCATCGACGTCAGATCCTAGCCGAGAACCGATTCCGAGATCTTCGGTCGGCGACTGTGGCGACGGTGAGGCTGCTGCCTCATTGTGTTGTTCCCGGCCCGTGAGCTCGGCGGGGCTGGTGAAGATCGTGGGAATGGCGTTCGTGCAGAGCATACGTCGGGACCGCGGCGCTGCCGACACGTTGATGAACGACGCGTGGTAGTGCCTCGAGCAGATGTGCATCCGAAGCAGGTCGACGTCAGCCGGCAGGTACGCGGCGCAGTGGGTTCGAACCCACGCCAACGTGGACCTGGGCAGCGCATGGAAGCTCACCGATCGGGGCGCGGTACGCGACGTCAGCCCACAGCCAATGATGACGCAGCGCCGACATACCGACGATGGAGCTCTGGCGCTTCGCCGTCGAGTGCTGTTCTGCCTTCTTCGCATGGATGCGGCCTTTCGTCTTCTGCTTCTTCTTGTTTCTCTAAAAGTTTTCTAAAGTTTTCGGGCTCCTCGGACCCTCAGCCAAAATTTAACGTCCACGGGACTGCTTTTCGCATTGACGCTTCATAGACGGTTGCTCCCTCATAGATACAAATGGGGGTGCAACGGTGGGGCTCGAACCCGCGCAGCACCTATGTGTCTCCTCCGGTTGTGAGGCGCAGACGAATGCACCCACCACGCCACCGGGCTTTTCTTCCTCTACTACAACTACATTACTGTTGGTGCTGCTGCTACCACTTCGGTAGCTAGTACTCTCTACCTTCCACTTCTCGGGGGCAATTCTCGGCAGTGAGTGAGTGAGTCGGAAAAGGTCACCAAAGGTCAATGCAAAATGCCAATCGTCGACCTGGTGACGCCAGGTCGACGAGACTGTTTTGTTCACAGTTCAGTTAATTGCGCGAGCGGCAACTAATTGCGGAGAACTTTCGTGGCGTTTTTCTGCATATGCCGAGTCGTCGTGACATGAACTGTCAGCCAGGCAACAACCCACCGTGCATATATGCGGAGGATACATTTGACAGGGGGGAATAGCTGTGGTAGGTGGTGTCTTGTCTACAGTCCGACTGTCTTGTCTGTAGGTGAAGTATGCTAGTTAGTGGGTGACTGAACGATAACAGCTCGTGTTCGCCCGTGTGTCTCGTTGGTGTTATTGTTACCACGAAAACTCATCTTACATCCAGCTGTCTCTATGCATCTGTTTCGCAGGCTGGCTGACTGGGAGGAATTCGACCATCACGAAATGTCGACTTGTCTAGGGCGCCTCTCGAATCGCCGCCATCGCTGGTGTTTCTTACAACTTATACGAAAGCGGAGATCGCGCATCCGCGCACGCTGTACATTTTTCCGATGTACACCATACGCATTGTGTTATGAGTTGGTACGGGGATGACTTGTTTGCTTTCAATCAATCTATCAATTGATCGACCATCCATTCGATTAGAGCTAGAATCACCCATAGTTACTCGATTCCTGGCTAGAGATCGTATCGACCGTTATGGACGTGTTCCATTGCCGGCGTATAGAAGAAGACTTGACTTGAATGCAGTGTTCTCACGGGTGTTGTATATTGTAGTAGTCTTGCTTCTACTATTTCGGATTACAGCTGGGTCGGCAGCTGCTGCTGTTGCTGCTAGAGTAATGGGCAGCAATCTCACTTCAATCAGTGTTGTTGTTGTTGATGTTGTTCTTGATCCTGTTGTTGTTGTTGTTGATTTTCTTGTTGTTGTTGTTGTTGTTTCACCGCTCACACGTTCACAAGTGTGTTCGTTTAGATACGTCAATGTACTGAGTGGTACAGGTGGCGTAACAGGTGCGACGTTAGCAGAGAGTAAAGTATGCGCCAAGACGCACTGTGTGGCATATCTATGAATGACTAAGCCAACACACGATGCACTGGACACGCATCATAGTACATCGTACATTGATCCAGCGTGATTGGCTAACTGACTGACTCAGTGCAGGTGAGTGAATGACTGCGTGACTGTATGACGTTCGAATGCAGGAACATCAGAACAAACTACAGAGAGGAGACAGCAACAACAGCAACAATGTCACGTTGTACACACCATAGTACAGTGCGGTGCAGCGCGCGGCCAATCACCACAATCACCTGCAGCAACAGCATCAGGAGCAAGTGAACATCACACCTGCTGCTGCGTCCGACATGTGTAGAGAAGTGGACTGTTGTGCTGTTTTGATTTCTGGTTACCGGCGGCGATAGCAACAACAACAACAACAACAACAACAGCAGTAGCAGAGAAAGAAGCCGCCACAACTTCGCCTCGCACAATCACCGACGGACAGACAGACAAGTAGAAAGGTAGAGAGGTCGTCGCGAGAGACAGAGATAAATAAACGAATAAATAAATAAATAGATGGTTGGATAGATAGTGAAAATTAAGTCGAGTCAGATCATGACAACAATGATCAACAACAAAACAATCAATCAAAATGATCAACAAATAGCAACAACAACAACAACAACGACAACAGTATGAATAATAATAATAATAATAATAATGATTGCAAGTCCTACTTACTTCGTAGTTCTGGCTGGCTGAAGCTGCTGCGTCTAAGAGTGGTGGATCTACGATTTACGACTCGAAAAACGACAACAACCACTACAACAACAACAACAACAACGACGACAACAATAACAACAGCAACAACAACAACTACAGCAACAACAACACCAACTATTAAGGTGTACAACAGATTTGGCAAGCGGAAACGGATGATGAGCTAGGCACGTCACACAAGAGGGTGTATCCTTGTATATTCCAGTACACGAGCTTACCTAACTAACTAACTAACGCTATCGCAGTTCGAGTCGAGGAGGAGGCGGCGCATTACAGCCACAGATGCGCCACATGCATCATACTAACGCGCTCGCTGTAGTAGAAACTGTTGTAGTTGTAGTCGTAGTAATGTAGTTGTAGTAGTAGTAGTAGAAGTAGTAATAGTGCAGAACCGGCTCGCTCGCTCACTCGCCGTAGAGTCGCCATAGACTCGCCGTAGTAGAAGAGCAGGGGCTCAAAGGGCCGCCTGCTCGGCCGCCGCTGCTGCGCTAAATTCAAATTTGCGCGCCACAGCCCGCTCGCCGCCGCCGCAGCAGCAGCGACAGCAGCGCCCTCTAACCAAAACAACAAGGTGGTGAACAAAACATTTCGAACGAATGATGAGTTCGCGAGAGGGAGAGTAAAAAAGAGAACATGGCGAGTGAATGAGCGCCTGCCTGTCTTACTGGCTGGCTAGTTGATTCAGTTGAGTGGTAGTTGGTTGTTCAGGTTCTATTGTTGCTTTGTACTCTTCTTCTACTACTACTACTACTACTACAACTACCCAGTACAACTACAATTACTACATTGATTGACTGTCTATTACACTCTGCTGATACGGGTTTGCTGTGTTCAGACTGACTGTCTATATAACTCTATATCTCTCAGGTGCGGCCGCCTTCTCTCGTCTCTGTGTCTGTGAAACAAGAAAACGGTGGTGGTGGAGGTGATGGTGTTGGCGGGGGGGCGAGATGAACTGGCCCGCAGCGCAAATGGATCTATTATGACGACAAGCTAGTGGTTAGTAGCTTACGGTGGTCATGGTGGTGTTGTTAGTGTTATTGTTGTTGCTGCTGCTGCTGTAATTGTTGTTGTTGTTGTTACTCTTTCTGCTGATGCAGCTGTTGCTATTGTTGTTGTTGTTGCTGCTGCTGATGCAGCTGTTGCTGTCGTCGTCGTTGTTGTTGTTATTGGTGTTGTTGTTGCAATTGACGATGGCGGCAGTGGTTTTACGTGCGTAGATTTCGTGTGGAGAATCGATATCGAAGCATACTGATGGTGATGCTGCGTGCGCCTTGAGGTAGATCCTCCGGTGCACTACAATAATAGAACAGGTTGAATGATGACCGTCGACAGATCATCATCCACTCGAGCAACAACGCTCGATCGAACGAATAAATCAACGATAAGCAATAAGGCAAGCGGTAGTGATTCACTTATCATCTCTCTGTCTCTGTCTATCTATGCATCGATCTCACATCGAATGATTGGGTATCTCGCGACCTACTTCTGTCGTTGATTTGATTCGTGGTGGTTCTCTTGTGGTTGGTTGTTTCGTCTCGACCGCTGCGCCGCGTCGGAGGTTGTTGTCTGATGACAACTTTCATTGTGTCTTCTGTCTGTATATATATCTATATATATATATATACATATATATATATATATATATATATATATAGAAAATATATATATATATGTGTGTGTGTAAATTATGTGCGTACTGGCTGGCGATTGTACGAAGACGCGCGAACTTAGTAGCGTAGTGCGGCGTCCTGGTGCAGCATGGAGCGAACATTTGCGCTCGATGTTGGTGTTGCTGCCGCTTCTGTTACAGCTGGTATTTCTACAGATGCCGCACAATGATTGATTGATTGATCTGGTGATGGAAAATGGGGCTGAATTCTGATGGCCAAGATGCTGCTGCTGCAGCTGCTCGATGAGATTGGCGTAGATTTGAGTTTGTTCGAAAGAAGGTGGTGTCGATGACTGTTGTTATCTTGACTCTTTGTCTTTCGTCTTGGCCGTCTTATTAATCATTTGACAAAAAAAAACATTGCAGTATTTGTCTTATTATTTGTTTTTGCTTTTTTATAGTATCGTTATTATTAGTATATTATTGGTTCTACTTTTACTCGGTCCGTAGTGGTAGGCAGAGCGCCGTAGAAGCGACAACAATAGCAGCGGAAAAAAGTCCCAAAAGGCAATGATTTACCAATGAAATGAACGAATCAGCAATCGACTTCGATACGGACCAACAACACACGCGCAGCTGGCCCAGACGTTTTGCCTTTAGTACAGTTCACGCACATAGGCATACACACACCGCGCATAGAAAACATGACGGCGACGATGACCAAGACAACGAAAACTATCGAAGGGCCACAACACCAACAATAATAATAACAGTTATGGAATGACAAGAACAATAAAAACGACAGCTACAACGGAAATACGATAACAATAAAAACAATAACAACAACAATGAAACTACGACAACAACAACAGCAACAACAACAACAACAATGAAACCACGACAGCAGCAACAAGAACACGCACGCACACACACGAAACCGAATCGCTCGACCGAATTACCTTAGACTCGCACTCAACAATTCCTATCAGATCAAGAGAGACACCCAATAGGCCCTTGCTCTCTAGATGAAGAACAGTGGTGACACGGAGCGGCTCATGGGGGACAGCCGGGGAGCGGCAGCATTGCATTCGACGCGGTGCTTGGGGATTTATCCAGCTGATCGGTATGATCTTGTTACGTTGATCCCCGCGCGGATTCTGTTCGCTCTGTCGCTCACTTGTGCTGTTGTTAGAGTCTGGATCGGATGTTGTTGACCATCACCGCTTGATTAACGTTACTACTAGTACAACAACAACATCTCTAATACTACTACTATTATTACAACTCTTATTGCGATTACGACTCTTCTCATCCACAACTATGAAGCAGGCACGAAGCTGTTCCTTGGTCCCACTGCTTGGTCGCGCCCGCATCGTCATCTTCCGGGGTCGGTCGATCGGTTCGTCATCGAAACGGACATTCGACTCAATTCAATGGTAAGTTGAATATGTCAACAGACTGCAGATATCAGTCGCGTACCACAAACATTCGCTGCATAGCTTTCTTGGTGCTGGTGCTGCTGTTGTTGTTATTGTTACTATTGTTGTTGTTGATGATGATGATGTTGTTATTGTTGGTAGGTTGGTACCAGTGGTTTTCGTCGTTGTTGTCAACATTTGTTGTTGCTGCCGTTGCTGCATGGAACATGTGCTTGCTGTGTCGATTTTACATGAAGACCTCGAGACGAGATGAGATGATGATGAGACGGCTATTATTATGACTATTAAGTCGTGGACCTCATATCCACTCCGGCTCATGGACCCCACATTCACGTTACCTCAAGGACCTCATATCCACGCCGGCTCATGGATCCCACATTCACGTTACCTCAAGGACCTCACATCCACAGTACCTCAAGGACCTCATATCCACGTTGGCTCACAGACCTCTCGTATCCACGTTAGCTCATGTCTGTCAATCCGGAACGTGGACCTCGGTCTTGTCATGAGGAGGAGACGGCGTCTTGTCATGAGGTTAGACTCCTAGTCCTCCTTCTCCTTTTCCTCCTGCTTTCCGACACTCAGCCGCTCGCCTGATGATGATGACGATGATGCTGCTGCTGATTATAATGTATGCACGCATGTAATGCTCGCACGCGGATATGGCGCACTTTACCGGGTAGCCGCCGCTTGGGCCATCGCAGCGACGTTGGCAGCGGCTTCGGCAGCAGCAGCGCTAAAAGCTGTGGCGGGGCCGCGCGGCGCGGAGCAACAACAGCTGCAGATACAACAAAAGCTGCGCCACGCATTCTCCCTTCTCTCCAGGCGTCGGCGAGATGCGGTTCGTCCGTGCGTCCATGCGTCCGCCCGCCCGCCCGCTCGTCCGTACGTCATTCAGTGGCTCTGTGGCGGCTCTCTACTAGTAGCGTAGTCAGTAGTCACATGACCCTTGTTTGTCCCCGTGACATCAACATCAACTCCTCCACCACCACGACCGTTCTCCACCGGCACCACCGCCATGGTGGCGGCGGCGGCCTACAACAACAACACGCAGCACTGTTTCGTTCAGATGTTCTGGCTCGTTGGGCGGGCTGCTGCCGCTACCCCGTTCAGCTACTCTTACACACCAAAGGCCACCTGGCCCGCGGGGCATACTAGAATACGAGTGGAGGGAAATAGTCAAACTTCTTCTTGCTGTCGTAGTAGTAATAGATGTAGTATTGGTTGTATTGAATTAAAACCAGGCAGTATCTAGTAATATAATAAAATAATAGTAAGTTGTTGTTGTTGTTTTAGTAATCATAGTTGGTGATAGCATTCTCACTATTGATCGTATATATATATATATATATATTATCGACTTCTAGTAAGATCATTTTCAGTGGCAGTGACATGTTCGTGTTTCGTACGTACCGAGCAAGATGGCTTAGTGGTAAAGCCTTTGCCTTGTATTCGGGAGGACTGGGTTCGAGACCCAGACCGGCTACTCTTAAATTGGTTTGCATGGTTTCCAATTTAGACAAGGTAAATGCCGGAGTGGAGTACACTTAGCCATGACATGACAAATCCGTACACGGGCAATTGCCTTACGGAAAAAAAAAGAAAAGAAAAAAGTGCCCCACTAAGAGCTGTGTGCAGCGGGCTGTCTCTCAGCTAACATTTAACGTCCACGGAACTGCTTTCGCATTACTGCATCGTAAAACGGACGGACCCCATAAATACAAAGGTGCAATGGGATCGAACCCGTGCACCTATTGCCCCGTTCGGTGGTCGCAAGGAGGATCGCGCACCATGCCACCTGGCTCGACGTGCAGCGGAGTACCACTTGGGTTTCTAGGGGCCGTCCGCCAATCATCAATTTATCATTAGCTAGTGAGTAGAGTCAGGCTTGTACAGTCAGTTGCTCTCTCTCTCTCTCACTCTTGAAATGGCTGCAGCCAACGAGAATGGAGAACGCTGAAGTACAAGCCTAGTCGCTAGTCTATTTTGGCATACCTATACTAAGATATAGGCGAAGGAGAAGCTCGAATTTAGAAGAACCTCCTTCAAAAAATGTTTTTAATACGGGTATATATATATATATATATATATATATATATTAGATTTTCCGTAAGGCAATTGCCCGTGTACGGATTTGTCATGTCATGGCTAATTTTACTCCACTCCGGCATTTACCTTGTCTAAATTGGAAACCATGCAAACCAATTTAAGAGTGGCCGGTCTGGGGTATATATACACACATACACGTGCCTGCCATGCTACTATTGTTGACTGGCCTGCTTTGTCGCTACAGTGTCAAAGTATGTATGTGCATATATATATACATACATATATATTTGTTATACATACATATATTGTTGTGGTTGCTAATGTTCTTGATATTCTAATCGACACTGACCCATGCTGCAGAAATAGCAGCAAGATTAGTTAGTTCAGCCTCGTACAGTGGCTATCGATTCGAATAGAATAAAGCCCTGTAAAAGGGATGAACTTCAAGAATCTCGAGAGGAACTGTTTGTCTGTGGACAGTCGACCCTCTATCTATGTATCCATCTGTCTGTCGTCGATAGGCAGACAAGATATAAATACAGCGCACCGCCAGGGGCTCTATGATACGCCTGGCCACGACGACAGAGATATGGCAATATCTCTCAACACAACCACCAGCCAATGCTCTCCCTCTCGGCTACACCTGTATATCGGTATATTACCGCTATTACCTGTATATATATATATATATATATATATATATATATATATATATACACATACATACATATATATACACTCGGGTTGGTCATCGGTTGACGCTGCGCACATAGACAACGTCACAAATGCGTTTATGTCGCATGTAGAAATAAACAAAAACAACAACAAAACGCAGAGACAGTGCCAGATAGAGATAGATAGAGAGAGAGCAGATGTTCTCTGTCAATGAACTGCTCCTGTAGGACGGTACTAAATGTATCATATTTGTAATAGTAATAATAACAAGAGCAGCAACAGCAGAAATAAACAAATACAATTATAATAGATTGTCATACAGATGTCCACACTGGGAAACAATATTATTATTGGATATCGATATCACAGGTAAATTGATATCGTTCGTTAAGATACCTCCCAAAACGGGTTGAAGCCGGCCTAGGTACAGGTCTAGGTAATTAGCGTGCTTGTTAAGATTGCTGCTGGTGTTGCTGCTGTGATTATTTCTAAGGATATCGTCCTCGGTGCTGTTCTTGTTGTTGTTGTTTTACAGAAAGCAACGTAGAGCAGCCGGGACAGCAGAGGCAGCCGCCAGTAAATAATCCTGCAAACATTGGCAACAACAGTATAGTAGGGACGACATACTGCTACATAAGAAAAACAACAACTGGGTGGCAACAACAATAGCAACAAAAAACGACACAAAATCGGAGGCAATACAAAACGACGATAGCATCGAGCCAACAACCCAACAACAACAACAACAACAACAACAACCTCACAATGGCGACAATAGGGAAACCTCACCACAGCGCATGGAAGGCGGCTCTCTCTGTGTTCCCTTATGACGACCACTGACTCTAAGACATTGACAGACGTAAATGTCGCATCTACGACTGCAGTCATGATCGACGCCGGCAACTTTGACAAGTTTGGGCGGGCTTAAAGTTAGAACAGCGACGCGGCGTACGTATTTCACCGTGGCCGACTTCCTCGTCGTCAGAAACTCAACACCTCGAAGCGGCGGGTAATTAGCTCTCTTAGTACGTAGATGGTGTAACAGATCGTGTTCATTTCTCACATTTTCTTCTTTTAAGTCTGTTTGCGTTGTCAAGGATTTGGGGCGTATTGGCTAAGAAAAGCTGGAAAAAATGTTTGCTTTTATATTGTAGTCATTCTATCCCGTAAGGTAGAACAGTTAGCAGCCGCTGCACCATCTTAACTAAACAGAATAGATCTGTGTATACTTATTCTGGCCGTCTGTGCACACACTTTTGGGTTTTGCGCCTGATGTGAGAGGACGATAAGCAGCAACGGCAGCAGCAGCACTTAAATAAGCGCTAAACGCCCTAGGACCCTAACCCGCCCTAAGGTGTGAAATGCACCTACAACAATGTAACAACAATTCTAGGCAGCTAGTGATGTTGATAGTAGATTGACGGTGACAGTCTCTGCTGTTGCCAATGGCGGCTACAGTGTTGACGCAACTGTTGTCTCGTCGACAAGTTTGTCGTATCGCACGGTTGGAACCGCTTCGTCACATTATTGTATAGTTGCGTATGTCGTCGTCTGTATGTCTGTAGAGTGCTTATAATTGTTGTTGTTGCTGCTGCTGCTGGTGTTATCGATATTATGTATGTGTAAGCATTATGTATGATTGTAAGAGATGTAAGGGCTCGAGTATAGGTAGGTGTTTGTTCACGCCGTGTATGTAAGAGTGTGTTGTCGTATAGAGATGCGTGCGTGCGTGGAGAGTGCAGAGAATGACAGCACTCTTTCCAGTAACGCTGCAAAGGGTTGTTGTTGCTGTTGTTAGCGGAGTAGTCGAGAAGGGGGAGAAGAAAACGCTGTCTCGACTAGCACAATAGCGACGAGCTGCCAGTACAGCTTCGATAACTACTACTACTACTACTACTAAGACTACTGCGAACAACGAATACTTCAGATTTGCGCTGCTGTCACCGCCGCTAACGCCCGGCAATCCGGGTTCGTCATTTCGGAGTTTCGAAGTTGACACAACACAGGCCGGTTGTGCATGGCCAACAGCCCTGGCGAACGAACGTAGGGAGAGGAGGAGGCAGAGAGCAAGACACGCAGAGAGAAACCGGCGAAAAGAGAGGTTCTTCTTTCTTTGGCTACTCTCGACTACACGACAGAATCCTGAACGCGGGCAAGAGGCGGGGCCGGAGGAAGAGACGAAACGCTATTCAAATGATGGAAACGTTCATACTCGAGGATGCGAAGACCGCGCAACTCGGTGACGATTTGGCGGGCGGCACGCAGCTTCTCGGCGCCGACGGAGTTACCTACCGGGTTGTTCAGGTACGTAGCAGCAATAGTAACTCTACATATATTGGTTCTATATATATATAAATATATATATATATATATATATTTATGCACTATAAGGACCGAATTAAAGAAGCCATATAGATTACAAATGATGTCCGAATCGTAGTAGTGAACTTGCTGTTCCGAACTTATCTTGCGCTGGATTCTGTTTAAATTTTTCGCCATAATATTGCTGCTCATTTATCTAGGTAGAGCGAAGAGAAGTTATCAGAGTTCATCTTGGCGAAGACCTAAGTATGGTATTTCATTGGCGGTTGCTGTTGGTGGTGTGTTTGCTCGTTTATTTGACTCTCTCTCTCTCTCTCTCTGTAGGTGTCGGGGAGCGATGGAGCAGCTGTCGTTACAACCGAAGCTGGAACGGCCGTTCAGGTCGTGGGCGGAACAAATGGCGTTTTCCAAACCTCGACACCTGTCGCTGACACCTCGACACCATCGGCGCCCTTTTACGTGATGATGAGCGCCACACCGACCGAAAATGCAGCGGTTATCACGGTATGTGTTCATATTTACTATAAATTATTCTTCAAGAATAGTATAGGCTATTATTCCACGGGGGTGATGCTGATGTGCATAAATTACTTTCGTATTTATTATTAAGTTACTTATTACTATACTTTATGAAAAGTTGCATTTGTTCCACCCCTTTGCACATCTCCCCCTTAATATACCGCCGGCAAGGGCGGAAGATAATCAAGTAAAAAGGGGGCTTGAAAGCTAATGATATCGCCTGTTCCAGAACAAAGTAAAGAGCGGCTATCTAATCATCCAAAAAATCCACCCGTGAATACTTGTCTCGAACTGTAAAACATAAGCAGTATTTCGTTGCAGCACTACACTTGATAGAACGGAGCTCGATAGTTACAGTCGCCCGCTGTGCTTACGAGGAGTTGTTGCTCTCTAGTGCCAGAAGTTTGAAAAGTCGACCGAGCTCTTGTAGCAATACCACGGACGAGCAGCAGCTGGTGGTGTTGGCGGCAAACGCTCGGTTTAAGAAAATCTTCGGCGTTGCCATACACAGAATCGAATCCTACTCGGTAGAATTCTTTTTTCCGTTGTTAAACCGTTGCAACATAGCTCTGCTGTTACATTTATTGAAGAAATGGCCAGCACGGCTGTACCGAGGGCAGTCACATATAGGTAGCTCGCGCTACGAAGTGTCAGCCCACTTCAAAAACCTAATACCGCACTCAAACTTTCCTGGATGGAGTCTGCCGAATTGCGCTATAGAGCAGCCGACCGGCGAGCGACAAAGCATGTACTTAACTCGTGTGCTGACTGGGCGACCAAACACCCAAAAGATGCTAAGCTCTATGTAGAACTTCAGGAGTCTTTGTAAACATGCCTAGGCTGTTTTGATGACTCTGCGAACCAGCCACTGGGTGACGGCCCAGTAGAACGTCCGGTACAAATGTGCCGATGACAGCGGAACACCTTTATGCTTTTATCTAGACATCACACATTACGCAGGCATCCAGTTCTGAACGCCTTGGAGACACCGATTTACATGGTGAATGCATGGTGCACCGACGATGTGTGTGAGCACACTCAGTCTAAAATCACGCGTCTGTGGCGTTTTGCTTCGTCGCTGGTGGAACCGAGAGTCATTCAACATTAAACATTAAACCAACTCCAAGTATTTATATTACAATTTCTCTTAATACTTCTAGGCCATTGGCTTTCACACTGCTACATAGAGCGTACAACTATTCGGTACTCATATTGTCCGCCACAGGAAATTGTTTCCCGTCTATTTTTTTCCTTATCATAGCTATGTTCTAAATGCTAATTTAGAACGGAATACGGGACACCATAGGGGGGGCAGCATGTTATCTTGATACGATGCATATGTTTGACATAAGACCACTGGCCGCGTATTTTGTAGGGGTATGAGCAGCAGGCGAGCACACAGAAGAAAACAACGTATAGCCGTGTTGTAAATAGTCGGTGACCTAACCCGACAACCCACAAAATGCCTTCTTTTTGAAGTTTTAATATGGCTATACCTTCTTCATACATTTCACTGACTTTATAGTGAGGATATGTTTTGTGAGAAACCGACAAGTATTACCGCAAATGGAAACAGTGAAAAAGTAACCGCATTGATCACGCCAGTGACTACTGGCTTTGGCTCATGGCTGAAGATTAACAAAGACAGCTAATCGAGTGTAAAATATTTGGCCCGTATACCTATTGCGACGAGCGCATTGTCGCAACATCGGCGCCGACCACAAAACTTCGTTTAATTGCTGGCTGTTGTTGATAGGGCGCTCCACAACGACTCATTGTGCCATCGAAGATTGCACCGACAAATCTCACAACATCGCCGAGCACACAACGGGTCACCAAGACAGGTGGGTGCAAGCTCAAGCGAATTATGCAGTGAGCGGGGCTGTGTTGCCACTGCACTAGTTGGCACATTTTTTTGATACTGCAGCAATAATCTGACACTATATATATATATCTGGCAATGTTCATGTATGTAATTCTCTTCCCCGCAAGATTCTGTATATCAGTGTGTTCTACGTATAACGCACGAAAGGCGTTAGTCAGTTATTTAGTACTTCTGCAGCACACGGAATGTCTGCCCATCATCACTTACTCACTTCACTTTTATCAACGTTAGCTCACCATGACAAGCCATATCAATGCAACGTGAGTAGTCGAAAACTTGTGTTTTCTTTCAGTCATAGCCAGCCAACGAATTTATTCTGACTAGGGTGAAAAATCTCTATCTGTTGTCGACGTGTTTGATCTTTGTGCGCAGTTGCACGGGACGAGCGGCGTAGGGCTACTCACAACGAGGTGGAACGACGCCGGAGGGACAAAATCAATCTGTGGATCCTTCGACTTAGCCGAATCATTCCTGACTGCAGCTTGAACGGCGAAGCGCAACAGGCCAACAAAAACCAGTCGCTACAGTCGAAGGGAATCATTCTGAGTAAAGCGTGTGACTACATCGCCGAGCTCAAGGAAAAGGCTGACAAGGGAGCCCAACTAGCCAAAGTAGGTTCGCCCCTTTCGCCTTTTGTTTAACTACCGCGCGAGCGAGCCCGTTGCAAAGTACGAAACCAAACCCGCTCCTATCTACTTCAGACTATGCCACCTAACAATTTTGTTCTTATTATCCAATTGAGATAAGAATCATAGCGAGTGTAGTACACATGGTTAGGATCGTTAATAACTTTTAGTAACGCAGCTCGGCCTTTAGTTACAATTTGGTTCAGTTGGCGTGTACGACATCTTCACAGATGTGAAGCAACTCTCAACAACGTTTTAGAAGTTATAACTTGGAATCCTCGTCAAGGTTCCGTATGCATTTTATATACGAATGTCGAGTTACGTGCCAAGATGTACGAACAAAGCAGGGTTACGGGTGGGAGGGTGAAGGAAGATGGGGAAGAGGGGAAGGGTAAACAAAAAGAGAAACCTCCCAACGACGACGCTGCCTCATGCGCCATATACGTATGCATAGAACTCAATTAGAGGCCAGCTCGTTGACGGCTGAATGAAATGAATTGCGTCACTTACAGGAGCACGAGCGACTGCAAGCAGAAATGTCGGAGCTACGCGCCAAATACGAGACGGCCACTCAGGAGATCCAGATCCTGAAGGACGCCCTTTCTCAATCGGGTATTCAGGTCAGCATTTTTCGAGACACCAGCGGCTCCTCTGGCGACCAGCAACAACACCGGCGGTCCAGTACACCAACGAGAGCGGCGGCCAGTTCCTCGTACGATGATGGCGTACTCGATGAGTAGTAGTAGTAGTAGTAACCTTGGATGTGTCCATCGGATGCGTTAAGCCACCACTTGTAACAGTAGAACTAGCCATAGAGCCATGGTCGCAGCCTGCAGCGCCGCCAGCACCAGCACCACCACCAGCGGCAGAAACGGTTGCAGTGGTAATCAATTGTGTTGTGCCTTCTAATGTTCCACGTTTCCACGGGCAGAACGTCACGTTCTAAGGAAGTAGTAGGCCAAGACAAGCATGTGGTGAGCTATACGTTTGGCAAGGGCGGCACGACATCTGTCAATAGAGGCGAATATGTAAAGCTGTACGATAGCGATAAGCGAAACCAGCGGATGGACAGGAGGACACCGAGCAGGAGAGGTTAAAGAGGGGTGCGTTTTTAATGTTCCCACGTGGCTAACCAAGCTGGGTGGGTGGGAGCTTGCGTGTGTACGTATGTATGTATGCGTGTGTATGATGTATGCATGTAAAGTACGTACTTGCGTGTTGTATATTGCGGGAATGAATTATACGTGGGTTTGCGCGTCAGCCAGTCAGTCAGTGAGTAGTCAGTGGTTGACGAGTCATGATATTTATTATGGTGCAACCCCAAGATGAAGCTCTGTTGGAACAGGCGGGTCGTTGTCGCTCTCCACTGTCGAACGGCTACATCTGTTGCGAGTGGCAACTTTACAAATTAGCTAAGCTAGCTAAATGTACATGAAGGTGGTAAAGGTAGTTACAGTTATCAACAGATACTATGTGATAGAAGGTATTGCCAGATGGTAGTTTATCCTTGACGAATGTTGCAATGTGAGGTAGGCTGGTAACGTCTCCCAGTAATGTATATATTATGATTAGATCCAAATTGTGATCATGTGCATAATGACTATGATTATTACGATTATGTGAGCTATGACACCAGGGCTTCATCTCAGTTTTTGAGCAGGAAGACTGCTGAAATAAGTGTGTATATATATATATATACACCATGTTATTATGACTTGAGATGGCACTGTTCCTACTGCCTACTGTACGCGTTGATGCAGCTCTAGGCAGTGCATGACTAGCGTGTTTAATTCGTTTCAGCCATACCTGCGCGTATGGTGTGGAAACAAGCCTCGCTATGCTTACCATTAGTAGTATTACTATACAAATGGTTTCCTCTCCCCATGTATGAATCCATTTTTGGAGAGATAACGACAGCGGAGGCGTCAAGGAGTACTTAGCTCTTAGAAAGAACGGTTGATGGCTGAACTGAGATACATTAATAAATACAGGCTCTACTAAACACCAATGTCTTAGTATGATATATAACAGTGCGCAGACGCCTGCGTACAGTCAACAAATGCATCTTAAGCTAGGCGTATATATATATATAGATATATATATACTACTACTACTAGTTACTTCTTAGTAGTAAACAATCAAGCCACTTGCAGCTGAAATATATCACGTTGAAAGCGGCGTACACAAAAATATAAATATTTATATAAATATATACATTAACATTTTTTGGAAACGGATTTTATCCTCATCAAATTGGGTACAGAAATATATGCTGTTGCTTCTTACTGCGTCTGTCACTTGTGCGTTACTTACCGTTTCCAGTAATGTGCCGTCTACCAGGTTGGCCTGTGAAGTTATAATTTTAAAGTCTTTCACCTTGTCGATCTACGTTACTTTTGTCTCTTTTTCGATTATTCCCGGCTCGACTATCCTTCAGAGGGAATAAAAGGTAAGTGATAATAATAATAATAATAATAATAATAATAATAATAATATTAATAATAATAATAATAATAATCGCCTTTCCCCGACTGGCGACCCCTCATCTTCGGGGCTCGACTTTGCCCTCAAGAAGAAGGATGGTGGTGTGAGGCCCATCGCATGCTCATCCGCAATCCAAAGGCTGGCGGCAAAGCTCTGCATCTTTGAAAACAAGGCGGACGTCTCATGTGCTCTTGGTAGTCATCAGCTCGGGTTTGCTCATGAGGAGCAATTTTGCCTTCTTCTGCCACATGATACCATAATGTCGCAAACTTGCGTGCCAGCAGGGCGACCCATTGTGTTCCCCTCTGTTCTGCCTGGCTATCAAGGAGTTGGTTGACTCTCGCGAGTGCCCTCTAAACACATGGTACTTGGACGACGGTGTACTGGCAAACCAAAGAGTTATTAAGTTCGCGGAGCGGAGTGGCCTGGCCCTTAATCCTGCAAAGTGCGAGGTCCATGTCGTAGGAGGTGCTACTGACTCTGAAGTGTTGGAGGCTCTCCCAGGGTGCAGGACTATTGGCACGGATCTAGAGTTCCCTATTCTCACAGGGAGTTCCGGCATCCCTCGAAAGGTGGATAGAAAAACTAGAGCATGCGATGCCACGCATTCAATTGGTAGGATCTCACCGCGGCCTTTTTCTTCTGAGATCTTCATTTTCGGCCCTACTTCTCAATTACCTGTTTCGAAGTGCAGACTGCTCGCTTGCTCCGGGACTCCTTGAGCGACTTAACGACAGCGTGCTTAATACAGTTGATGCTCTTTTTAACCTTAGCCTATTGGCAGAAGCACGTCAACAAGCCCTACTCCCGGTTCTTTGGGGGGTCTAGGGTTGCCTGATGCTATTGTCCTATCGGAGATTGCTCTGTTTGCTGCCCTCCACTAGTCGTTACAACAGGCTAAATCACTTCTCGATTCAATTGCTCTTACGGATCTAGAAGATCGATTAGAAACAAGCCGCCGTAGAGCAGTTGCCCTGTGCGGACACGAGCCCGCCGAAGCTGGACGCCAGAGAGATTGGTCGGCAGCGAAACCTTCAGCAAAGCCTTACGCTCTAGTGGCCTTCCGTGCGCCCTGGAACCCGTCGAACTGGACCGGGAAGAGACCTGACGGTCTGACCTTAACCCCGTTCGAGAGTGGTTGCATGCTGGTTTGGGACGCGACAGTTACTGACTCATTAGCCCCTTCAATGGTTAGCGTTGGCGCGGCCCCGGTCGGATATGCTTCAGCTCTCGCCGAAACAGGCAAGGTAAGAAAATCGGGTACCCGTACGGGTTCTATCCACTTGCCTTCGAGACACTTGGTGGGCGGGGCCCGTCCACTCGCGGGTTGCTACAGAAGGTCGGGAAGCGACTAGGTCTAGCCAGCGGAGATAGGCGAGCGGGCGATTTTCTCAGACAGCGCCTGTCGCTGGATGTCAACGCGGCCTCGGTCCTTGGAACCCTCCAGAGATGGTTGGTTCCTACCTTGGACCCTTCGTAAATGTGCACACGTTCGCCCAATTGTCATGTTCCCCTCGTTGGTGATTAATTTTAATAATAATAATAATAATAATAATATTTTGGGTCAATATTGTAAAATGCCATCTCGACTATGCGAATACCGCACATAGCCGCGTGTTCGCCTTTCTGCGTTTAGTGCAAACACATCCTCAATTTCGACCGATAACGCGTTGCACGCACGCACATGGGACGTATATATTAAAATTAATGCCATTAGAAGACGTTGATATTCGAAACAAGTCTAGCACATCATTGCTTACGCTCTGCATAAAAGCTAAATGCGACGCTTCACTAGGATATCTACAAGGATCTCTACCCTTCACTAAGATATCTACGAAAAGCAGACACACAAATGTATACGTGGATAGTTGTTATGATTTGCTAGTTATATTACGTATATTACGACGTAGTACTTAGTCATGGTCATTTTATCAGGAACATGTTGTCCCTATCTATACTGATATTTAAGGATATAATCATTGACGTCAACACAAGAAGGGCAGCGAATTTGAATCGCGTTAAGGTTGGACCAAGGGGTAGTTGCAGAGGTGTATTGGTTAGCTATATAAATCGCCAATTCATTCGTAGTAATTACATAATTAGCTATCGTGTGTAAGAGATATGAACATCAAGGAAACATCCAACGAACATGAACAGAGAGAGACCGCATGATGGACTACGGGAACACATTTGGCTTGATGCTACCTTCACTTACATTTTGGCGCATCAAAGCAGTGTGCATGGTAAGTAGTTCAATGTTGCCCCAAACTTAGTAGCTTTCCAGTTAGCAGCATCGACAAAGCACGAAGCGATAATTGCTAAATATAGAGACTTGCCAGTTAAAAAAATAGAATAGTGAAGATGCAACTCTCAGAGAGTACTAAACCAGGCTCAACAACACTAAATAGCCTTGAACAAGCTTAGCTTTGACATGTTCGTTAGTTACTCACAGTCGTTTCTTATTTTATCGGTGCCAGTATAATCAAGGGATTATGCACACTTAACATGAGTGAAATAAAGTTTGCGATGACAAATTATGATAAAGAGTAATATAAAATCGCGAAATAGCTGCAACCAGATAGTGTGGTTGGAAGCAAAGCAAATAATGCAGCAGTCATTGCACCAATATTGCACGCAGTTAAAATTGTTAGAAAACAAATGTTAGACTGAGTCGCTGTGATTGCAATTGTAATCAAGCCAAATGTTTAGTGTGCAAAAAAGAGAATTCAGTTACACCTACCCAGTATCGGGCGGAGTGACGTTTTGGACTTTGACGACCCGAAGCGCCTGCGCTTGGTGGGAGCGGACACGCCCAGCGCTGCTTACGAGAAGATTCTTACGACCTCGCTTTTTCCCCCATTTTTTCTCGGCGCCCTTCACCTCTTTTGCAAGCTCCTGTAAGAATTGATATTTATGTATATATTTAATATGGCACACGTTTGTCATATATATATATATATATATATATATATATATAGATATATGGAATATCTTAAATGCTTTTGTATATATGGTCTACAATTTTTTTTCGGATTTTTAATGATTCTTTACGGACAAAACCGAAAACTTTTTTGTAGCCCCTATATATATATATGGAATATCTTAAATGCTTTTGTATATATATATATATATATAAATTGTGTCTACATAAGATTTTTTTTCGGATTTTATAATGATTCTTTACGGACAAAACCGAAAAAACTATATATATATATATATATATATATATATACTTTAAAGGTTACCTTAATAATGCTGGGTACGTTGATCTGAGCAGGAACGGCTTCGGTGCGACTATGTCCGTTGGGCTGCTCCGCCTCGCAAGCCCAGCGGCGAAGTTCTCCGAGGAGCGCCTTGGCCCCGTTGACGAGGTATGGCGGTGGTGGTCGCGAGCTCTCTCGGAGCTGCTCGACGACTCGGGCCGCAGCAAACCAGTTAGTCGTTTCGAACGATGGAAACATGAACTTAGATGGGCAGTTTAGTCGCTGCTCCATCTCGTAGACGCTGCGCTCGCCAGTCAAATCAAGAATGGAAAACAAATCAAAATTTTAACAAATCTAGCCAATAACTAACTATAGATATTCAAATCTAATTACCAATGATCGGTAAGAAACGGTATGAAAATGTTTTTTTGGCACAGGTAAAGAACCAGCTCGCACAGAGCAACGACGTCAGTAATAAAAGTCAGTGTGTAAACATTAACCACAGTAATGGGAATGACAACAACATCAACAAATACAACGAGCGGTTAAACGTAGACCGCCAGGACACTTCGCGTGCCGTCATGACGCCTACCTAAGCTGAAGTCCAATGTTGTACGAGTGCAGAAAGTTTCCACCGAAGACCATTGAGTCAGTCGTCGTAAGGACGGCGTGAATCCAGCCCGTTGGAATAAACAGCGTCTCGCCGGCACGCAGCGCCAATCGAAAACAGGCGTCGACTTCGTCGCCGAGAAATATCTCGCTTTGATCGGCGGCAGCCATCCAGCGCTCATACTTAACGAGATTCTCCTCAGTCGGGCGAATGAGGTAGAACATTTTCTCACCCTGCAAAGGAAGGATAAATCCATGATCTCATCCTCTCCGTAGTGCACCAGGAGTTGAGTCATTAAGCCGTTGTGGCGTCCAGTTTCACTATTCGTGCCGTGTCCTTTCTCTACAGGGTTATTTGAATTTTGCTTTTTGCGTTCGTCGTTTACGTCGTCACTTTTAAGTATTTTTGCCACTGCTATGGGAAACTCTTTTTGGGAATAGTGGCAATCTCTCACAACGTAAAATGTTGCCATTACGCCCAAAAATTTGCGCCTAAAAGACTATTCTCGGGCAATATAAATTGAATGCCCTTCATTTTCGTATCAAAGTGATGGTGCTGCGTAACGTAGTTGCTGAGTACGCGAACTTCGAATTCGAAGACGAAGCTTTTTTTCGACAGCCATATTCAAAGCGAGCGCCTGCATACTTGCATAGGTTATGAGAAAGTTAGGTACATATTTTGAGGTTTGGTAGAACTCGGCAAGAAAATATTTTTTTTACAACGGATGGAGGGGGCGGAAACGTATTGGCAAAACTTCACGGTTCTGAGCGTAATAGCTTCAACGTAAAATATAAGAACTATGGCTATCGAAATAGCTTAGTTACTCGGAAACTACGTAACGGAGCACCCCGCAAACATTTACGGTTCTGCACGTAGAATCTTCAACGTAAGACATAACAACATACCGACTTTTTATAACTTTCCTTAAACTGGCTATTCGCCAAATAAAGTAGCACATATATATATATATATATATATATATATATATATATATATATATATATACATATATATATATATATAGAGGACGTTTTCTTTACTCCCCATAATATTGGTAGCACAAAAGAGCGAACATTATATTTAATCTATAAAGTCGTTTGTTTTACTGTCATATATATATATATATATATGTACATATATATATATATATATATATATATATATATATATATATATATATATGTACATATATATATATATATATATATATATATATATATGCATATCTGTATAATAACATCTCTCGTAGAGACAAAAAAAAATTCTGCATTTGTTTCGTGTACTATGTAAATCTGCGTGTAAGCTCACCCGTAGAACATGATACCAGACAGAGCTTCCTCCGAAATCGATGTGGAAATCGGTGTAACTGTTCTCTGTTCCCATCAGGCAGTATTTCATGACAGCCGGGCGACGGTACTCGCCCACGGCCTCCACTGAGCGTGGCCAACACTGCTCTACCCAACTGATCTGCGAAACCAGCTCGGGTGGGCGCACAAAGTCCGAGAGCCTAAAAAACGTCTCATGTTGTTATAGTCTGTACGTTGATGTGTTCGTACGATGACACAATCCTGCTTCCAAGAACGTACCTTGAAACAGCTTTAACAGAGGTAGCTGGTAAGCAAGGATATTTCGATTTATGTTTTGTCGCTTTTGCTTGACGATTTGCAAAAGACACATGTTACATGCAGCTTTATCCCAAACTCTTGTGATTCGTTTCTCTATAATGCCTCATACAATGTATTGTAATGTAAAGAAGCATTTCAGGTGCGCTTCAGTCGCCGATGCTGCAATCTCTCAGACTCCCAGTCATCAGTCACGTGACAAAATTCAGTACGAATTTTGGAAGAAATTGGTTGTTGAATCAGATCCGTTATACGTTATAGTATAGCGTATTGACTAGCAAATTTTGGTTGGGATACAATAAAGATGCGAGAGAAGTTCGAACGGTAAAAATACATATACTACCGCATATTTGAAGGACTATAGTTTAGTAGACTTATATCGTATTTGCGTACGCATTGCATGTAAACACAGATTACATTATGTAATATATATGCCTCGTAGATACATACACCTCCTGCTGGTTAATGGTAAGGTAATATTAAAGGCCTCTATATATTATAGTCACTCGATGACACCTGGAGCTCCTGCCCATTTGGGGTTATATATATATATATATATATATATATTATTTAAAAAAATAATCAGTAATTACTTCGTGTCGGAGAATTATCTATATATATATATATATATATATATATATATAAATGTATAATAACTTGATAACATCTGGGACTCACGCCCATCCTGGGTGTTCCTCCTTAGCCTCCAAACGACGCTTTTTCAACTAGTGTGACTCTTGCGTAGATATATATAAAATATTAAAAAAATAATCAGTAATTACTTCGTGTCGGAGAATTCGAGCGAGACGACGTTGAAAACTTTGGTCCGATTGTACGACGTGTAGTAGTCGGCGAATTCCGCCAGGGTCATCTTGATCGACTCTTGCTTGAGAACGTCGATGACGTCGATGAGATAGTCAGCCCCGATGAAGTCCACCACGTCGCCCACCGACAGATCGGAAGGTGGCAGCATCAGACCGAGGCCCTCCTTATCGGCGATCAGCAGCGGATTCATGAAAGCCGTGTTGTCCAGGTACTCAAGCGTCAGCTCGTGCGCCGGAAGACACGTCGTCACATCCAGACCGCTGTACGCATTTGGCGGGCGGCGGTGGTGGTGGTACAGTCACCGCAAAGGCCAACCCGCCCAACCAAGATCCAGACGACAACACAGCCAAGACACAAAGGAATACATACATACATACAAACAAGAGTGGTAGAGAGTTAGTAGTAGGCGGACAGATCAAGCAAGCCGGAAAACTGGGCATGAGAGGATTTTGCTTTTATTTCATATGGAATTGGTACGTTTGAAGCATACGCGGCACATGCACGCGAACGCGCATATAGACATTTGTGTGGAAATTATACACCGCTATCTTCGATCATTTCGATCTAACTTGATATGCCTATTAAGCGGCGGCTCGTACGCTTATATAAAATTGTATAGGCGGCCACGCATAACAGCACACTATGCTGCTGAAATTAATGTCCAGGAAAGACGTCGATAACTAGAAGGAGATGAGCTCCTCCATAGATCTAGATATGGGCACCAGTTACGTCAACAAGCACCTGCATACGCATACATGCAGATTATTTCCAATGTGTACACATATACCTTATTTGCCAACAACATTGAAGGACACGCGTGCAGCGAGCACATACGCCGCCAACACTGGGGACAATTGCTAACTCAATTTGAATATAAAGTGTTTTTTTTTACATCTATATCAAACGAGACCCGGCGAGAATCTTCCCGAAAGAAAATCCCCCGACGAGACTATTCACAACAGTTGCATTGTCAGATTCTAGCGGAATATTTTTGTACAGTAGTAATACTACAGCACAATCATAGGGTACTAATATCTGTGCCAGAGTAGAATCAGAATGCACAATTAGCCATATTATAGCTATATAGCAGCAGTCTATATAGGCAGCATAAAGCAGCAACTAACCTATGAAACCGGCGATTTTTAAGCTCCTGAATAAAGACGTGAGTTCCCGCCTGGACCTTTTTCTCGTCGGCCGCCGGGTCACTATAGTCATGGCGGTGCCAGTTCGTCCGCACCTTCCCTATAGCACAGCCAAGCGAAGAACAGTTGTAAACGACGAAAACAATAGACCTCGATTAATTAAACTCGTACAAAGACTTCATCGTAAATTATGTATGTATATATATGTATGTGTATGTATATATATATATATATATATATATATACATGTTGCGTCCGCAGATTTTGACCTTATAACCTAAACGTACGCTCAAAGACTGGATAGCCGTTTTCGCATGATGTTGAGATTTTTCACCTAGTGACCTGATATATATATATATATAATTATCGTGGTGCTCAGTTTGCAGTGATCCAGAATTATAATTTCGTTTTAAGGTAGAACGACGCACGCAATATAAATATTTACCGTTATTTAAAATGCAATTCGACGGTTACAACCGCGTTCATCCAGGCACACTAAGCATTATAAATAGATATATATATATATATATATATATATATATATATATATATATATATATATATATATTGGTACGGAATGTAACAATATGCATGAAGCGAAGCTCTTTCGGGCAAAGACCGCCATACATTTTGAGGGTCCGTGGGCAATCTGGCAGTTGGGACAGTGGTACTTGATGATATCCCCCGCATCGTGCTCCTTGACGCCGGTACAGCTGAAACACCAAACAAGTAACAATGACGTCACAAGAAATAGACATATCACCTACAAATATATATATATATATATATACACTTTTTATTAAACGACGCAAATCTAGCCTGCGGACTTGGTTTAAAATTATATCTATCCAATTTAAATACTAAGATATATATATATATATATATATATATATATATATATATATATATATATATATATATATATAAATATTACAATTTCACGGATACAGAAATTACGTTTCTTTTGCGCTTTTCTTTCGTACGACAGCAGCAGCACCCGCAACAGGGCGATACTAGCAATTTAATCAAAGCTCGGTGGCCATGATCGAATGCACGTGCTATCCAAGTCTACAGTTTACTATTATTATTATAACGAGCACCCATTCCATCTTCATCCAGCGATCAGGGTGGCGAAATATGTAAGAGTTAGATTATTATTTTCCGCGTTATCTTCTGGCGGCGTACATAACGCGTACGTCTAGCGTCTAATCCGGCAGGTATTTAGGGCTTGTTAAATAATTATAGTGAAGAGGAAACGAGGCGTGTGCAACACATTAGCAAACGGATAGTTCTCTACCGTCCAAAAAAATAGAAACCTGGCAGGAAAATAAACATCTTGGTGGTAGTATGTTGACAGTTATCACGTAGGCGAAACAGAATACCTGTAAATACAAGCTTAAACAATTATACATTCACCCGCAAACAAACCGCAAGCTTCGTATATAAAATTCCTAGATACGTAAGGACATTTTTAGTGGCAAAACATCGGGAAGAAATGCTAAGCCAGCCAACATGCAGTGCTTGCTATTGCAAGGTATCAGTCGTCTCACAATTTGCAAGATTTGGTGGTAAGTGGAGATGGCGATCGTGTCATCATTGACAAGTGCAGTAACTCAATTGCTAGAAAATGCTTCTGGCGAAGATCGGGCTGATCTCAACCGACATCTTCATATCTTAAACGTAGTCGAACCACGGCTGCATTTCAAGTTGTCTCTTTTGCTAGACAAATCCTATAGGAAAGGGGAGTCACTTATCGAACCTGTAGAAGCACAGCACTGTACGCTGGCCGGTTAAATTCAGCTAAGATTCAGCCTAATCAACGCGCGTCCTGTGCTAGGTCCCTCATGTTTGAGCTAGGCATCTAGATGATTCGTATCCATCGTATGCCCTTTCGTATCATCTTGTTCCGTAACTCACCGAGACTCAATTACCACAAATAGAAGGCTAGTCGAGTAATGTCGGCCGCTTTTTGTCTGAAACTGGAAGCTGGCTCATTGGGAAGACGGTAAAGCAATGTTGCTCACCGTTCCCAGCCTGTGGCCTCTCGTCAACAACAGAGTCACATACAGAGATGGGCGATATCAATTGGTCAGTTCTGACTGAAGTTCTACACATAACAACGTGTCCGACACTAAATATATTGTGCGTACGGTGTGGCGTATATGGGCTAGACAAATCGCTTACCAAAATCATTATTCCATCAAAGAAAAACCGCTCATTCCGAACTGAGTTAAAAAAAATCCCGATGACTATATAGATACCTGGTTTAGTTTGGCCGCGCATCGTCTGTGCTCTCTCTCCCTCTTTCTATTCACATCAGGCTAAGAGTTCTGCGCAAGTGTGGCTTATTTTTCTAATCCCATACTCTAAGGTGGAAGGCTGCACGGCCATAATTGTAGCGTTGTTTGTTCGATATGTTCGTTTCCTAATCAATCAGCTAAGCCCACAAAAACTGAACAAAATATCGGTTGAATAAGTATTAGCAACAGCAGCAGCAACAACAACTCGACTCGACTCGAAGAAACCGCACGAGGTTTGAAAAACTGCTTGCCTCTTTGCATTGAAAGGTGATTGCCGAAAACACGGCATTCACCCCGTCATCAGACGCAGCTGTCGATCGAGACAGCCGCGGCCACGTGTCGCCAGAGTGGGCCGGCAAGGGAAACTTTGACCCGTTAGTCAGTCACTGAGTGTGTCACTCAGTCACACTCAGTGAGAGTCTGCGAGTAGTGCTCTATACGGGGGCACATCGGTCCCGCCTTACTGAACAAGCTACGAGCCGTACGATTGATTGATCACACACCGGTCGTACGCAGAATAACAACGCTAGTTATGGCTAACAGCTCTGCAGTGGAACTGCCTGACTGGCTGACTGATTGATTGATTGATTGGTTGGTTGGTTGGTTGGTGATTTGCTGGCTCCGTGATTCAATGATGACGTCGCTATGTCGACCTCGCTCTATGGAGTGCACCGCGGTGATCTGGTTGGGGGGCGACACAACACAGGGTGACTGTCTACAGACAGGCGAGACCAACCCGATAACTGGACTCGCAACCGGAGAGAGGAGACCGGCGAGGCAACTCAGAGCGGCCAGATAGATCATGATTCTGCTACCACATGCATCATCAGGATCACAGACCATTATCATCGCCATCAACAGGATCATAGACCAGCATCATCGCCATCAACAGGATCATAGACCAGCATCATCGCCATTATCATCGCCATAATGCCGCCCATGAAACAACAAGAGCCAAGCATACCACGCACCCCGTCGGGGTGAGTTCCTCGTCCGCCGTTCCGTTACCGCAGTCGACTTCATAGACATTAAGCAGGCAAGCGAGCGAGCGAGCGATTCAGAGACCGATAATCACTGGATTCCCCCCCCCCCCCCGCCCGAATCGAAACGCTTCGAGGCGGTAATTAAACGGGCTTCTCACTAATTAAGCAACGACAGTGTCACTAGCTATCATCACCTGTGGGGCAGTCATGCTTCGCGGTGTTTTCGCGGCCGTTTTAGCGGCAGTTGACGCAGTATTTTGGCCAGTCTTTTGGTGGTCTCACTCAAAACGCAGCCCGGCATCTCTGATCGACATGAATTGCTTTTTTTTTTCGTCACCAACATTGGCTGCTGTTCGTAAGTGAGAAGCTAGTCAAACAGCTGCGCAATTACCCATTGCGTGTGAGTTGAGCAATTGGTTTGATGACAAGCTGGCGAGATATCTAGCTGTTTGCTTCTCCAGCACGGTAGCATGATTTGCAAATGACGGCAAAATAAATCAATACAAAACAATCAAATTCGCGTTCAGGGCGTTGCAATACCAGTGTAGAGATCTGTCGAACAATAAAAATATTCATTGGAAAACTGTCAAAAGAGATCGAAACCGTATATACATACACATTTGTATTCTTTTGCATGCACGTTTGCGTGTGTACTTGAAAAATTAACCAACGCCATTTGAAATGAGGTCGTTTGTACCACTTAGTGGGCAAATTGTGAAGTACCCCCAAAAACTAAGCTTTTATATAGCCTTACACAGAGCTGAAATCTCCCAGAGTAAGGCCCCCATAAGTAACTCTCCTCGTCAACATTTGTCGGGTACTATACACGAAATATCTCTATAACTGCGCACAAATAACATGATTCTTAATATTCCAGCAACGGAGAATAATTGTTGTAAGAATCGTCCTATATTTGGCCGACTAACAGCGAAATCGTATACGGGTAAGCGTCAAAGTTTAACACTAGTATTGTTCTCAACGGAACAATACGGTCTCGGATCGCTTCCATTCTTGATATATTGATCTGTTGTGAGATGTATTTAACCGCATTCAGGACAGGTGTCATATATAAAAGCGGTGATAAGTAATTGCCCTATGGAATCTTTGATCGCACAGGGAAAATTGGGCTAGGGGTTGTGTCAACATCGAGTCATATTAGAATTAATACCTGCCCGGCGTAACATTGCGAGTCTCATTTTATTTCTAATCTGATCGCAGAGTGCTTTCTGATTAAAATATACGCAGCAAAATAGGCTGTGTTCGTCTCCACTGTCGAGTTACTTGCCATGCCCAGACGCAGTATACATGTAGATCGTTTACTGATTTAGATACAGCCAGTGTGCTGCATTCAAAACAAGGTTCTGCCTTAAGAACTTAAACATTCGGTAGACAATAATGATCCCCCTGTGACTACAGCAATAGAGCCCTCTGCAACAGGCCGAGAAGAACTCCCACCAGCGAGTAGGCTCCATTTATACATACGGTCACATTACACGAAGTCCCCCATTATAGAAACATTGAAATACAACGTTCGACAGCGTACCAAAGCCGTATTTTATTCATCCACAAAACGTTCAACAAACGCATGAGTATCGAAAAGGAGTTGACTAAGCAGAGAGCTGAGAGTCTGTTCCTGACACAACGTTCCTCGCAGCCACATGATTCTCGTTGATGCGTCATGCTAGCAAGTCCAGTAACAGCAGGGTATGAACAACGGACTTGATATGATTGATTCGCTGCAATCAATCCTGCAAAAAATCAGACAGCCAGCGCGGCGTCCGCCAACGTTACGCCGTGAAAACGTGTGGTGCATTATGTTAATAATACATCAATTATTATCCGTAGTCCAAACTGGCAGTTCTTATTCTTATTATAATATTACGTGGGATTTCCATTTAATAACAGCAGAAAAATGTAGCCTTGCAATCTTCAAAACGTACTTCTCATAGCAGAATAGTAAGCATGCAAATTATGATATATTGATAGATATAATATATACATATATAAGGCCGTGGACTCCCGAGCCCATCGGCATAATGGACGTAGTGTCCAAGAGGAAGACATCTTGAAAGGTTGCAATCCTTCTTTAAAAGTTCGTCTGCTGGGTTAGGTCCCGCTTCGCCTTCGGAACAAGGTTATTTACACTGAATAAGGACGACAAATCAACGAGACTCACTACTTGTTTATCATGCATTCGGCGGCAGGCTCTGAAACTTCGTATTTGCGACAACCCGAGTCGCTCAGGGAGAAAGATAGGCGAACACCACGCAGCACTTGGATCGAAAGCTACTGTGTAAATCGCGACTCGACGGACAAGTAAGGTTTCGCAGGGAGCCGACAGATATAGTAAAGTAAGGCATTAGAAACGCCTTCAATAAAGTGCAGAGGGACCACTTGTTGAGAGCGGTGGGGCAGAAGATGCCCCACATGTACAACTACGTTCGGCGGTCTATCAGGAGGTTTCCATGCTGATGGTGTCGGGTGAGATCATTGCGTCAGGGACAGGGGTTTAGAAAGGCGACCCGTAGGGCCGCCCTTGTTCTGTCTAGCGGTTGTTATGACCTGGCCGCACTTCCACTGATGCTCACTTATACTATGGTACCTAGACGATGGAGTTGTTGGCGAATCCCTGGGGAACTTCTCGAAAGGTGTCTGCCGGGTTCCCGAATATAAGGTAACGAGCGAATTGAGAGCGCCTGAGTGCAGCTGAGTGCGAAGCATAGTATCTGTCCGAAGCAATCACTCCTCAGGACTTCTTCGGACTTACAGGGCATGCTCTTATCCTTCTAGGGTATTCCTGATGTCTTGGACAAATGGTTTTACATATTGGGGGCCGTGGATCCACGCTACTGGGCCGATGAACTGCACGAACTCAACGACGAAGCCATAACGACGGAAAAGCGTGGCTCAACCAGAAGTAGGCCCTTTGTGGGGACCCCAATCAATTTAATTCTACACAACGCTGATATTACAGCATAGCGTTTGGCTGCAATATAACCCAGATAGAGATGCCACCTAATGTTTTTCTGGAGATTGAGCCCCAGACACCTATCCGTCTACGAGAGCTCAATGTTCTGTGTAATGAGTATCAGGTTGTCAGGGAATTCCAGTAGCCTCGGCGATGAACGACAAACCATGAACTTGGTTTAGTTAGCATTGACAACTATTCCGAAAATGTTAAAAATTCTCTGCACCTATTAGAGATCTAGTTAAATCTACGCCAGTACTTGTGAACATGCTAAACCGTCGTATCACCATTAAATGTCCAAAGATGTGTATTAGTCTGTATAAGTAATTTGTGCTACCTGGACATTTATATTGCTCATCAATCTGGAGCCCATATTTATGCCAACACATATGCAGGTAGACTGAGGTTTTTTAGAGAAGATTTCTAAGAGGGCTCTGTGGAAGATGTGATACCGAGCCCTCAGCCTTCCGTCGCTGTCAACTCAACTGTATTTAGTAACAACAACATACGCACTATCACAGCTTGTAATCTCAATTCTTAACGAGCGCTTCTGCAATGTGCGAATGAACAATATTAGGACCCAACTCTTGTTTATACCTAAATGTATAGCAATCATTTAAATCATCAATATTATGTCCGCTTGGCGTGCGTCCAGAAAATCACACAAAAACCCTTCTCTGCGTCCCGCCTTCATTAATTATGTAAATATAGGCTTTTCTATTCTATTCGAAAAAACCTGAACCGTCTATACGCACTCTCCAGGGATGGGCAGTGTGTGCGGATGGTATAATTTATAAATAGGTGGTGTGTTTCTAAGCTCTTCGAAACACTCTTGTGCATTTAATTTTCGCTAGATGTTGTACAGCAAACAGTATGCAGCTCAATTTTTTAATACGACTGTTTCACGGCATCGAAACGCTTGTTGAACGCTATTTTCTCACACCGTCGTCTGTGGGAAAAATCGACTCGAATGTTCCACCCAAACATCAACAGATACGACGCTATCTGTCAGTGGATTCAAGTCTGTCTCCACTTCGGGGAAAACTTTCCCAGCTTTCCACCTATAAGACGTTCGTATGATTGCAAAACCTGCCACGATCTCTCCCCGATTTTAATCGTTCGGTTCGTTTTTGCAAATTTTTGTTGTTTGTTTGTTTTATTACTATTGTTGTTGCGGTTGTTGTTGTGTATTCCATTGTTATTGCTGACACTGCTGTTGTTTTTGGTGCTGCTACTATGTAGTACTACTTTCTCTGTTACTGGTACTCTTATTTGACTATAAGTTCGTATCATCTCCTTCCTGATTTACTCGATTTGCTCTATTCACCTTCTCGGAATTCAGCCTCGCGTACCATCGAATGACGCAGAAACAAAACTTCCCACACGAAGACTATTTTACAGTAGATCATCGGAGAGGAATTTCCGTTCAGATGGTTTTATCGTCCCCGTGCAGCAAGCAGCTGGTCTGTCTAGAAACTTCGAATAATTCGTTAATTCTACAGTAGCCATATATATATATATATATATATATATATAATTCGTATCTGCACTTGTATGCATGGACATATATGGACAGACATATCGACATAGTACGTATGTACATATGAAGTTACCCGAGCAACATCGGCAAGCCTCCAAGCAGATGCATTCACCCCGCAACAGCAGCAGCAGCAGCGACAGCAACCAGAACAACAACCGTAAAAGCAAGTACAACTCCGACTCGGAGAGCGCAGAGTGCGCCATGCTGCCACACTATGCGCGGCCTTGCGCGACAACACTACATATTATCCTATACGACCCATCACGACCATGGCCACGCGATACCCATCACGATATCGCGCTCGGTATCCAGCGTATGTATAACGTATAGCGCTGTCAGTTTATGCAAACGGAACGGAACGGCTGCACTAAAGGCTTCGCCATGATCAAGTAGTAGTAGTAGTAGTAATAGTGATTCACTGTTACGACGTGAGTCAAGGCCCGTGGCAACAATACGTCAAGGTTAATAGTTGAGTGACATACCATTCTCCAATCCGCCGGACCATAGCCCGATCCGGCAACGATAACGACACCAACAACAACCACGACAACAACGAACACCACAACAACAACCACGACAACCACGACAACCACGACAACGAACACCACAACAACAACAACCACGACAACGAACACCACAACAACAACAACCACGACAACGAACACCACAACAACAACAACAACAACCACGACAACGAACACCACAACAACAACAACAACAACATCTTTGAACAGCAACTCTCGTCGAAAGAGAAAATACCTTATATTGAGGTAACACCAGAAATAAAGAGCGCTTCCACACGTGCTAAGGCCTACAAAAAGCTTTTTTTGGAGCTGACTCTTAGCCAACATTTGACGTCCACGAAATAGCTTTCGCATTGCAACGCATTCGAACTAATTGGAAAGAACTCTTGGAACACTTGGAGAAGGAAACTGGAGGATATCCGCTGAGGCACGCTCGCATCTAACGCGAAAAAGTGATTGCATCATCAAGACAAATACATACGAATAACCGTTGTTTCAAAAATAATAGAAGTTGGACTATAATTAGAATTTAAAAATTTAGTGCATTGGCAACAGTGGCAAATTGTCGTGGGGATCCCAGACGTTATATATGTACACCAATCGTATCGCTGCACGAAGCAGTCCTGGTCCTGTAATATCCCATTGTATGCCGTTAGACTTCTTTCTCTCAGGTTTGTTTAAACGTCAAATGTTTATGTCAACAAACCTACAAGCAACCAAGCCTTAAATCTAGAGAATAAAATTTGTGTCAATGAGATCCAGTCATAAATATGTCAAACCGTTACTGAACATTTCTGTTAAAAGAACGCAAATGTGCCAGCAAAGAGCCGAGGAAAGCATTTTTCAGGTGTATTGCTTAATAAATAAGTTCCACAGAACTACTTTTTGAGTGAATGCAAATTTCGGTATTTAATTATAAAAAAACTGCATTTTATTTGGACTCTTGTTGGGAAACCCCGCGAGTACACAAGATGTCCAAACCTACCCCAGCCAGACTTAAAGGTGGGACTTGTTAAACTAACCGTTTTCCCATGAAATGGAGGGGGGTTGTTTTGAAGGGACCGTGAACATACTAATTTTTGTTAAACCGATTTCACTGGCAGAATTTGACAAATATGCGAATGCAAGGAAACGAGTTATTCGATAGAGAAGCTGGACATACACGCGTGTTCGGAAGAAAAGCCTGCTTCGTTTGCTAATGAAATATAGTCGTACTGTGAAGAACTTGTAAAGCCTCCTTGTTTATCTTTCACATTCAAAGCGTTAGTATGTTCCCATTATGCTCGTAAAGCAAACCGGATCAGGGAAATATTTTTATAGGCGTTATTTTGGTACTAAACCGCCTCTGTGAACATAGCACTCTATAGGAAGTAGACATTGGACGGCGGACACGACTTACGGTAATCATATCACGAATCGAACCACCAATGGTATCAAAATTATCCCTATCAAATTTCAATCAAGTTGGTGCATGGGTGATTGCCATAAAGATTTTCCTGAATGCGTTTGCTTTCTGAGCACAATGGCAAAGTGTTTGTTTGCTGAACGTGAAAGATAAGAAGAAAGCATCTCGATTTTCGCAAACTGTTTTCAATATGAATGTTCTCCTTTTGCCGGCCACGTCGGATGTCAAGCAGAATTTTCTTTTGAACACACCGCTTTGTTTGGTTTTTCGTCGGACAAAGTTCGTTCTCTTGAAACCACGCACTTTGTAAGACTGTAACCAGTCATCTACACCGGCATAGCAAACATAAATAATTTTACTGTCTATCCTGAACAAGATATTCCCGCCTCTTGTTTCACTTGGAAAAAAATGCTTATAATAACGAAATTTGCTTCTATATACCCCTTCAAAGTTAGCCAAGCGGATTTGGACACACTATATATGTATATATATATATATATATATATATATATATATATATATATATATATATGATGAGGATATGATGAGGAATCTTTGCGTAATTTATAGCCAAATAGTCTCAAAGCGTCCAAATAATTGTGACCTGTTTGGTTGAAGGCTGCATATTCGATTATTAACGTGGCGTCTGACTGTCTTAAACGGATATGCTGAGCTCGTTCACACCTCCTTATACAAAAATAAAAGCGTATCTTCTTATATAATATGCATCACATATCTATATGCATGACAGTCTAACAGCTGCATTCAAACCACCGAATGGACCGAGCCAAAAAAATACTTGTGTACACACCGCCAACACAATGACGCAAATCGGACCGAGCTTTCTCTCTCTCTCCCTCCCTCTTTACGCTCAGAGTACCCTCATGAACATACCTGAACGACAATGAGGCTGCAATATAGATCTGGTTGACTCGGAACAAGACTATTCCCTACCACGCAGTCAAGCGCATGTGCCTGTCGATGCTATATATGTATATATATATAAATATATATATATATATATATATATATATATATATATATATATATATATAAATATATATATATGTATATATATATATATATATATATATATATATATATATATATATATATATATATATCGAGTTCGCGTCTGATCGGTCTCATATGACTCAAAGTTGCAGCAACAAGCAAACAACACATCTGCATTCACATAGATACATGCACACGATATTCGTTAGCTGCAGTTTAGCCGTACCCATCGCTGCCTGGATCCCAAATCGCTGCCTGGATTGCTGCAATAGAAAGAAAACTTCGTCCCGAATGCCCAATCGCCAATGGGCCTGTCAAAGTAACAGGCCGGCTGTATGTTCTGCAGACACATCACAAACATAGCTTTTTTGCAACTCGGCAACACGTGTAGGTTAGGCGACCGACCTGCTCAATCAAACGTTGACGGTCTCAATCGACAAAACAGTTAAACAACGGGCGTATGCAACAAAGAGAGATAGAGGAGAGAGATGGAGCAACCGGACAGAGATGCGTGTCAAGAACGCTGTTGTAGAAACTCAAGAAGGTTGAAGGATTTTCGCAGAAAGTCTAGAATGTCTCTGATGATTGCACAGGTGTTCGACTTCTTAGCTGCTGTTGCTAGAACACAATAGCAACTGGTCGTATCGATGACGCTGGTTCATCACAGCAACACCAACCTAACATATATAAATATATATATATATATATATATATATATATATATATATATATAAACATACAACTTAAGTACGGTAACATGTAGTTCTGAAAATAAACTACGTTTAAATATATATATATATATATATATATATATATATATATATATATATATATATATGTATATATTCAAGCGTGGTAGCAGACGACTTCATAGTGGCTACATGCGCGTAGGCTCGATTAAGGAATTATAACGGCTAGCGAAAAATGACTAAAAGTATACAACATTATGTATCGGTATATGTAATTATACATATTGAGTCATTAAAGCTGTCCAGTCTAATCAGCCAATTCCCGGCGGAGACCCGTGTTATCAACGAGGGTCGTCTGCTACAGTTGTAGACTGTTTTTTTAGCGAATCAGTTCCTACTGAATGTTCTCAAGTCGAAGGACTCGAAGGCTCATTTGCGATCATGGACGGGTTGTGGTCGACGGCGTCAAAATGTGGATTGACTAATAGCGTAACTCGCACAAGGATATGGTCGAACGCAATACGCAAAGCCTAACACCATTGCAAAACCAGGTCTTCTCGCTAAAAATGACTAGCTGCAACTTGCAAGAGATTCTCATGAGATACCACACTTATGTATAGCCCTGATATTGCTCAGATTCATATTCTTAATGCTTACTCACCTCAGAATTCAGAGAGAAAAGCTTCGAAAGTTTAGCCGAGAATACAGAAAGTTAAATTGAGCCGAGAATACAGAAATTCTAGAGGAATTGACTTTTCTCATTTATAGAGCTTTGGATAAAAGGTATAGAAAGAGGTAGTGTATATATGGTTTGAACTGACGCCGTGTTATTAAAACACATTTCTAAATTTAAAGGCTCGGGAGTATCTAATATATATATATATATATATATATATATATATATATATATATATATATATAGAGCATATTTATGACACTACAATTGATAAAGAGGCAATACAGTTTACAGAAAAATATACATATATTGAGATAGAGGAAAATCAAGTCATATATACATATAACATTCGCACAACTCTTAGATCCAGCTGTTAATGATGAATAACAAAAAATCTTAATGTGGGCGATGACAATCCACTGACTACGAACTATGTCAGTGTAGACAAACACCTTTAAACCGGTGATAATAACAACAACGATAAAACAATAATAGTTATCAAACAAAGCCTTAACGAACTTGCATAGTCATCGCAGTTGTATTTTGTTGACTGTACCTTAGGATGACGACCTAGCGTAGGACAGCGATAAGAATGACGCATAGTATCGTTTTTTTAATCTCTTGTATAAACCACACAATTTATTTGTATTTTTACACACCTGTCAATGGCTTGCAAAGACAGTGTATGCTGGTCGGTCTATCGTTTGTGGAGGCATCATCAACGCATGCTGCGTTTGCATTTTGCATGCATATATCTTTGCACGGTTATATCAGGCAATTCATAACTTGCACTCGCCCACATGCGCTGTTCTTGTAGGTATTTTTCGTGGAAGAGGCATTTTTCTGTATGTACTAGCTGCAACGGCTATTCGCTATTTACCCTTTGCTTGGCCTTTTCTAGTTATATATATATATATATATATATATATATATATATATAATATATATATATATATATATATATATATATATATATATATATATATATATATATATATATATATATAATAAATGACAGTATATATACAATGAGCTGTAGCAGAAGTGTCCTCGTACCGATATGACTACATGCAATTCCCTATAATTGGCCGTTTTACAGACACAATGCCCTCACTAATGTGTGTGGTAACTCTAGTTGTGTCTTAGACTATCTAGACCACCAAACAATTGTAAAGTCGTAGGTTTTCATCAGTCATATTATCGGCACATCGGTTTCGAATAAGTCATAAGAAAAAAAAAACACTAAGAAGCGAAACGTCGACACTTCACTCCCCTTCTACCTTTATCTATATCCTTCCATAAATGTATATATATATATTTATATATATATATATATATATATATATATATATATATATATATATATATATATATATATATTAATTTATATATTTGCAACTGCTAAATTATGAAGACGTATTCACACATTCACAAATTTGCAATACATACAATGACTGCGAGCCTCGTTGTGTGGTGGAATCTAAATCGTCGCTGCTGGAGGCAGCGCTTGCAGGACTCTCGACGCGTTCTCTCGAATCGCTTTGGAACCATTATACTTAGGGTGTCCCTCTTCACGAACTGTTTGGCTATTTTACGCGCTGAAGTTGCGCCGACCAAGAGAATGCAAAGTAGCTAGACGTACAGCTGTCAGAACTACAGCGAGCTGGGCGGACTATAGAGAGAGAACGGTAGAAAAACGCATCCGATCGGTTTGTCGCTTCGTCGGCGTAGCGGCGTTTCTTTTTTCGGCAGCCTATTAATGTAATGGCAAAATATCCGCTGTCCGTTACTCTGACCCTACTGGCCACAAAACGCGAATGTAATAATAACAGTATTTGAGAATAATCGGCCGACACATTTCGACAGCGTCACGGTATACTTCAAGTATGTAATTCCGAACATTCTCCACTAGTCGCGCTTGTTTCGTTTGTATTTGTTCGCCACTCGAATAATGTTGCTACCGCCGCTGCTGCTGCTGCTGCTGTATGTATTTATTATTAGTACTAATGTTGTTATTGTATGTAGATTCGTATACGATGTCTGATTGTTTTCAACTCTAGTAGCGTTTAGCTAAAGTCTAGCTAAAATATACACTTTCAGCGCTGGCTGGCGTCTGCCCGTCTGATTTGCAGAACACGATCCGCTCGAATCGGAGGAAGAAGACGATATTCGACCCTGAATTAATACGCGCTACAATCGCTGCTGCATAGAAAGCTTTCTCGGTTCTCGAGAAGACGCTCTAGCTTGAAGGGGAGTTCACTTGTCTTCGGAGCGTACGTCAGTCGTCTGTCAACAACTGCTGAAAAGTCACAGCCAGAATATATATATATATATATATATATATATCGCTCTGCTGACGTCAATAAAATACTGCATTCATATTTGATGCGTACAGAATCTCAGGTGAATGTTTATACCGCGTTAATAATAATTTGCTTCTAGGCTTATGCACATTATCATCATAGACGTCATTACGTCTGTATATATATATGTATATATATAAATGCAACAAGTACTCGGCGTGGACTGCGTATTACATGCATCAACAGGGATGCGTTTACGGGTGCGGCCGCACGAGGTTCATGCGTTGCTGACCTCTCCAGCTTAATCGCAATGAATGATGGCAATTAGACAACAGCAATAACAATAACAACACTTCATGGTGTATACACGTTACATAGTCGGCGGTAACCATATATATATATATATATATATATATGACGTTTATGTGGCTACTGCTGCTAATGTTGTTTATTGCTTAGAGTCAACGGTTTTTTTCGGAGGAATTATCGGTGGTCCATGGAATCAGCAGCCGTGGGAACGCAGTTCAGAACAACAAAGTTCAGCATTTTAAATGTCCCAAACTTTTACCCCTCAAATCGAACATTTGCCATTTCGCTTATTGTTTTTTTTTTATTACTATGCATCCCTGTCACCGTTCATGCCCCTGATTGGCGGCAGGATATCATCACAATCAAATGAACGTGATCGATAACACTTTACGTATTTTCAACGCCAGTAAGCAAAACTACTTACTGCACACGACACAGGTCAGCTGTCAACCAAGCGTTATATAATTCGCTCAAATAAACGCCAAACGTCTCTCTCGAGTGACACAGGGGCTCGCGGCCTGCTCTGTCGGAATTGTCGCGGTCGTGTAGGAAATCTGAACGAAATTGAGACAATAGTGTACGCTTTCGTTGTGCAACAACACAACGCTACCATGTAGTGTGGTGGTGTCACGTTTGTCTGCTGTTCGCGTCAGATCACTCAGTGTCCGATGTAACATGGTGGTAACAATCTTGGTTGCGCCTGTGCTTCAACGTCAACTTCACAGTCGTGTCACAGTCTGGGTAAGTCGACCACGCACGCCTGTTCTATCTCTGCTGTTGATGCTGACCAACCACCGTCCGGAGAGTAGCCCGGCTGCGCAACGCCCAGTTTTGATGGCTTTCGAGTCGAGACGTAGAAACGTAGATTTCGGTATTCGAGTGTCTCCTGTGTCTCTCGTTCCACTGCTGTGCACAGATTGGTTACAGGTCCGTTGGGCGGACAAAGGTCAAACACTCTCAGAAAGATAGAGGTGAACACTTTCAGAAAGATAAAGGCGAACACTTTCAGAAAGATAAAGGTGAACACTTTCAGAAGGATAAAGGTGAACACTTTCAGAAAGATAAAGGCGAACACTCTCAGAAGGACAAAGGCGAACACTTTCAGAAAGGTAAAGGCGAACACTTTCAGAAAGATAAAAGTGAACACTTTCAAAAAGATAAAAGTAAACACTTTCACGTAACAACTACTAGTACAGCTACGACCTAACTAGCTAGGTCCAGCCAACGAACTATGCAAGAAGCTTGTGTCAAGGAGATGGCCAGGACATACATAGCGGCGACAGCAAGCGATCCTGCGTGCTAGTGCGTGCGTGAGCAAAGACGCCATTCACGCTGGCGGCGGAATGGCGGCCCGAAAGTCGCTGATGAGTCTCGCCAGCCCGAACATGTAGTTGTCGTCGGCGCGGTCGGTGGGGAAGACGTGAGCAAA
This sequence comes from Dermanyssus gallinae, assembly GCA_003439945.1. Taxonomy (NCBI): domain Eukaryota; kingdom Metazoa; phylum Arthropoda; class Arachnida; order Mesostigmata; family Dermanyssidae; genus Dermanyssus; species Dermanyssus gallinae. The sequence continues at coordinate 360,642 of QVRM01000525.1, forward strand.
GTCGATGAGCTTGACTGCGGCCCGCGGCTCGATCGCGTCGTACACGATGAGTATCGAGCTGCTGTAGAAGGCGTACCGGCGCTGCCGCTCGAACCACGCCATGATGCGCTCGAGTTGGCCGACGATCGGCCGCACGCAGCCGGGATTGGCGTCCATGAACGTCTTGATGGCGTCGGCCACGCTCGCGGGCGTCTGCTGCAGGCCGAAGTTGGCGTCGTAGACGCGACACCGGCCGTCGTCGCCGAACACGCGCATGCCGAGTATTCGATAGCCGATGTCGTACTGCGCCGGGTACTTGCTGACCGACTGCTCGATCTTGTCGGCCGTCGCCTCGGGATCGTGCACGACGCGGCCAATCTTCACGTCGGCGATGCACGGCCGGCCGAAGTCGCGACACAGGTCGGCCAGCTTCATGTAGGCGACTTCATGGCTGGTGGGGTGACATTGTTGTTTTTGTTGTTGTTGTTGTTGCTGTTGCTGTCGGCGTCGTGGTCGTTGTTGACTACCCCCGGCGGCGTCGGCGGCGGCGGCGGCCGTTGTCGTTATCGTTTTTGTGGCTGCCCCAGCATCCCCCGACGCCACCGCCGCCGCTGTGCTCGTGGCCGCGGTTTGCGATGCTGACTCTACGCTGACGAGCGCGTCATCGTCAACGTAATCGTGGGCCTCATCGTGGTCACCCTGGTCGATGTCCTGGTCGGTATCCTCCTGGTCGGGGTAGGCGGTCTCAAACACGCCGAGATAGCGAGGCGTCAACTCCATCAGCTGGTGCAGGATGGGGTCATCACAGAGACAGGTGGCATTGTCAACAGTTTGGCTGCCGGCACCGTCGTGACGGTCTGTGTTGTTCTTGTCGTTGTTGTTGTTGCTGCTGCTGCTGCTGCTATTGTTGTCGTTGTTGTTGCTATTGTTGTCGTTGTTGTTGCTGCTATTGTTGTACTCTGCTGGTAGTGCTCGGCACAGCTTTCGATGCTGCTCCATGAACAAGTAGAAATCGTGCTCGCGTTTGGCGCGCACGTCGTTCGGCACGAGCGGCTTGAGGATCGAGCCGTCAGCGTGACGCAGCAGGCCAAGCTTCGTTTTGCCGTGGCCGTGCCGATGGCCGGCGATCTGCTCGTCGAGCAGCGTCGTGCTCGGAGGTAGCGGTGGCATCGTCGACGCCGGCTTGTCGAGGTCGTCAACGTGACTCTTCGTGACCACCCCGCACGTGTCACTGCGCTCCGACGGATGAGCGCGGCTTGTTTCGTCATGATGTCGGAGCGGGGCACCATCAGCGAGGCCGCAAACGGGGCTACCAGCTGCTGCTGCAGCTACTACTGCTGCTGTGGTGTTCGTTGTCGCTGTCGTTGTTGTAGCTGACGTCGTTACGGTGGTTGATGTTGCTGCTGTTGTTGTTGTTGTTGCTGCTGCTGTTGTCGAAGTTGCCGTTGTTGTTGCTGCTGCTGCGGACGCTGTTGCTTCGGTCGATGCTTCTCGCTCTGACATTGATGCCAGTTCGACTGTAGAATTAGGCGATGGTGACGCTAAAGTCGCCGCCGTGGCCACCCCCAACAGCAACCGCTGATCGGGCCCGTCGAGATTCGAGAGCAGCTCGTGTGCTTGAGCCGTGGCGGTGACGGTCGACAACGACAACAAGCCATACCCGTCTCCGCCCTTCGACTGTTCCGCTTCGTCGGTCGCGCGTCGTGAACGCGAGCTGGGCGAACTGCAGACAGTCGTCACCGACACGACACCCGCAGGTGTCGTGCTATTGGTGCAGCTGGCAACGATTGTAGGTGTAGTGGCTGTCATAGTAGTAATAGTAGTAGTAGCAGTATTGCTGACGCCGCCCCCGTTAACGCCGCCCCTGGTGGTCAGCAGACAGCCGAAGCGCGGAGCGGGCGTGGGCCCGATTATGATCGAGCCAGCGCTTCGAGCGTCGCTGTTGTTGAGATGGTTGTCGTCGCCGCCGCTGTCGGCGCCCGCGTCAATGACGAGACCAGTGGTTGTGGTGACGGCACTGGGGGTAGCGATGGTTGTGGTGACGGCACTGGGGGTTGCGGTGGTTGTGGCGACGGCACTGGGGGTGGCGGTAGTTGTGGTGGTGTTAGTGGTGCTCCACCCCCGACTGTCGCAGGCTCCAATGTCGCTAGATGGCGCCCCCGTCGTGGTGGCCTGTTGCCGCTGGTTCTGCCCAGCAGCGCCCGCTGGTCGTAGCTGTTTGACGTCAACCTGGTGCTTCTGCTGCTGCAGCAGCTGCTGCTGCTGTTGCTGATGATGATGGTGATGATGGTGATGCTTCTTGGTGTTGCTGTCGTTGTTGGTGTTGCCGCTGATGTTGATTTTCACCACGTCGTTGTCGTTACCATCGTCGTCGTCGTCGTCGTCATCCGCCACCGACGCTTGTCTAAAAGAGAAAGCCGCTCTAAGTGCACGCTCCTTGCCCTCAGTAGCACCGTGGTCGAGGCCACGATGCAAACACGCCAAAGACGACGCTGCTGCTGCTGCTGCGGCTGGCGCCGCCCGCGCTGGCGGTAGCGGCGGCGAGACTAACTGCGAAATGTCGCCGCCCATGCTGCCGCCCGCCATCGCAGGCAGACGATACAACGAACAGCTTACATGCACAGTGCCGCTGCCGCCGGCGCCGCCGCCACAGGCTCCGGCATCAGAAGGAGAAGAAGCACCAACCGTAGTAGCAGCAGAGGGGATAGGGACAGTGGTGACCGGAGCCATGGGCGAGGCCGTAGCCGTTCCCCACGAGGAACTCATGATCGAAGTAATTACAACAATGGTAGCCAATATAATACCAATAAGCGCAGTAGCAGTAGTAGTAATGATGATGATGATGATGATGATGATAATAACAATCATCAGAGTAAGAGACGAATCTAAGTCTAAGTAAGCAGTATGAGTGTAATCAAGCCAAGAACAACCAAGCCAGCTAGCCGGATCAGATCAGAAACGAGAAACTGGAAGAAGGACCGGGCGCGAGCTTTCCTTCACTTGTACCGCTTCAGCACACTTTCTACCGCTCCGCTAGGAAAAACACAGTAGTAGCAGAACGTACACACGTTCACGTTGCCTTGCTCTCTCTCTAAGTGAAGAGTGGCTCATACAAATACTGGCAGCCAAACAGACAGACAGACAGACATACAGACACAACACGATACGCTATTCAGGTATCAGAAGATACAGGCTAAAGATACGCTAAACCTACGCCACGCATACATGCAAGCATTCGCATCGACATCGACCATCACTATGTGTGCATCAGCGACACCAGCAGCATGACTGACCAAATGGAGATATAGTGTCACGCAAGCTGACGCTTTTTGGCTCTATGTCGTCATCGTCGTAGAGATCGCGCCTGAGTATTGATGACCAACCGTCAAGCGAATCGATCCAGGCGAAGCTCTACGCCGACATCGATCAGCAACAGCAACAGCGACAGCAGCATAGATAGGGGTGAATCAGTGGCGAACTAACTCGGATTTCGTTAGGTCACGTTACGACCCGTGACAAAGTTAAATCGTCGTTGACGTTGACGCCATTAAGACTTCAAGACTCTAACGCGATTGTGATAGACGCATTTGCCACCACTTTGTGCTCGTTTTCCTCGACCCGGGTAGGGTAATCTCTCTTGTAATTCCTCTCTCTCTCTCTCGCTCTCTCTCTCCACAAAGAGCAAGTCGTATGAATCAATCAATCAGTCGGTCAATCCATATATAAATCACTGATGTCCGCTCGATTTGATTGTTAATAAAGATCATCAAAAGTAAGCAGATGATGCTGATGGTGGTGGTGGTGACGATTACGACGACAACGACGACGACTGTGATGATCAATCGATACACAAATTGCTGATAAACTACGCTCACTTCACGAGTGACTTCTATAGCTCTCTATGGTACATACAGATAGATACACGACATACATACAAACATACATCAAGTCATAAGTGCTGAGACCCTGTTGCGGCTACTGTCTCTACTCCAAACGCCTGACGTCCAGGTCCAAAAGGTGCAAGTAAGATTGCTGTCACTACAAGACCAGCCCGACTAGTAGACAGAGGCGAAGTAGTGTAGTTGCTGTTGTAGTTTTCGTAGTTGTTGTAGTTTTCGTAGTTGTTGTAGTTATCGTTGTCAGCGGGGTCCTCTTCCACCTCACGACGGGCGTTCAATGCTTGCGGATAGAACCAGTGAGCAGCGAAAGAAGAAATGTTGCGCGATGAGTGCGACAAGATGCGACAATGATGAGAATGATGATAGTGCTGTTGATGCGGGGTGCTTGTTTTTGAAGAGGCACTGGCGGCCTCGAGTCGTCCTCCTGGCGTAGTTCGGCAAATAGTTGGTTGACCTCCTCGATCCTTCCTCGAGGTCCTTCCTTCCTGCAGGTCGGCCGCGACAGTTCAACTGCGCGGCGCGTTCAATTGCGTTATATGCTGTCACTCGTTCAACAACACCAGGACCTTCTCCTCGTCGTCGTCGTCGTCGTCCTGCTCCACGAGCAGCCTACAGCCTGCCGCAGCTGGGCTGCTGCTGTTGCCAGATGCTCTAGATGTTGTGTCCTGTCAAGAAGGGGTCCTGGCAGGCGCGAGAGTTCGTGCTGCGTTATTCCGGCTTGGTTATTGTTCGACTAGATCTCTCGGTGCGTCCGACCGCCTGCCCGCTTCGTCCGCTATCTATGAAGACCTATCATCATTCATCACTGAGGTCGACAAGTAACGCAGAGGCGTAGAACGCGTAGGCGCTGGTCATCGAGGTCTCGAGCGGCCAACAATACGAGCTTTTGATTAACTTCAATAATTGATGGCTAATTGACTCGTTCAACAACGCCACCAACGTCACCGAACGGCAGCAAACCAGGAGACAGAACAGCAGAACAACCACAGCAACAACAGCAAATAAACTCAATTAAATCTTTAGCAGTAGAGGTCAGTTGTTGGCCGACAGTTGGCGGTCCACTGCTTCATTTCCTTCTTTTGTTAGTCTTCATCTCCTTCCACTGTTTTCATTAATGTTGTCGTTGTGGTTGTTGTTGCTGTTGTCGTTGTGGTTGTTGTTGCTGTTGCTCTCAGTTGAATTGAGGCGGCCAGCAATTAGCACAGGTAACTAACTCTTCGTCCGGTAAACGGAGACCGAATCAACGACGTTAGGTACTCAGTTAGTTAATTTCAGGTGTAGTTAGCTCGTATAGACAGACGATCGCCAGTTGAGTGGTCACTGGTTCTCGGGCACACTCTCCGCGCGCACGCCACGTTAGCGCGTTAGCAAGCCAGCCATAAACTCACACGACTGTCGCCACGTACAAACGGTCGGCAATCAGTTGAACTTGCGGCAGTAACCAGCGTACGCTATAGCAGCTAACAATAGTAGTAGTAGCTGCTGGTACACTCTTCGGCAGTGATCGGCGTCTCGAAATCGGCACACACGTTAGGCGTTGAGAAATGAGGTGTAGAGAAACAAACCAAAAACGCAGACAGACGTACGAAATTGTCTGTAACTGTCTGTGCTGCTCTTTCTTCTTCTGCTTCTGTTTCTGCACAGCAAGCAACGCTGAACGAGCTGTTGTGAGACCGGCGACGCTTACAACACGGACAATGATGAGAACAATGATGACGACAACAACGCCACTAAACACAACGACAACAACAAAAAACGCATGCCGACAAAGTATCAGATCCGTGTGCGACTGATCGCCGTATAGTCAATCGTCAGCCGTCTTTCTGTACGTCTCTCGTGCTTCCTTCCGGCTGTTGGTCCAACAAGCAAATGGCGATGCGCGCGAACTCACCACGCTGATAGAGACAAAATCTGCCGCGGATCTCTTTCTCTCTCTCTCTCTCTCTCTTTCTGCCTTTCCCTCTCCACCGATCATCTCTCGGTCGTGCTTTCTAAATCAATCGATCTCTCAATCGGAGTATGGAGCAGGTTCGTCCCGCTGGTGGCCGCTGGTTGAACGTACGATGTTCAATCGGGAAAATAGGACAGATGACAGGAGAGAGGACAAAATCTGTTGCTAATGTTGCTTGTTGTTGTTCCTGTTGTTGTTGCTGCTGCTGCTGATATAGGGTGGTTGGCCGATTGAATTGGACCGAAAAAACGAGCCAATGAATAAATGATTAGGTGAAGGGTTAGGTGAGTACACTCGCCAAGGCGCGGCCTCGACCATTGCCATCCAGACAGCTCGTTGAGAGGAGGCCGCTCGTCGATTTGTGTTTTTTTTTGCTTTTGTATATCGAACTTTGGAGCACCGCCACGTGAGCACCTAGAGCACCTGGCAGGGACAGGAACTAGCCTGGACAGGAACTAGCCTAGACAGGACAAGCGCTACCGACCCAACCGGGTAGAGTTGTCCTGGTAGAGCTGTCCTGGTAGAGTTGTCCTGGTCACTGGTGCTCTCCACGTCCGTCGTGCTGACCGGTCGGTCCGTGTTGTTGCGCGAACCGTGTTGATGGTACTTCCACTGCTGGTGGCGGTGTTGATTGCAGGCGTTATTGTAGTTATTACTATAATAGTACTGTAGTAGTTGTTGTTGTTGTAATAGTGGTTGTTGTCGTTGTTGTTGTAGCAGTAGTGATTGTTGTTGATGTTCCTCCAGTTGTTGTTGCTGTTACTGGCACGCGAGCTATTTCATGCTTCGCAGGCAGACAAGTGCATCACGCGTGAGTACGGCGTGATTCCTGCCGGCTCGCAACCACTCACCAACCACCCAGTCGCGAGTTCCTTGTTGTTGTCGTCGTCGTCGCCGTCGTTGTCATCATCGTAGTAACAGCAGCAGCAGCAGCACTCGTAGTAATCATAGTACCACCATCGGAAGTGCTAATCGTGCAACAGCATCATCATAGTACGCGAGATGAGCAGCGGGCCGCAGTAGGTTGTGGTGGTAGTTCGTGACCGCTCCAGTCAGCCGACGAATCTCCTTTGGTATCATGATCATCGGCCATACAAACGATCCCTACCCAGCCCATCCAGCAGCAGCAGCAACAACAGCAACACCAACGACAACAGCAACAACAACAACAGCAGCAGCAACAACAACAACAACAGCATCGTACTCGGCGTCGCCGTTCGCGACGGCCGAGTATGGTCGGATATGGTTGCGTTTGCTGCCAGCAACCAGCCAACCGTCACAGGCGTTTTGTCAGCATCTTTGCCGCTGCTGCTGCTGTTGTTGTTGTTGTTGGTCGTCTTGTTGTTGTTGTTGTTGTTGCTGATGTCGTTGTTGTTGTTGTTGTTGCTGTTGTTGTGCTATTGTTGTTTTTTTTCTATTTTTGTTGTTCCCGCTGCTGCTGCTGCAGCAGCTGCAACTGATGCCGTAGTCCCTCGGCTGCTGCTGCTGCCGCGGCCACGGTTGTCGCCAATGACGTCAATGGTGGCGGCGACGCGCGTATATGACGCTAATCGCGGGGAGGAGGACAATGATGGTGATGAGGAGGCGCCGAACAAGATCGAGGACCTTCAGGCATGTACGGCGGCCACCGCCGCTGCTGCTGCCGTGGCCGCCGAAACCACAACAAGAACAACAACAGCAACAACAACAACACCAACAACAGCGGCGACGCCGGTAAGAGCAGCAGCAGCGGCAGCAGCAGCAGCAACAGTATTACGCCGATGAGCTGCCGCTACGACGTATAAAAGAGCGCGCACCGTTGATGCTCGACTGACAGGTAGATCAGGCCCCGGACAGACTGGTTCGTACAATAATAACAACAGCAGCAACAATAACAGCAACAACAGCAGCAGCAGCAACAACAACAGATGACAACAACAACAGCAACAGCAACAACAACAGATGACAGCAACAACAACAACAACAGCAGCAACAACAACAGATGACAGCAACAACAACAACAACAGATGACAAAAACAACAGCAACAACAACAACAACAACAACAACAATATCACCATCAGTCATATCTAAGGGATATAGGGATCCCAGACACATCGATGTCCTTCGATGTACTGAGGCCAGGCCCAAATAGAACCCACAGACAGACAGGCAGCCAGCTAGCCAGCTAACGAACAAGCGAGAGCGCAGAATCGCTACCAGAAGCATATCCTAAATTCAACACACATGTTTCACCATATCGGTCAATGTTTCGTCGGTCGGTCGGTTGGTTGCGATTCAGCAAAGTGGCAACTCCGTGGCGACTAACAATCAATCGAGTAAAAGTCCTACTTTATCTCTCTCTCTCCCCCGTCTCTCTCTCTAGATCTCAGACTAACCCCGTGTTTTTGAAGCAGAAAACACCGAAAACAGAATTGTGGCGAATTACGGGGAAATCGAAGCCAGTTCCGGATGCAAATCCGGTCAGGAGCAACCTCCAAATGCGCAAGACAATCTTCGCCTAATCGATCAACCATCAACAACGCTCATCTCCCCTCCACATGGCCAGTTTGCGTCAACTCAGCCAACATCTTAGCCATCATCTGGCAAACGATCGAACGATCGACGCAGTATCTGTAATTGACCGCAACATGGCAACGCGGACTTGGCAAAAACGTGCTGAGCAATTGTTTTCTTTGGCTGTCTTCTTTGTTTCTTCTTAGCAGCGCGTAAATACTTGGATTTTACTACGACTCCATCCAGTACGACATGCATCATCGGCGCATTCGAGAGCAGGATTGCACGTCAAACGGCAAACAAAAGCCAACGACGACGACGACCAATATTCGAAAATTCGGCAAATGGCGGCAAATAAAAGCGGTTGGACCTCACACGGACCGGCCACATCATAATCAGCAGCGCAGCCATACTAAATATTTATGTATGCATATATATATATATATATATATATATTGTATGTATAGTGCATGCGTCCACTGTGTTCACAAATTCCGTTCACCATCATGTCGAGCATTGTCGTCATACTAATCTATCTGAGGAGAGGCGAGGTAGGTCTCTGCTTGCGCAGGCCCAGCTCCAGCACCAGCATCTCTTTATCTGGCTACCCCCTGACCACGCACGCATGCGTTTTTTGTTTGTTTGCTTCTTTCTTCTGTTTGCCACTACTACTACTAAGAAAAAAACTTCTACTACTACTACTATTACTAGAAAGCCCTTTCATACCTGATCCCGACACAGACGCTACATACATACGCGCGCCCACACATGCCCTCCACACACAGGAAAGACGTACGCAAGAAGAAACAAAGAATCAAATCCGTGGATTAGAGGCCAGCGAACGAACGAATGGATTATGATGTGCGCCTGGCAACCATCTGTCTACACACACATTAATATTTGTATGTATTCATATATATATATATATATATATATATATATATATATATATATATATATATATATATATATATATATATATATATATATACATATCTATACATATATAATATATATATATATATATTAGACACGGGCGACAGCCTTTTCTGCAAAATTCCCTGAATAGTTACAATTGTATGAATGTGTGTAATTAAGGACATTTCAAGCTCAATGGAGAATTATTGAGCTTAAATAAATTTGCCGTCCGGAGAACACGGTTCCATCCAAAAAAAAAATATATATATATATTGGATCTACAATTTTTTTTCGAATTTTATAATGATTCTTTACGGACAAAACCGAAAAAACTTTTTTGTAGCCCCTATATATAGCCGCTGTAGTACTGGCAGTAATCATAGTATGCAATTAACACCGAAATATTATGACGCATTCACATTTTCACTATTGTGCGAATCCAGAACACGGCACGGGAAAGGGGCGGCCGCAAACCTCCCCCGAGAACGAAGGCCTTGTACCTATTGTACCATTTTTTTCCTCGAATCGTTTGTCAGGACATCGATCACGGGAAAACGGGGCGCGGGGGGAGGGGGGAAGGGGGAAAGGAGGAGGGAAGGGGTAGGGTGAAAAAAAGGCGTCATAACTGCGGTAGATGTTATTGTTGCGTTGCTGCTGTTGATTAAGCCACGGGAGCCGGAGAGGAAGAATGCAAACACACTCGTATGATGACGGCGGGCAAAATCTTCTGCGTCATCTGCGACAGCGCGAACAGAGAGCTTCAAGCGCGCGCAACGAAATGACCACTGCGTATAAAAACAAGATTTTATTCAGTCACAACTCAGAAGAGTACCAGAGCAGGTGGTGAAAGAGACGCTGCATACGTCAGATCATGGTCATGATCATCATCATCAGCATGTCAGCAATGTCTACGTCTGAATCGATCGTCCGCAGATTGTTGTTGTTGTTGTTGCTGTTGTTATGAATAGAAAATATAGCAATAAATGATCCCAGAAGGATCAGCACAGCTTCAAAGGACTGACCCCTGACCTCCAAAGCGAGCGAGGGTGGCTCTAAGGTCGTTCGGACCGAAGTGTGCACACCCTGAACACACTAGTTTACAGCACTCGATCGATTCGGACGCTTCACAGCTTCGGGAGACAAAGCAGCTTTCTCCTGTCCCGGCTGTGCCAAGTTTCGGCAGACTCGGTGCGAAAACGAGTACCAGCAGGAGTGATCCCTGAAAGGGCTGCGGCAACCAACATTCGTAGAGCCATACAGTTTGTCTCTGAGACGAATCGTGCAGTTCGAAAAATCTGAAGCGTCGGCGAATGTTGAACGATGCAGCTGTGTCATGTTGTTTAAAAGCAAGACTTGCAAGTACAAGTTGCAGCGTTACCAGTCTGGCATAATAGAAGAGTAGAATAGGGTAGGGAAGGGGTGCGTCTCTCTCTCTCTCTATTCTTCTTACATGGAGAGAGAGAGAGAGAGAGAAAATGAACCAGGCCCCTACCTGAATGGCGCGCCTTACACCTTACCAGGTGAGGTAATCCCTCCAACCCCCGCGCCTTGCCAAAAAAGAAAAACCCTAAATACGCCACAATTCGAACTCCTCTGCACCCACAGGCAGTATGGTCAAAAGATCAATTCGATACAGTACAGGTCGACACAATAGCGGTAGTCTCTTTATTTTTCAATAAGACCCGTTAGGTTTGTCGACTTGAACGGAGACATTAAACGCCCATGGAAAGCATATCGAGCGCTCTCAGCACGCCGTTTCCACTGGCAATATATATATATATATATATATATATATACTTTGTAGGTAAAAGTAATAAATTAGAGTGATCGTCACAAGCATACTCAAACAGTATGGTTTGTCGTTGATCTCCATATGTTACACGAATTCGGCGACTTGTCAAATGTCACACACTTCACACACATCTATTCTTCGTAGCAAAAAGACTAGTGATGTTAACGGCAATAATATTTCATACGAATAATATTCAATGATCAAATGAGATGAAAATGATAATGATGATGATAAGATTATAGCCAATAATGTGTATGAGATACGATGGTCAATAGCAGTCATACAATCCTAGATATAATCCTGTGCGCATGACGCTTCTCTCATACGCATGTATCTATATACTGGGGCAGGTGTATTCCAAACCCAAAAATCTACCTACATGAAAGGTACTCGATTCAGCAATTGATAGGTTTTCTTTGTCGTTGTTGTTGGTGTTGTTGCTGCTGTTCCTCTTGTCTTCTTGTTTGCAGATACGATCGCTAGTTAGCTGGCTCTAGTACTTTCGTCAGCGCTAAGCTATAGCTAATTATATGATGATTTAGCAGCAGCAGCAGTACCTTCAGGTTGCCTTTCTTTCGGCGGCCTTATATTTTGTTAGTAGCAAAACTTGTCCTTATTGTCGCCAATTCAACTGAGTCATCGTGTCCTACTCGTCACAACAACAACAGCTACAACAGCAGCAACAACAACAACAACAACAAACACAACACTAACTACGGCTACGAGTGGTGATGCCCCTCGTTGCTGGCTCAGAGGCCCGTCTTCAGAGCGTCGGCGGGTATCGGTCGAAGGATGAACTTGGCAGCGACAGGAATGTGATCGGAGCCCATCGCGGCGTTCGGCAGGCCTCCGACGCTCTCCATTTCGGCGCGCGTCATGACGCCGAGCGTGGCCACGTGCCGCAGCAGCCGCGAACGCTGAAAGAAGATGTAGTCGACGGTGGCCGGCTCGTCGATGAACGACGTCACCTCGGCCGCGTCGCGCTTGCGGTGCGAGTAGCACGAGCCGAACTCGCCCAGCAGGTGGTAGACGAAGCTGTGCGCGAACGCGTCCTCCAGCGTCGCCAGCGCGTCGAGGCCGTAGCGCGCGATGTACGTGTCCTCGAGCAGCGTGCAGGGCAGCAGATTGCCGACGTTGATCTGGCCCGGCATGATCATGGGCCCTTCGCGGCCGCCGCTGCTGCGGCTGCTGCGGCCGCCGGCGGTGGTGCTTATGCCGGCGGCGATCTCCGAGTGCAGCAGGCCGTCGAGGCCGAGCTTGCCGTCGACGACAAACTGGTAGAGCGGGCTGAACGGCAGCGAGTTGAGGTCGCCGCACAGCACGACGGGCATGTAGACGGGCGTCGTCATGTCGGCCTCGCACGTGCCGAGAAACGCCAGCCGCTCGACCTCGGCGATCAGGTAGCGCAGCTGGGCGAGCTTCACCTCGCCGCGCCGCGGGTTGAACAGCAGGTGGGTGGTGGCGACGACGAGCTGCGCTCGGGGGTCGGCGCGCGGCGACACGACAGCGACGAGGCCGACGTTGTCGCGGTTGAGCACGCGACAGTTCGGCACCCGCATCTCGACCGACGACCACCGGACGAGGCTGAACGCCGCTTCGCGCCAGAAGATGGCGCAGCCCTCGATTTTGTCGCCCGTCTTGCCCTTGTAGACGAACTGGTAGCCGGCGCGCGCCATCCGCGGCACGATCGCGTCGAGCAGGTGCGACTCCTGCACCTCCTGCAGGCAGACGATGTCGCAGTCGTGCTCGGTGATCTGGCGCATGACGCGCTCGACGCGGTACGGCCACGCTAGGTGGTCGGGATTGCAGTGCCGGTACAGCTTCGGGTGGCTGTCGAGGTTCGTCTGCGCGAGAATGTTGAACGACATCACCGAGACGGCCGTCTCGTGTCGTCCTCGGGCCTGCGCGACGGGCTGCGTCTTGTCGACCTGCTGCCAGCGACAGTAGCCGCGCACCAGACGCTCGATGTCCGGCTGCTCGAGGTGCTGGTGACGAGTCCTCGACTTCGGCGTCGCGGTACCTGTCGCTCCGGCGGCGGCGGTGCCGGGCGTCTCCGGGGAAGAGGTGTTCTCAGTCACTGCTGCGGTCATGTTGGGGGGGCCGTTTCTTGTTGCTGTTCGACGTCGATGATGATGCTGCTGTTTTTGCTGTTGTTGTTTTTCTTACTGCTGTTGGCGAGGTTTGTGTTGTCGATGTAATCGACGAGGGTGACGGTGAAGGTGGAGGCAATGGAAGTCGATCGGCCGACTTTGTCGCCGCCTTTGAAGTTGAAGACCGGTTAACGTTGTCGGTGACGTCGCGGCCGCCGGTGGAGGCCGGAGGTGCCCGCAGCGGCTCGATGACACTTCGTGACGTCAACGATGTTTTGTGACGAACAAAACACTTTAGAGGTAGCGTAGATTTTGTTGGTTCAGCGACCGCAATGCGTCTCCCCACTGCTGCCGTTCCCGCTTCCTCCGCCCTCCTGGTTGTCGCTGTTGTTGCTGTTGCTATTGTTGTTGTTGTTGTTGTTGGTATTGTGGTTGTTGTTGTTGTTGCTGCTGCTTTAACAGCATCAGCAACAGCAGCAGCTGCAGTAGACGCAACGCTTCTATAGTGCAGGTGGTGCAACGCAAGTGTGCCGGCAAGTGTCGTCCGTAGACTTAAGCTGGTGTGGAGCAATGACCACTGCATGAGTCGTCAGGTTGTTGACGCAGCGCGGCTGGTACAATTCGTCGACGCTGCAGCGCGTTCTGCAGCTGCAGCAGCGCGGGTTGCAGAGGCGGCGACGGCGACGACCAAGACCAGGACCAGGACCATCAACAAGACGAAGGTAGGCACGAGAACATAGACGCAGACGCCACTGACAATGACAACGGGATCGGGGCGGGTTCTCAACGGCGACGCGTCTTCACGCACCTCGGGATTCGTCCTCTCGGAGCATTTGACCTCTCTCTTTCTCTCACTCTCACTCTCTCGAGGCCGCACACTCTCGGCCCGTCCAGATCAAGCTAACGGCGACCCATCAGAGAAGTTGATTCGATTCGACTCCGACCCGACGCGACGCCGAGAGCGAAACGTCGCTGGTTGCTTGTAGCGAGTGTCTACAATGATGGCCTGGAGCAATAGCTGACCAAGTCCGCATGTGCACAACAAGCAAAGTTGCGATGATGACAACAACAACAACAACAACAACAACAATGACAGCAACAATAACTACAGTAGAAACAATAACAACAACAATGACAACAACAGCAGCAACAATAACTACAGCAACAATAACGGTAGCAGTAACACGACGGCCAAAATGGTGGTGCGTGGAGGACGCAAACAGGTACTTATTAGCGTGGGTGTCTGTGTGCGTATCGATATATCGAATGTTTGAACGTCTGTATACGGTATATTTTTCTCTCTACAACCTCGCTAGTAACTAATTCGGTGGCAGCTGTTTACGAGCCAGCCGAAAGTCGCCCGAAAGTCTCTTTACGTTGAAGACTATTCCTCACCACTCTCAGCAAATGCAAATAATACAGCAGTGAAGCACCATCGATAAACCATAAGCACGTGAGCTTGGTGCTATGTTGGTGTTGCACATTGATCTCTTGGTCATTTGGATGCAAGCAAACGCGCCCTGAATAGTAAATGCTAGTAGAAAATTACCCCTCTAGTGCGGTTCGTTCAGGAATTTGTACGAACGGGATTTGGACCGTCCGTCGGAAGAAGAGTGCTTGCCGCGATGCCTATTTACGTGTTAGTACGTCTATAACTTTCAGCGTCAGAAAATGATGGTGCCAAGTTTGCTGCTACAGCAGAATCGTGTCAGGAGGTAAGTTTTCGTAAAGTTATCGAGAAAAAAGCGAGAAAGCGCGCGCTAGAGAGAGAGAAAGATAGAACATGCCAAAGAGTTGGAAATACAGAGCGACACACAGCGTGACACCGACAAAACGCCGAAAAGCAGTTGTTGACAATGATGATCGAGCCTTAATATCAGCTCTATATTGTAAGCAGAACGTCCAGCGCACGCAAGGACCCGCAAGCTACCAGCAGCAGCAACAACAACAACAATAACAACAACAACAGCACCAGCAACAACAATAACAACAACAACAGCACCAGCAACAACAGTGGTAGACTACTGGTCGAAGGAAAAGCGATAATACAAGGTGTCCTAGAGAAGCTTAACGCCAGCCTGACGGGTGGCGCGTTCACTGGTCGCGCAGAGCGTATGCCGCCATCGACACTAGCAACAACAACGACAACAACAGCAAATGTCACGGAGAATTCGAAATTCGAAATCAACGGGTCGCCGCCGGCCGGGAGGCGGACCAGCTAACACGGCCACAGTGTCTCGATGTACTTTTTTATTCGTCAACCTGCAGTGTTTTTTGCCACAAAGATCAGGCAGGTACACAACCAGCAGATACCGGCGTAGCAGCAGCGGCAACAGCAACAACAAAAATAACAACAGAAGCAGTAGCAACAACACCCCAGCAACAACAACGACAACAGCAACAACAACAGAGTTCGATAAGTGCAGCTGCAACAATATGGAATGTCTCGGGGTCGTCGAGAAAACTTACTGTAATAGCGGCGCAGGGGCGTGGGGAGGGGCGGAGAGAAGAACGGGGGTAGAGGTCGTGGTAATTCGTTGTTGTTGTTGTTAATGTTGTCGTTGTTGTTGTTGTCGTCGTCGTGATGAGCAGGCGTGCGTGAGTGCTGCGTAAGGGTAGTAGAGGCAATAGAGGAGCAAGAAGATCACAGCCACTCAACCAACCGCTCTACTACCAGAATTTGGTCGGTTTTTTAGAGTTTGTCGTAACAAAAGCAGCAACAACAACAACAACAACAACAACAACAGTAATAGCGGCAACAACAACAGCAATAGCAGCAAAATCACCGACGACAACTCTCCACCCGTCCGCCCTTCAGTACAACACAACTCCGCCACCTCTACGTACCACCTGCAGGGTCCGCCGACGAACTACCACGACCACGACGACGATGACAACAACAACAACAACAACAATCATAACATAAACAACAATCTTCACCACCACACCAGCCATACAGCCGTTTCACTACCATCAACTGGCCCGTCCATCTACCATCCAGCACCATCAGCACCACCACCACAACAACAACAACAGCAGCAGCAACAACAACAACAACTATATAATCAATAAACAATAGGAATCACAACAACAGAAACATCAATAAGAACTATTACAACAACAACAACAACAACAACAACAACAACAGCAACCATCAACAAGCACAAAGGGAAACAACAACAACAACAACAACGACAGCGAGAACAACGGTGAAACTTATTGACATTGGCATGCAGCAGGGCAATGGGCAGCGAACAACGAACATCGAACAACGGTCAGAGACATAAGGAGACAGAAAACAAGGTGACGCTTGGCGTCGGCGGTAGAGCGGCAAAAGTACTCATTTCGAATCAAAACAACGGAGAGCGGCGTCTGTTGACAGCACAACCAAGCTGTCGCTTCGTAATCAGTCAATCAATTAATCAATCAATCAATCAATCAGTCACTTCTTTCTTTCTTTCTGTCGTCTATTTATCTAAGCTGTCCGATGTCTCTTTGTCGGTTGTCGGTGTGAGGTGTGTTTTAGTGTGTCGTCTCACCCACCTGCCATGAAACCAGTCCTTGCAGACGTCGCACTGAATCATGAAGCGTTCCGGATCGTACGGTTGTCCGCACAGACAGTAGACGGGTTCCTTCGACGACATCGTTGCCCGGTGGGGACCGAGGGGGGTTTGGGGGGCGACTTGAGAGGTGGGGTGGGTGAAGAAAAGTCGCCGGTTTCGCACCCCCGCGAAGCGAGATCGGCGACGATCGGCTGTGTAAGAGTTGTTTGTTAGTTCGTTGGTTGTTTCCTTTCTCCGTTCGTTCGATCGTTCGATAGTCGACAGCAATCAGTTAGTCACTATTTTGTCACACGATAGTCACTCGAAGACGACGACGACGACGACGACTACGACCACAACAACCACCACAACAACAACAACAATAACAACTCTAATAGTAATATCAACAACAACAACAACAAAAACAACAGTCACGTAAAAATTACACCAGCGGCCGCGACAAACATTCGCGGCAGCGGCGGCAGCAGCACTAACAACAACAACAACAGCAGCAGCCGATTACATCAACCCACCCAAGCGCTCAAAACCACCACAATTAACTCCACTTTCCCACCAGTAACTCCACTTTCCGACCAAGTTTTCTTTCCACCTTCCTCCCCCCGCCCGGTCTTCCTCCTGCACAAAGCTTTTCTTGTTTCTTTTTCTTCGTAACAGTACTTCTATTCACTATTCAGCGGATGTGACAAGCAGCTGCTAGTTTGAAAATCCCGTACGGGGAAAGCAACCGGGGGGCACAAAAAAGCACGAAAGCTTTAACGAATCGCAGCGAGCGGAACGCAAATCTCGGTCAGCTTCTCTAAATTTCTCTCGCCCCTCCGGCTCTCGCTTTCTCACTCTCTATGTATATACATGTATCTCACGGTTTTTTTTAAATGTATCCCGTTTGATCTCTTTTGCTAGCCGTAGTTGTAGATGTCTTCATGACATAAGTAGACGATGATGGTGATGCAAAAAAATCGATCATGCGCGGCTAGCACATGCACCAGCCACAAACTAATGTGTACAATAATTGTCGCTGTTAACCAGTCCGCCCACACCTTCCTGCCGGCCTTTTTTTCTTTTTGTTTTTCTTTTGTAAAAGGTACAACACACACCGGCAGGGGCGGCGGGGTGGTCGTCACCTTGGCGGGCTGAACCCCGCTAACTCTGCCGCCAACCCATCGTTCAATGTTGTCGTTGTTATTGTTATTGTTCAGTTGAACAGTTACGGTGGCGGCGGCGGGTTCGTTTTGGCGGGTTGTAGCCCGCTCATTCCGCCGCCATCCAAATCCGCTGTTTTGTCGTCGTCGTCGTTGTTGTTGTTGTTGCTGCTACTGCTGCTCCTGCTGCTGCAGCTGCCGGTATTGTCCGACCCATACAGTACACAAGCAGTGGGTTGTTTTGGCGGGCTGTGGCCCGCTCATTCCGCCGTCATCTAAATCCGCTGTTTTGTCGTCGTCGTCGTCGTCGTTGTTGTTGCTGCTACTGCTGCTCCTGCTGCTGCAGCTGCCGGTATTGTCCGACCCATTCAGTACACAAGCAGTGGGTTGTTTTGGCGGGCTGTGGCCCGCTAACCGTCGTATCGTATCGGCAGCCGGCCAAACAACAGCAGTAGCACGGAATCCTTTCCATTCGCCTGCCGCCGCCTGTTCTAAACACGGGTTCGTCGTCGCGTGTCGTCGTGGTTTGGTTAAGTGGGCGAGCGTGACAGTCAGTGCGGCGACTAGACCATTAGTTAGTTAGTTAGATAAAAATTTACATGCGATGCTTCGACAAGTACAGCAGTAATTCGCCGACGCAGGCCGCCGCCGCCGCCGCCAAACCGTGAACGACAAGATAAGCAGCAGCAGCAGCAGCACCGCGAGCTGTAGCAATCTTTAGCAACGGGACCGGCATTTGTATTATTGTTGCTAATTCGTTAATCCACGATATACACTCGCCGCTACGTTTCGAGATTTCGTGTCGACAAGGTATGTGCGCACCGTCACGATGGCATGAATACGAAACTATTGCAATCCGCAATTGCAAAACTACCATAGCGATAACGAAGTTTCAGAGAGTAGTGTGGGTGAAGTGTTTGTGTTTCATCCAACGAACGGTCTGTCTCTCGTCGTGAGGAATTAATTGTTATCACGTTATTTCTGTCGTTTGTCCTCTATGTTGGTTTTGGCGCTTGCCAGTGCGTTTAGACGCGGGGATGTTGAGGGGTTGGCATATATATATATATATATATATATATATATATATATATATATATATATATTATATCGCAAAGCGAAATTGTTGAAGCAAAAGAAGCATCTTGACGATTGCTGGCTTTTGGTATAATTCGCGTGTTCTCTTGAGAGGTGCTCCCCCTGTTCTCGTCGTTAACAGCATGTGTGTTTACTGCGTCTTTTAGCTCGTATGAAATGTACAAAGGCCCTATATTCGTAAACAGATGTCTCTTATATATATTTGACAAGGACATATACAATCTGCAAATACATTTGCGCCATCAAAGTGCATACCTATGGTAAACTAGAGTCGCTGCGTATGTTTTACCCCAAGTACTCCGTTTGAACATCTTAAAAAATATCTTATATAAAAAAAATATATATATATATATATTGTGCTGCTACAATGATGACTAAGCGTGGGAGCGCATTTCAAACTAACGGTGTATATACTGATTGTTTAAAATAATTATATATATATATTTATATATATATATATATATATATATATATATATATATATATATATATATTATATATATATATATATATATATATACATCTTGTAATTTGACGCTTTATATTGTGCAGATGAGCGCTGGTGACTGGTGTTTGATCGAGAGCGATCCGGGAGTATTTTCGGAGCTCATTCGAGGCTTTGGTGTGACGGGCGTCCAGGTGGAGGAAATCTACGCTCTTGATCAGGTGGGCCGATTTGCCTTTGGTGTGTTTGTGATTTATCTCATGCTTGCAAATGCAGCATGACTCACTGTCAGATGGAATATGCCAAGCTGCACTTCGAGGTAAAACATTGGAATTTGTTTTTTTTAATGATGAAGAACTTACGAAAACTACATTAAGTTCTACTTTCGAGTCAGTGACTTAATTATGTGGAATCATGGGCTCAGCGTCACAATGTATGTATATATATATATATAATCTCGCCAAGTTTAATTGCATTTGAGGTCTTGTATCGCTATCGTTTGGTGTCGTTACTTGGTGTAATTCCTACTCATTTGATTAGTGTGCTAATCATCGACTAACTCATCATGCACTTGCCGCTGTCGCAATCCGAACTCTCTGTTTGGCCTCTCTAGGAGTCGTTCGTCGATCTGAGGCCGGTACACGGGCTCATCTTCTTGTTTAAGTACACAGACAAGGCAGGACTCGCCAAAGCCGGCCAGGTCGTGCAACGCAGCGATGTGTTTTTTGCCCGGCAGGTGATCAACAATGCCTGCGCCACGCAGGCCATCCTTTCCGTACTCATGAACATTGACGATCCCGACGTTAAGCTCGGTAGGAATGCCTCACACCCACACACACACACACACGACGACGACGACGAAATATAGGTGCACACGATCTTTGAGATAATTAATACAAACTTATGTACACAATACAAACCACTTAGGAAAGAGTAGGCGCAACTGCGCCTGGACGACTTGCGCTCGATTAATAAGTAGCCCGAACGGCGAGCTCATTTTTATAGGGCGTGCGTAAAGGCACAGCGTAGTATGTAGGCAGCGTGTATGGCGACACCAAACCCGTCGTAAAACACCAACCTTTCTAACGCAATGCATGGACGAATGAATGAATCCAATTGACAATCTAACGCAGCGGATAAACGAACGCGTAGTTTTACCTACATACCTGTCGTCTGTGACGTCGTTGGTTTCTAGGGTCGAATCTGTCTCAGCTAAAGGAGTTCACCAAAGACTTTGACGTCCAGATGAGGGGATTGGCCATCTCAAATTGCGATGTGATCCGTGATGTGCACAACTCGTTTGCGCGGCAGCAAATTGTCGAATTCGATCAGAAGACCGCGAAACCCGACGACGACGTCTTCCACTTTGTTAGCTATGTTCACTATAAGGGGAAGGTACGTGGCGACGTTCTGGCGGCGTTGAGAGCGTATATAAATATGATAACAATGCCGATGTTGAAAACATATATATATATATAGGAGATATTGAAAACATATGACGGCGGAAATGTTTTTGTTCGCTTCAAAATAGCTCGTGCCCGTTGAAATGTACTTGCGCCATCTTCTTTCCCACTCTTTGAAACCTTTTTGAATGCGTCTTTCGGACTCGACTTGAGTTGCTCCTGAACCGAGTAACTCGACTGCCCGCCGGTCCGTTCTCGTGATGTAGGATTCAAGAGTTGTTTGCCCAGAGTTCAGGTCTTTTGCGTCGGACGTTCTCGCGCAATCTTTTTAAAATGTTGCCGTAATATCCCTTATTGACCATATAACAACACTTGTGGAAGATCATTTATTTTAGCCCAAGAAACAGTCAAAAGAACCATGATGTTGGTGTCAGATTTTTTTCGATCGATTTTCTTCTTGAAAGCACCACTGGGAATATCAGTCTAATATAAATAGGGCTTTGGTTCCGATGTCATAACCATATACCTACGATTCGTCTCCTGTAATCACTCTCTGAAGAAGTCCAGGGTTTTCTGCTATTGCTTGAAGGTTCAATTTGTATTCCCCGACAGACGTTTATTTGCTGGAAATTAACCATTTTTGGAACGAACCTCGCTGCCAGTCTTCTGACGCATAAAATATCGGTCAGGACCGTTGCAACTAATCCATAACGCCACAAGCTTAGCGCGATAATTAGCACAAAATTGGCCTTTGCGATCAACTTTTGCGGACGTTGCTCTGAGACGCAAATACCTCTTCCGTGTCGTGTAGTGCGGTTTCGGTCTGGCGGCAACGTTTGATGCACTGGAACTGATCCTCCCTTATCTGTATAAGACAACTTTCTGACATATTGGTATATATATATATATATATATTTCGTGTCTTTCTGCTCTCTTATATTATAGTCATTGACGAGTATTGTGCTTTGTGGGTTTCAGCAGTATATATGTTGAAATAATACAGTGCTAAGACATGTAGGAGCAATCCCGCTATATGCAGAATCACTATGGTGGATAATTTACTCATCTTTGCGAATGCCATTTAGTATGAATATGTACACGGCGATTGTTGAGTCGGGTATGACAAGCCGGTAAAGCAAAACCGTCGCATGATTGGTTTTTACGGGTTAATTTGCGCAACAATCTGGGATTATTCTTAACTAATAGCTAACATGACTCCTGCTGGGCGATGATTAAGGTAGGACTCTGTTGAGATTAGAAGTCGCTGTGCATGAACTGGTTTGAAAGGCCTTTGCTGAGCATATATACATTGAGATGGAGATCGTTTAGGTGCAGCTATAATAGCGTTTCTAACTCTGCATACGATACCTAGTTTTCACAAACATCGCGCGTCATATGGTCCACGACGAGAAGGGTGCTTGAAAAATTATATTTCACTAACAATAATTTGTAGTTAGTCAAGATGTGCCCAATGTGCGTTTCTGGAGCTTAAATTCGGGTTTTCGCGTTTATTTGATACAGGTGTTGGAGCTCGACGGTCTTCAGGAAGGCCCGCTCGAACACTGCCAGGTACCTGCAGGTGAAGACTGGTTGAAATACGCAAAGCCAATTATTGAGGCGCGTATGGGACAGTACGCCAAGGGCGAGATTCATTTCAACCTAATGGCGGTTGTCAAGGATCGTCGAATGGCCTGTCAGAAAAGAATCGATGCACTGCGTGCTGAAGTCAAGGATGGAAAAAAGACACAGGAACAGGTTAGTAGGTTGGAGGCGTCTAAAGCTAGCGCATCTTAAGCTACCACTGATGTGCGATGCTACTTCATAATTGCCTAAGATCAACATCCCATCTTAATACATACTTCTATAGTTGGGTTGTCTTCATCGTTAAGATACTGCGTATTCGTCCATAAAGGTAAAGTTATTTGTTTGGCGTTCGTTGTTTTCACGTTTTGCCTGCAGTAGAGCAGTCAATAATTTTCAAGAACTGGCGAGTTCATTAAGTCCTGAAAATGGGCCCTATTTTTGCAAGACACGTTGCTTACAATGCAATCACTTCTTGATTTCTTTAGTGTAGAGTTCCTGGAGTTGAGGAAAACTTTCACCCCACTGGGCATCTCTCCCAAAGACGTAATTTTGTCTACCTAAAGGCTTTTAAGCAACTGGATTAAATAACGGTCTGAAAATGGATGGTTGGGAGAATAGTACCTACCGGCTTGACCGGTTTGCAGTCTAGATCGCCTGTTTTTGGATGGCAAGACTTGGTTGGAAATGCGCGGTGTACTGTAGAAAATAACCTTCCGCTTTGTTCACTGACTTAATTTAATACGCTTTTCTTAAACTAGCTGGAGTTTTTGTTACTAAGGCACGTCTGGTATTCTACAAAACACGCAGCGGCGCTTTGGTTCCCTCTGTAGGATCCTGTAGAGGCGTTAAAATATATCGGTGAATAATCATTACAAAGAGTAACAACACTAATTATATGCAATATTTAGTGCACGTAAGAGACCATATTTTACCAAACATTCACGTAGCTTTCGCCGAAATCGATACGCTCTTTGAGATGCGAGATCCAAGCATCGATCTTCAAATTTCGCTTTGGTCACGTTTGCGCAAAGAGGCCCGTTTTACGAGCGTTTTCCACGCAAACTTTTCTTGACAATAGCGAACATAAAGTTGCAAGTAGCTGAGTCAGATTAATAGAGAGCTACCTAGATGATTTTAATCCTCGCGTTCTTAAGAACGTCTGTCTGGGTAGACGTGAGAGCTAGTTTTGGTAGAAAACACCACCAGAGTTGGTTTGATGGTACCGTCCAGTGATTTCAACAATGACTTTTGCCAAACACTCAGTTGTATACCTTTCATCAGCAGTTACCGTACGACCTTCTTCGACTTTGATAATCGTTAACACTTCACTACTGGCGGTTAAAGTGGAAACTATTACTTCGATTGATTGGTAGCTATTTGTTTTTGTCGCGGGACCCGCTCGTAAGGATGGTCCAATGTCTTTTCTAACGATCCATGTATACTGTTTGGGTTTTCCTAAATTGTTGCCTCTACAGGGATTACTTTCTCCTGTCGATTGTTGTTATTGATGATTCGACTCAAGGCTCAAATAGTGAACAAACAAATGCTAGGATTTACAGAACGTGAACACAAAAACGGAAACAAACGTTCTTTTATGAGCAATAATTGTTTGCACTGACATTTAACTTAAATTTAGTAAGCACCATGATTACTTGTTTTAAGAATTGCCGCGTTTAGGTTCAGATCGGACAACCCTCGAATGCAGGGTAAATGCTTGGTAAATAAATAATATAACAAAGCCGTTATTTACCCATAAAGGTAAACGGTTGATGGTTTTACAGCCTAGAAAAAATGCTAACCATGGTTAACCAGGAAGATCTTTGGTTGAACACGAGTCAAATGCATGAGTTCAGAAGCAATATCGTCGGACATAAACATCGAGATCCGTGATGGCGAAGCAATGTAAAATGGTTTTGACGAGCAAGGTATATGCTTGTACGTAATAATTGTTTGCATACACATGGTATAAGGAGACCAGCTCAGTAGAGCGGTTCTGCTGTACGTTCGATCTTATTTTTTTTCGATAGTTCGATCGTTTCATGGACTCGAGTTATATTGTAATACTTGTATTTGCGTTACAGATCAACGCTGAAGTAAACCGGAATTTAATGGTGATCAGCGATGAGGAGGCGAAGATTGCACGCTACAGACGGGAGAACATTTTGCGGCGGCACAACTACATCCCATTCATTGTGGAGCTGCTGAAGATTCTCGCCGAACAGGGCCGGCTGGTCTCGCTCTACGAAAAGGCAAAGGAAAGGGTGGCTGAAAAGGAGAAGAAGGCCGCGGAGAGGCGAAAAATAGCAGAAGGGACTAAGTGAGGAGCCGACGTGAGTGTTGTCATCAGTGAGAGATCTCTGAGAGCAGCTCCACGCGCGTCGCTAGGACATGTTGCCGTTACTTGTCGCAACCGCTGCTGAGAGGTTCTAAGACATGAGGCTCAAATGAGGCGTGCCCGGCAGGCGCTCATCGACGACCCCAACAAGACAAATAAAGGACAGACTGGTGATGATTTGTAGCTTGCTAACTGAAAAAGTGATAAAGTTGTAACGTCTGTGGCATTTCCGAAGGATGTATATTGATGTATTTTTTATATATAGACAGGCATGCAGTGCAACAACAATTGTACAGAGCAGACCGGCGGGAGATTCGACAAATGTGCACAAAGCCGCATCATCCGGGATAACACCTAACGTTTGACGATATTACGGTTGAAGGCTATTATTGAGACTTATCAGGGACCTAGATGGTTAGCAGATCGTTAAGGCGCTGACCATACTTGGGCAAGAGTTACGGACTCATTTATTTATACTCTTTTTTTTCTTTACATATCGAGTATTTGCCAGAATTGCAGGAATACACACATGGCGTTGTCTGAGATTTTCTGTTTAACTCCATAGGGTATTTCTGTGTTTGGACAATTGCTTTTTACTACCTACGGTGTTGGGAAACAGCACAGAGGTTGTGTAATCAGCTAGTGAATGGATCGTATCGAACTTAATACGAACACATTTTCTGGGGCGGGCCCCGACGCCGAATGTACCGCATATTTGGAATAAAGGCGCGCTTGTTTTGCGTTGTGTTTTATTTTTGCGACAGACGCACGGTTGTACCGTACGTTCGGTCTAACCGCCCGTTCCCGCGCCTCTACTTTTAGTATTCAGTGACCTTTCTTTCCAAGACACAATATGATTACTATCTGTAATCCCGGCTGATGCGCGAGAGAGCCTGAATGCAAGTGGCCTGACAAAGCATCCACTGAACGACTTTTATATATCTTAAATTACGTGGGCGTTAGCTTCATAAAAAGGTTTCTCTACGGAGCGATTCCAGTCCACGATACAGGTAAGCAATACCACGACGACGGGAAGTGCACATTAAACGAGGAACATGATGTGTCGAAGCTTAATCAATTGTACTCAGTGTTACGGCAAATGGTTCAAATGCGCACTGTGTATATATATATATATATATATATATATATAAACAGCCAAGATTTAACGTCCATGGGACTGCTTTTCGCATTGCTTCATAGACGAACCCCCATAAATACAAATGTACAACAATAGGGCTCGAACCCGCGCATTTATGTGTCCCCTCCGGTTGCGGAGCGCAGACGAATGCACTACGCCCGGGTCGACTTATGTTATAATTACGACACTGCACGCGATCTATATGAGAATACTTATATATGTGAGAGTATATACAAATTTAGTTAAGTGCTCAAAGCCAAACTTTTTTATACAAGCACAGGCCTTTTCCTGTGTTTTATGAAAACGGTGATATATATATTGTAGTTGTAGTTGTGCGTAATGCCACGTCACTGACGGAGGTCACTCCCTTTTTACAGTTCTTCTGAAAGACCTCTCTAGGCAAATAAATTAACCTATTTTTTTGTGCACTTAATTCTATGCGTAGATATTGTCGTTCTGTGTACATGATCTGGGAGAAACATCCAAGGAGCACGGAGCTATTTGGGACGTTACTGTGAGAGTAACGGACTCACAATCAGTGTCCCAAAAACAAAGCCACGAAATTTCGTAACGTAGTAAATATAATAAGCGCGAACCTGGCAGTATGCCAATAAAATGCGTACCCAGCTTTCGATAAGTGCCCGCGAAGAAGATTGCCGGCGGACCTCCCGTCATTTTAAAACACTCTGTTCAGTCGTCACTGACACTGTTTAATATCAAAACTATATAAGTGGCATCGTACGAGATTAAGCTTATTTAGAATGACTCAACTTGCGGAAAGCCCCCTATTCATCGAAGTTCATAAGTCCCATTTATCTGCACCTCTCTATCAAAACAGTTGCAGCTTTGAAAGTACTTCGAACCGCCCTCAGCGAGAAGCACAAGGCGGTACCTGAGCTCAAACGAACGCCAGCAATGAAAAGCTTTTTTATATTTGACATAAGCCTTTCATCTGGATGCATGTGAATATGCAGAAAGACAGACATAGCTGAAATAAGGAGAAATAACAGGGACGCCTCTCCCATGGCTTCGAAGAAATGCCAAGTATTACCGAGCCTGGGAGGGTGAAGAGGAATCCGGGCGTAGTGAGTTTCTGATACCCACACCTGTCACGCAGGCTGCTAGTGACGCATGTGCGTTCTGCATTCCCGAAACCTTCCAGACTAAAAGTGGAATGTTATATACATCTCCTGGCTCGTTTTATTGCACATGGGTTAACTCAGATGTTTTAGTGAAATAATGGCTTCCATCAACATCAGCACACACAAGTTGCATATGCTATTTATGTGATAAAGGATGCACACACTATCGCTCCAGTGAATGCAGAATCTCGGCCATATACATAAAATAGTTGTAATAAACAATTATAATTAGGTGAAATAAATAATATATGTATACATGCATACGTGAACATTTTTCTTGTGAGTGTCTAATGAAGTCTATATATATATATATATATATATATATATATTGACCCATGGGGGCTTCCATACAAAATAGTAATGAGCCGCCTCAGAGTTCCCCCTCCTCCACTTCCCGCACGGAGGTTGGCGCCCTAGTGTCTCGGTTCTTCTCTTCACACGACCCCGAAGCCCCCGCGCATACGACGAGATTCCCTCGGTGACCGATGAGTATATACTAATAGGAGCCGACCCTCTGGCCCCCGGGAAGTCGCCCCGGGCCCGACAAGGTATTCCCGGAGATCGTAAAAAGTATGGTGGCAAAACACCCAAAGGTCCTGGCGGACCTGGCTACGCGCCTTCTGCGATAGGGGCGCTTTTCTTCGGCGCTACAAGAGCGGAATGATTTCGCTGTTACCCAATATGGGTTCCAGGGAGGCCACTCCGCCCTCGACGCGATTGAGAACATTTGCGGGGCAAGAGGCAAGCAGATATAGTACACTATAGTATCTTATTCGAATCATGTCATCTTACTCAGAGGAGCGCACTCGTACCTACGGGGAGAGGTACACCTATAAGCGGGGGTCCCACAGGGTTCCGTTCTCGGCCTGCTTTTTGGAACATCGCCTACGACGGAGTCTTGCGAGTCCTCGACCTGCCAGAAGGGGTTCAAACAGTCGCTTGTGCTGACGATCTAGCGATTCTGGTAACCACACGGCAGGAAACATCGCTAGGGCTGGCGGCAAACCTCACTCTAGCAATTAAAAACAAATTGATGGTGTCAAACCACCTGGAACTCGCCTCGCAAAACACGGAGGCTCTTTATCTGTGCGTGGCCCCGGTCTAGGGTGATCTAGGCTTGCGGACCCAACGTAACCGCCGGGCCCTCCGTGCCGAACAGCGCACTATGGCTATGGGTGTTTGCAGAGCCTACAGAACGATTAATACCGACGTCTTGCTTATGCTCTTTCGTCGATTCCTGCGCCCTAATCGCGCCCGAGCATTCTAAGCAGAGGGTGGGTGGGGATCTCGCCTAGACTCAGGCAAGGGCTTCGGCTCCCCACGACTGGGCCGCCACGTGGTTGACCCCCCTTATGGCGACACGTGGGAAATGTGGACCCGCGCCACATGTCCCAAGACTGATACGGGAGCTCGACACAAGGACCGCGTCTTGAGCTCCCGTATCAGAAGTAGTACAGCTTAGGTACTACCCCGACTGCCCCTCGCTCACCCGACACCACCACAACTCGGCCTACGTAAGGGCTGGACAAAGAAAGGCGAATATCATGTCCCGCATGTACTCTTTGGACGCTGACTGAATGAACGGAATCCAACATCTTGACTCCGGCGTGAGAAGGAAGACGCGGCAGGAGGAGGTTTGGAGGAGTAGACTGGTCAATCCCATCCCTCCCCGGCTTAGTACTCGAAGACTCAGATAAGGGTCTAGCTCCCCGTCCTGGTCCCTTCTTTGAAAAGGTTAGGAGAGATGTTGCAGAGACTAAGCGACTATGACCTTTAAGCTAACGTTGCAAAATGCCATTTTATGCAGCATTTTATAGGGGACTGTGGTTTCCAGCTGTATGGATAGATTTAGTATTCGCTTAACATATATACCTATATACACACCCTTTTGTGCCAGCGGCGCTTAGCGCGGCAGTATAAGCGGCGTTGAGCACATGCTGAGAAATCTAGAGTTTCCTCAACAGCCCTTGCGGCAGCATAGTAGCCGACCATCAGCAGTATGGATTATCGTCTTTTCTCAGTGAGCATCGCTTAAAGGCAATTCGATCAGCAACAGAGATCAAATACGCAACATTCTATCTGAGAATGCGGCCGGGTCTGCCAGAGCCGTGGACTCCTTTTTTATTTTCAGGAAAGCGAAGAATCACACATCGGCGGTCGCATTAATGAAGAAAGGTCTGAAGAAGGTCGAGCCGGCCGATGCCAAGAAGCGGCCTTTTAAGTTGTATCCTACGACTGAGAAATCGGCTATCGGAGATAACGGAACGTAGCCCGGCGGAGCATTTTTCTGGGAGACCACTTAGAGAAACCGCATAGCACGGTCAGCAGCAAAAAGCAACAAAGGAGGAACCTGATAAGTGGTCGGTAGGAACGGTTCAGAGGGTTTTCGGAAGGCGCCACCTTTTGATCGATCGCATCCGGACGCATCCAGACATTCTCAAGAACGCATGCGGACGCTTGATTGCTAAGCGCCGCATGAGTCAAGCATGACGATCCAACGTACCCGGTGCGGTCGGGTATGATTTGCAATCGCATTTGAATCGACCAAACCAAGCCGGACATCAAACAAGTACGTTCAAGAAACATATGTCGTCGAAGCCGTCAGAGTCAGAGAGAGGGGGGCAAGGA
This sequence comes from Dermanyssus gallinae, assembly GCA_003439945.1. NCBI lineage: Eukaryota > Metazoa > Arthropoda > Arachnida > Mesostigmata > Dermanyssidae > Dermanyssus > Dermanyssus gallinae. Next base: position 390,237 of record QVRM01000525.1, read on the forward strand.
TGAAACGCGCCGGCCGGCGGTTGACCATAGCCGATTAAGGCTGCAAGGCGAAATTAAATAGATTGTCTGGTTTGTGTAAGGAACTGTAGTGTTGGGATACGCTATCTTAGGTCGTGACACAGAGGCGCCGGCCAAGGGCCTCGGCTAGAGCTAAATCCAACAAGCACGTACATCTAAACATTTGCATGGAGAGAACGGCAAGGGCAGCCTCTCTAGCGCTAAGTGCAGTGCTACGGCAGCTGAGCTGCCGAGGGTTTCACCTGCTGGTCGTTCTACTTGCGGGAGATCGTGGTAGTTGTCATAGTCGTCAACATAGTCGTATAAGTCGGCATATGTCGCACACGTGGCGAGTTCTGGTGTATTAGGCCTCGATCTGTCTAATGTCGGTGGAGACTTCAATGCCCGCATTGATGATGGGGCTACTAACGATCAGGAAGAGGTGCATGATGGAATAATCCAGTCTAAGATGTGCAAATGCACGTGAAGACTACACGTATGTGAGTCGTAACGGAAGCAGCACCATTGATTTACTGCTTCACAACCTTGTCGATGGCGACGTTATAAGCTTGGATGCTTTCGAGGTTTTCGAGTGTCAGCAGGTGTCAATATTCTTGATATTTGGAACAAAACTGCGAGGCGATCCCCACTTGGTTGCGATATGGCAACCTCTAAACGTGTAGGCCTTTTACTTTTAGCACTTGATAGCTTGATCGAGGTGGGCTATGATGTGGACACTTGCTCTAAACTGCTAGAGAGGACTATGAGAAGTGCAGTCAGGTGGAAGAGACTAAGGCAGAGGAGATCACAACAGTGGTTTTCTCAGGCATGCTATCTTGGTCACCGTGAAGTGCTCGGGCTTAGCGAGGACTATGAGAAGTGCAGTCAGGTGGAAGAGACTAAGGCAGAGGAGATCACAACAGTGGTTTTCTCAGGCATGCTATCTTAGTCACCGTGAAGTGCTCAGGCTCATACGCTAAGTGAGGGGGGGGGGGGGGTAAAGGCACTACCGCAGCTGCTAGTCGGAGGAAGATTTCAACAGTGGAACGGAGAGTGCTATTTGAATTTGCTTGCGCTCATTTGGCCATCCGCCAAGCTAACAATCCGTTTGCGAACTCACCGCGGGCTACGGCCTTTGGGGTGGTTGATCGCCAACTCCTTAGCTATTGAAGCGTACATCAAAAAAGTGTGTCTGATTGATCGCGAACTCCTTAGCTATTGGAGCGAACATCAAAAAAGTGTCCTAGCAATTCACATTTGCGTAATTGACGTAGAGCAGATATGTTGCCTTGCATGCTATTCAAAAAGAGTTGTATCTGGATTTTCGTCAAAAAATAAAATTAAAAATATTTATCCAGAAATTATAAAAACACAACATATCAAAGATTGCTCTTTTACATAATGGCTAAAGTGATGTCAGACAGACAACATTGACAGCATGAAATAATAGTAGTGAAACATCCCATGTGCGTACATAATGAACATACGTAGAAGTGTCAAACTTTTTTAATCTTTCTCTTGCCCTCTCTTTTTCCCAGTTTATTTGATTTCTTTATTGACTAATGTATCTGCTTCACTCTTTATTTGAACAGCTTTCTCTCAGTTCATCTAATATCTTTATTGACTAATTTATCTGCATCAGTCTTTATTTGAACAGCTATTGCTGCAGTTACTTATTAGTTTCATGGAGCCTATTTTACGAAACTGAGCCAATTCGTATTGACGGTGCACAGAACTCCCCGTGCCTATAGCCAGCTCTTTTGAACCCAAGAGCTTTGCGAAGCATAGTTACATTCTTGACCCGGCGTAAATGACCATGATTCCCGGGCTTTTCTTCACTGCTCCTACTGGACATACCACGACAGGCGTCTCTCACAAACTTGCAGGCAGAATGTCCGACAATGTTGACTGCCGGACATCCTAGCACGACCCTACCACCTTCTTACCAGCATCAGTCCTTTTTCGCATCAGGCATCTTAATGGCGGTACAGTCTATAGCGTGCGTTATTATGCACTCTAGATCACTCTTAAACAGGTTGCACCTTCACAATCTCTATACGAAAAAATGCAGATTCCTTGCTATCAGGAGTAAAAGCTTGTACAAGAAAATGAACCACAGTATAAACGTACTTCCGGTCGCGAGAGTACACTCTCATGAAGTTTTGGCCAACGATGTCAAAACTGTAGGTTGACATATAGTGAGAGTTTCGGTCGAGTGCAATTTTTGGTCGCATAAATACGTTGAAGCCGGCGAAATGGTCCGAGCTCGAGTTCCTCATTTCACACGACTTTAATCGTATCTACGCAGCGCTTCCTGTCAGCATACGACAAGACATACAACGACTGAAACGAATTATGCATATAGAGCATTCTGAAGCGGACGTCTGCGTTATTTCATGTCGTGTTCTGACTGTCGCACGCATCTCTCCCTTAGGCACGTCACCGCGCCAGAAGGGCACTCCCGTTGGCTCCCAGTCACATGCTGCAAAAGCTCTTGCTCTTTTAAAACTGGAAACACGCACATGCGAATTAAAGAATCAACTAAACAATACACACACCAGCAGTAAATCTAGCACATCTATTTAGGTTGAGCCAAGAGCGTCTCTAGTAATTAGCCATACATATAGAGCATAGACAAGTGGAGCACCAGTCGTGGCCGTCAAGTTGAATACATGATGTCTCTATACCCTATACTCTGAAGATAAAACAATCCGAAGAACCAAGCTCTACCCGTACATTGTACTTTTTAACCCTGTTCTAAGCACTGATAGTCTTAGAGGTATCCCTCTAAGGATTCATATAATAGATCTGAAATCGTTGCATCTTACCACTTACCGTTGCATTTCAACAGAATCTAGATCGCTATATGCATGTATGCAGCTTATCAATTTAGTAGATAAATCAACAACAGCAGACGTTCTGTCATGTTAAATATTTGCTAAATACTAGTATATTCTTTGGCCGAAGCTGGGCTGAATCGTTCTCTCCAGTTTAGTGCGTTTACTCAAACGTTAAGTATTAAAACATTGCGTTATTTATTTATTTAATTATAATAATGTATTATCTAATTATACTATTTTGTGTAACACATTAACTACTAAATTACCCTACTTAAACCTCCGTCTGCCACGCACCGCCAAAGACCGCTATATTTACGCTATTACAGATACTGCCAGGGCAAATTTACGGTGCGGTGACAGAGCTCAAGAAATAGTCTTCTAAACACCTGGATTAGTGTCGAGGTGACAGAAATGTGTATACGCCGATACATGGTGCATGGTCGTCATTCACCACTATTGCATATGCTCGTCGACCCTGCCAATCGACCGTCATCGAGCTCACACAGCTCAATAACGACCGATGGTGCCGAGACACCGAGTGACTTACCTTGGGCCAGGTAACCACAACGACCACAGCGGCCACTGCGGTGAGTGAGAGCACCACCACAAAGGCAGTGCCGATTATGTACTTTTGTACCATGCAGAAAAAGCCATCGAGAAGCAGCAGCACCACCACCAGGAAGACGACAAGACGACGGCAGCAGCATAGGGTCCGTAGATGTCGGTCGAGTCCGTTCGGCGAACATAGGCCAAAGTGGTCGTCATGTGAGACGGACAACAAGTGAAGAGAACATTTTACTCTAATCCTAGAACAAGAACACTAGAAACACTGGCATTGTGGCCTAATGCCATGAAAACCGTTGGGGCAATGCGAGTTAAAGAAACAGCCAGGTTTCTCGGAGAGTTCTCTCGCTAAAAGTTATCCGCGTAGAGGACGTTACTAGGGATAGCCACAAAACTGATTGTTGTTTAAAAACAACTTTTGTTGCGACTGAAATCGGAAACGCTCAAACGAAATAAATACACGTTGTTATTGTAATGTCTGTATTAAATTAGGCGGTGCAGGGAGGCACGAGATGAAATCAGTAGACAAACACTTCCAAACAACTGTTACTTACTTCAGCATAGCCTGCATGCAGTTTATATAAAGGGTTACGCACAGAAAATGCAAATTGACGCCGAATTTCCTACCTTTGAACGTATACATCTGTTGATACCACGTAACGATCTTTCCTCTGGTGACGCATTTTTGCTGCCGCTGGTTGTTTCCTCCGACATGAGGCTGATTGAAGTTTGGGCCTTCGACAGCAGCTCGCCGGCAGATTTGCTGACCGCAATGCCAATGTGGCAGCGGCTGAAGTTAGCGATACTGCGATTGTACTGTGCTTCGGCAGGTGCAAGTTGGCAGCAGTAGAACCCACACGCCACGCTCGTCGACAATTCGTTGTCTACAGCGAATTGAAGCGGAGATGCAGTGGAGAAGCTATTTACTACTAGGAACTCGGCGCAGTCTGTACAACGGATATATCAATCATCAACAACACAACCCCGTCGAAAGGGAAACTATACGATATACCGTACACAGGCTTTTTTCGATATATATATATATATATATATATATGTATATATAAATATAAATATATATGTATACATACATATATTCATCCTCTTCTATGTCTTCAAAAAGAGGCTTGACTTAACTATACAAGGTGACGCTCTAAAGACGTGCTTCTATGAAGTCTTTCTAGGAAGGCAGTTGCAGAAGGTGTTCTGGAGTCGGATTCTCTTATCGTATCAAAAAGCGTAGTAGTCTCTTTTATGTGATGTACGACAATAATCAAACCCAGCGGCCAGCTTCAAACTGCAAAACAAAGTTGAACTTTTAGAACCACTCGCTCCCTCCGTTGTAATGAATCGACCTGTAAGAGCGACAACTTTTGCCTCCTTTTCTACAAATACGTTAATGTAAGAACATTTAAATCATTATTTTAATCACTTAAGGGTTACTACTCATCTTATTATTGTGACTAATGCTATATTTCTACTATACACTGCTTACGCAATTACCTAAATAGCGGATTATAGTACAAAGTGCTCCTAGGGTTGGAAGCAACATGTGCTTCCAACCCTAGGAGCCGTGTGCCATCATCACCTTCAATGGCTAGAAATTTCTCCACTCTTTGGTATGTTATCGTAATTTATTTTGCTATAATAGAACTCTAAGAGGTAAAACTAGTGCATGAATGATCTACGTTTGTATGAAACAGCCTGTTAAAGCCCCGACAAAAGCGTAAAAATCGATCAACTTTAACAGTCGGCACACGACGAAAGCGCAATAATTTTATATTTTTTAATTTTTTTAACTGTGCGCTTTCCTCCGTTTTAAGATACTCTAAAATGTGCCTGCTGCGATGTGTTACGCTTAGGAACCCGTGTGGTCTGAAAATGCGTTTTTTTTTTGAAGGACTAGTTGGAAAATGCAGTAAACACACGCGGACACTATCGCAGGGAACTCGTCTGTAAGCGTGGGCCGGTAGTGTGGGGCTCCAACCCATTAAAAAACAGTCATGTCAAAATCCCCGCAACCGATCGGGAACTGCATAAGCATAACTTTAAGCGATCAAAGGCGGAGGGTATTTTAGGAATTTAGCTATCCCGGGATGCCCCGCTGGATGATGTCATGTAATAACGGTTTTTCTTCTCTTTGGCGCGCAGGATGTTCTGCATAGTGTGAGCAATGCTGTTTTTAATTCTAGTGCTTGCGGAATGTAGATGTGGTTTTCCCAATTCTAAACAAGTATGACTGGAAATCACCGTGTTCGGCGAGGACCTGAATCATGCAGAACGACAACTCGGTACACCCAGGCCCTGATATCCGGGACTAGAGTTCTTACTTGGTACCCGGGCGCTCCGTTCCGAATGAAGCCCCATCCAGCCAGCCAAATGTCGAGGGTTACATTACTTTCGTCCGCTTTCTTCTTTTCCCGGTCTTCCCACAAGCGCTAATTTGCCTTTAAGTCCCAGGGGACTGTACTAGCCAGAACTAGAACGGCCGCTGTGCTAACTGTTCTATAGGCAATTGTGATCTGCAGAGCAACCACTCTTTGGGCTTTGCGTAGCGTTGCCCAGTTGCCGTGGCTGTAGATAGTGCGGTTGACGGCCACACCCGGGCTGCAACAGAAACTATGGACTTAGCCACCGACATAATAAGATGCCTTCCTGACTCCCGTGGGCCATAGTTGTTTGACATAAGCCGGGCTATTTTGTGCAACCTCTAACCAAAACAACCTCTTTAAAAATGTTTTTAAAAAAAAATTCTAGCCGGGCTATCTTGTGTGAGTTTTTAGTTGACTTTTCTGCTGCAAGACCAGAAGTATGTGGGGTGTGCCGCCCCGTAGTCATTTGCGCAGGTGCAAGGCAACTGGCGGTTTAACAACCTTAATCTCCTGATCGTCTAAAGTTAGTTTCAAAAACGGCCTCTTCCTTGGCCCAATTAGGAGGATGCCCTCACTTTTATTCGGCGCCAGTGTCAGGCCAACCCCGCCTTATCCAGCTAGCGATCACCGCCAGGGCGTCGTTGGCCCTTAGTTCTGGGTGATAGGGTAAGCGGGACTGGACCACCACTGCAAGGTCGTCTGCGTATGCCAGCAGTTCACATTGTATGCCAGCTTTCATAGAAGGGGTCCTAGAATTAAGCCCCGACCGTCATGTCGGAACCCCCACTGACTCTGCTCCTCCCGCTCAGGTATGACGAGATTGCGCGGCGCAGGTAGGGCCAGACTCTGTTCTTGAGTAGTGTGTTTAAGATTCTTCTTCAGAGCAGGCTGTTGAATGCGTTTTTAACGTCCATCAGAACAACCAGTAGCAAGGCTGCTTCTAGCTCAAGACGCGGATTGGCGCAGGGCTTCCGCCTTAGTAACCACCTGCTCTATTGCCAATAGGACTGATCTGCCCTTTCAGAACTCAAATTGTGTCGGCGAGAGGAGACCGTGCTCTTCTGCAAAGCATCTCACGCGGGACTCTACTATTTATTCTATGCCTTTGGCCCGCGTGCTAGGTAGATTGGCCTTTATGAGTTAATCTCATTCGGAATGAGTACCAGACCTGCTTTCTTTCAGGCCATGGGGAGACACCCGCTACAAAGTATTCGTAAAGCTACATTAGCCACCACATCCGGGAACTCCTTAAGGAGCACTTTCGTGGACGAGACCGGGCTGCCACCCGGGCCTGATACCCTACAGGCCTTTACCAGGAGACCAGGACCTGGATAGGCACCGATGGTGTTTCTGCTCAGACAGTCCAACGTCCGGCGGGCAGATAATTGTCTACTGGATTGGATCGTGAACTGCCTTAAAATGACTTAAGCATGCCGAACAACTGGCCGCCGCGACCTAGTCTGGTGACATAAACACCCGTAAAAAAGATATACGATGTAATTAAAGCGCTGTTTACCCCGACACAAACAGAAGACTTATTTGAAGACCCTGTACGCTTGCGATCTTAGGTCTCAGGTGGCTCACGAGCGTTACGGACCGAAAACCCATAATGACTAGACGACAAACTGAAATTCGACGCTGGGTCTCGTCAACCACACAGACGGAACAACTCGCTGGGTAACTACAATCAGATACGATAACTCAACCGATACCCTTTAACTGACTACCGAACCAACCACTTCGAACCGACCCTGGCCACCCTTTTTATATCGCGGACTATTTTCCGAATGTGGTGGAAATTGAATCTAAGCTAAAACTGGCATATTGCATTCCCCGCTCTCTTAGAGGCCATGTTGCAGTAGAAGTATCTAAAAATATAAATTATGTGTGCTCGTCGGCTACACCAGAATATTAGGAAAGACTATTTGGCTGGAAAGCTGGCTCCGCATCTCCGTGGTGCAGACGAAATTCTGCCCACACGCTCTTGTCTACTGACCAGATGGTTCCAGAGGATCCATTAACCATCGAAAGCCTCATAGCTAAGCACCTCGAACACCCTCTCCCAGACACACCAGCGACCAGCCCACCAGGGTCTAGAATCTGTGTTACCCCAGCGGAGATCCGCAATGCAATTAGAAGTTTCCCAAATTGGTCCAGCCCAGGGGCCCTGATGAACTTCGCCCTTGCCACTTAAAGGATCTTATTGGCGGCCAGGATGACAACAGTAATCCTTTGTTGCTTGCTATGTGTCTTTTTGTTGCTCTAGCAATTAACGGAGAACTACCAGATTTCATATCGCCAATATGTCACGGAGCTTCTCTGATTGCTCTTTTGAAGAAGGACGGTGGAAGAAGGCCAATATCAGATTGCGACTGTGGCCAGCATCAGATTGCGATCGTAGTCTTTAGACGATGGACTACTTGCAGGCCATTTGGCTGCTGTCGTAGCCTGTTTGTAGCCTGCTGCATATACGAGGTGTGTGTTGTTTGGTACTCATGTCTCTCACTTATGCCGACAAGCTCGGCCATTTTGAATGTTCACTTAATTGTTGACAGCTGCTTTGCTTGCACGTGTTTTGGATCGTCTTCGATTTTTACCTATTCAAAAAAATGGATCAAAGAACCTGTATCAAATTTTGTGTGAAAAACGAAATTAAGTGCGCGGATGCATTCCGAATGTTGACTGTGGCATACGGAGAAGCTACCTTGGACCGAAGCAACGTTTATCGGTGGTACAAAATGTTCTCAGAAGGCCGAGAAGATGTGAACGACGAAGAGCGTGCCGGACGCCCGAGCACTTCAACAACAGACGAAAAAATTAATGAAGTGGAGAAAATGGTATTGGCCAATCGTCGAATCACCGTTAGAGAAGTTGCTGAGGACCTAAACATATCGATTGGCTCGTGACATTCGATTTTTATCAATGATTTGGGCATGAGACGGGTCGCCGCGAAATTCGTACCAAAATTGCTCAATTGCGACCAAAAACAGCATCGCATGAACATTGCTAATGAGATGTTGGACTCTGTCCGCGACGACCCAAATTTGCTCCAGAGGGTCATAACTGGTGACGAATCGTGGGTTTATGGTTATGACGTGGAAACCAAAGCTCAATCATCTCAATGGAAGCTGCCGCACGAACCAAGACCGAAAAAAGCGCGCCAAGTTCGGTCGAATGTGAAAGTTTTGCTGACAGTTTTCTTCGATTGCAGGGGCGTGGTGCATCATGAGTTCTTGCCACAGGGTAGAACGGTCAATAAGGAATATTACCTGCAAGTTATGCGCAATTTGCGCGAAGCAATCCGCCAGAAACGCCCGGATTTGTGGAAGAACAAAAATTGGCTTTTGCACCACGATAACGCCCCTGCTCACACATCGTTGCTTGTGCGCGAGTTTTTGGCCAAAAACAACACACTTATGATGCCGCAGCCACCGTATTCCCCAGATCTGGCCCCCTTTGACTTTTTCTTGTTCCCTAAACTGAAAAGGCCCATGAAAGGACGACGTTACGCTACGCTTGATGAGATAAAGACGGCATCGAAGGAGGAGCTGAACAAGATAAAAAAAAATGTTTTTTTGAAGTGCTTCGAAGATTGGAAAAACCGTTGGCACAAGTGTATAATATCTCATGGGGATTACTTTGAAGGGGACAAAATAGATATTCATGAATAAATGAATAATTTTTGAACACACAAAAGTCGCGATACTTTTTGAACACACCTCGTAGGACATCCAGGATTTCATGCCTGTATCGGGCTTAAAGCTCACCGACAATAAATGTGGATTCCTTGTTTTATAGCAGGGCAACAGAGAGGAAACGGCTGCCTCAGGTAGTACGGGCAAAACTACCCAATATCAAGCGGCTAACAGAGAAAAACGTCGATTTGCTGGGCGCACCATAACTGACGCAGGAGTTGTGAGTGCTCTCCAGAAGAAACTTACAGATACGAAACGGTGGTGCAGTAGATTAAAATATTTAGGCGCGTACTCTTGTACGATGTTCTCCCACGTACAGGAGAGATGACTTTACGTTTTCGACGAGCTCCTCCGAACGACACTTGAGTGCATACTTAATGCACGCTTAGTGTTACTTGAGCTCGATTAACATCTAATCGTTTCCAGCGGCCCGGAAGGTACATCGGAGGTGATCGGACGGGCTTTGCGTATTAGCCTGGACAAATTTGAAGCGCGATGGAAGGCTGCTCTGCCGGCCTCTCCAACGCAAGAATCTCTCGACCGCATTGTCGTGGAGCGGAAACAGGCTTCGCGCCTATCTCAGGCGCAAACCACGGCTCTGACAAGGCTAGACTGCGAGCTTGCTGCGAGCTTGCTTGGATCAGATGAGTGGCAAGTGGCTTCAGGCCCTTGCCCTGCCGCAACTAGCTACAATGCTGTACAATAGCTTACTCCGCATCGTGTCTGTTCTGCGGCTGGGGAAGGCGGTCTGTGCCGCTCATCTTTGCAACCGGTGTCGGTTCCCCGTAACATTAGGGAAACACGCTCTATCGTGCCGATACAGCGCCGGCCGCCACCCAATACATTACGTAATAAACTATGTTGTCTGCCGTGCACTGCATAGTGCACTGGTGCCGGCCATAAAAGAGCCCCTAGGCCTTAGCGTCAATAGTGGGTTTACGACCGGATGGTAAGAAACTAAACCTTTTGGAGAGAGGTTTCCTGCTTGTATGGTTCGTTACCGTGTCGTGTACATTAGCCAGGAGCTACGCTGCTCGAACTGCAGCCAGATAGGTGATGCCTCTGCTTGTCTTGCGGAGGAGCATAATGGAGAACTACAGAGAACTTAGTATGCAGTTTATCGTCCAACCAATCTCCATGGAAACTTGTGGATTCATAGGCCAAGAAACGTCAGCAATTTTTAACGAGCTTAGAAAAAGATTAAACGCGGTCATAAAGGGTCGTCCTCGTTCTGAAGAGTACCTACTGCAGCGCGTATCGATCGAGCTTCGGCGGGGAAACGCGGCGTCAGTCGAAGGGTCGCTTCCCTCTGTCGTAGGGCTCCCTGAGATCCCGTAGAAAACTGTTGTTCTAAATACTATTTTGATTAAACAACAAGTTAAGTTTGTACAAAAAATTGAACTTTACCGTCCGAACTCTGATGTTGAAAAATGATATGCTACTGGATAAAAATCAGCTGTTAGAAAGGAAACTGGATACGCTGTTGGCACATCTGAGAGTCACTCATTCAGCCCACAGTAGATCGCAATCAAGAAGGCGTCTACAATTTCCAATCCAATCCTCGCACTACGTCAAATCGTTCACATACGACTGTCTGCGACAAGGAAAACCAAAACCGCAGACGCGTTCTAGTAGTCCAAAATCGAAAGGAGCGAGGACCAAACGCTTTGCCCAGTGTTTCTGTACAACTTCGCACGGGACGCATTTTTGTGTCAGAACAAGGATATTATTATTATTATTATTGGACGCAGGCAAGCCTGGATATTATTATTATTATTATTGGACGCACGCAAGCCTACCGGTCCGGCTGGGTGGAATGGGCATTCGCTCGGCCACGTATCTTGCTTTGCCCGCCTTCCTGGCCTGGTCACATAGCTGCGCCTCCGCAGTGGCCATTACTGCCGGCGGATCCATCAGCCACCAACAAGACGCCGTTCGGCTCTGGGACGCGCCTCAATCTAGTCGTCCTCTGAGGTACAGGCCACTAGACAGAAGGGGTGAGACCAAATCGCCACTCAGGCTACCCATTTAACTCTTTTGTCGGCCTGCGAGTTAGATGTGGACAATATTAGACTGAAAGCGGTCTCATCCGACGCCGCTGGAGCGTGGCTCGACGTGTTTCCCTCCGAGCTCGTAGGCAGTAAGCTGGCCGACGACCAGTTCCGTGCCGCTAGTGGTCTTAGACTTGGCATTGCCATGTTTGAGGAAGATGAATGTCCATGCGGTGGAACAGTGTATGAGCGCGGCCTGCACCGGCTTAGCTGCACTAAGCTGGCGGGGCTTACGTAGGGCCGCCACGATGCCAGCAATGACGTCCTCGGGCGCGCTTTTAGGCAAGCCGGCTACCGCGTCACGCTGGAGCCTGGCGGATTGCAGAGGGACGACAGGCGTCGACCGGATGGCTTTACCAGCCGGGACTGGGATCGTATCGGCCGCTGGCGTGAGACGTCACTGTTTCTGACACGTACGCCCCCGGATATTGTGCATTAGCCAGCGCGGGCGTCGGCCACGTCACTCACCAAGGGGAGATGCACAAAAGGCGCCTATACGCGCATCTTCTTGAGGACCATCTGGTAATGGCGTTTGGTCTCGAGTCATCTGGCGTTTGGGGCAAGGATACACCCAAACTGACGAAAGCGCTTGGAAGAAGCTCTTTAAGGCTACAGCGGAGCCAAGATCAACCGCGTTCCTCCGACAGAGGGTATCATTGGAGCTCCAGAGAGGCAACGCCAAGATGATGCTGAGTGGTCGGCGACACTCAAGCAATAACAATGATGTTATATAATTAATATGTTAGTGTTGTGATACATGTAATAATAATAATAATAATAATAATAATAATAATAATAATAATAAATATTATTATTATTAACCGAGGTATTATTACCTTAACTGTGTCATGCTTGCAAAGCTAGATGATGAAATCTGACCTGAAACTGGTTCGTTTACTCAACAAATTTTCAGACGTCTTACTGATGATAATACCGCGGCCACAATGCTTTGCGCCGCTGCAAATTCAAGCCGATTTTTTATGACTCAAGGTCGAATCAGTACAGTAAGGCCAAACGATAATACATCAAACTAACCCGCTATCAAGATAAACGCCAATGCCGAACGCTAATCTTTATAACCATTCTGGTCTACTCTTTCACTATGGAACACATTTTGTACACAAAGGGAGCACACTGGGAACACTGATAGCCATAAACACTACAAATATATATATATATATATATATATATATAGCAGGGTCTATTAGAACCGTATGCACTTATTTTAAGGTTTGGTAATACTCGGCAAGAAAATAGTTTCTCCCAATAGAAAGAGTAGAGTTTATTATTAGGAGTGAAAATGAAATTTGTAAGAGTAGTCATTCTGTCATTTTTCTCCTACATAGTTGTGCAAAATTTACGTTGGCGAGTGAACCAGTCAACGCATGAAGGAACCGCATACTCTGAATGTCACGCAGCGCATTCTAGCGCAATAAAGGCAATTAGCCTTGTTAAGGAAAGTCATAAAAAGTCGATATGTTGTTATGTTTTACGTCGAAGCTTTCACGTTCTGAACCGAAATTACCATTACGCCCAAAAATTGTTTTCCTCAAGCAACAACAAATTTAGTGTACAAAAAAAATAAGTAAAAATGAGTCAACACAAAGTTGTATTACGGTCTACAGTTCGCGATGAAATGACACGTTGTCTTAAGAACCCAACACTTCGTTTTCTCTAGCAGTTGAATAGTTGTCTTTGTCGGCTTGTCTTAAGTCGCTTTGGCACCTTGAATGACTCGAAATCGGAGACAATGGCAAACAGACTGGCATGATTGATTGTGCTCGGAACACCAAAAAATAGGGCACTCTGGTGACGACGAAGTTGGATGTTAACATCAAACGTAGCGTGTAGTGTGCTGTGGATTTGCCTAACGTTTCTTCATTGTCCCTGCTTTGGTAGCTTGTACCACGAATGGAAAAAAAGGATGCGTAAAACAAAATTTTGAAAAGCTCGAAAAGGTACGAATCAATATCAATCAACCAATATCAAGTGTTGCTGACTTGAGTTCGGAAGGGGGCCATCGAGTCATTACGAGCCTACCACGAAGCAATTTTAATGGACCTTGTACCAACCTAGGTTGATGCAGAAAGGAGGATTGTCGCTGCTAAGAGGTATGTATGCTAGTATACAGCGAGTCGTAGAAAAACGAACACTTATTGACAAAAATAATCGCGAAAAATAGTTGCTTTGCCGAACCTCCAAACATCTGAAAGTTGGCAATCAACGCAGACTTCCCGTACTATTGTTTATTTTGCTCATAACCAACATGCAGATGTATAGACACAACGTAGATGACGCAGGAATTTATTTCGCACTAAGGCTAAACGGAAGGAAAATGGCAGCAGATAATTACAAGGCAGGCAATAATGTATTTCATATTTATCACTACTGCCTGTTGTGCGTGTTCTGACTTCGAAAAAGCATAAGTTATTTAAACGATCTTAAGGTTGTTTCATGCCAAAATGCAAGCCACGGGCAGCTTGGCACAAATCGGCCTTCAATCTCACAACGTCACATCCGACTGGTCGGCCCAACCAGTCAAATCGAGTTGTTTGCAAAACGCGGCTAGAGAAGCAGGGCCTGCGAATTTCATGTCGAAATTTTTGAATACAGATGTTAGTCTGTCCATGTAGGCGACTGATATGTTATTTAGAGATTTTACACTACGTCTTATTATTGTCTGATCTGTGTCATGTCAGGCGACACAGCTAATTGCCCACCGATCAAATCGTGCAGCAGCCAGCACAAACACTCAGCAATCGTAGAAATCTCGGTTTTTTAAAGTGACTAACTAGTACAAGTTTTATTCGAATACCGAACAAAGGAATAGGGCTGGTTTATAGTGGCTTGGAGACTTCATACTAGTCACGGTTAGCCGCGGTGATCGTCAGACACTCTGGAAACCTTTCATAGCAAATTTTTTTTTTTTGCTATGAAAAGTTTCCAGCATGCAACAGAGGAGCAACTTCAGAGCTGCTCCTCTGTAGGCTATAGAGCTAGCACTTGCAGGCGCAGTTGGCTTTCTGCGTAGAGTCCCAAATGCATGCCGCGTTCAGTTTCCAGTTACCTCTCTAGGTAGCGGGAATGCACGATGCACATGCGTCACAGTGCCTACCTGATTAGTGTGGAACTCACACAAACCCCAATAAACATGGATTTCTCCCTATCCTCCCAGTCGGCAATCCTTGGCATTTTGAAACCGTGGGAGAGATGCGCCTGCTTTTCTCCTTGACTCACCCATGCGTCCGCCTATCTTTATTTATGTGTAGCTAATGCTTGTATGGAACTCTTCGTCGGGAGGCATGCTGCTTTCCTAGATGATTGCTTCTACCAGTCAGAGATCAGAATAATTTTTTAAAGAGAATATAATTTTCGCTCATTTTCGCTTTGACCTATTTCCTAGATAATCGTATACTAGAGTTGTTGTTGAATCAGACAATTGTTGCATATAGATACCGTTCCCAGGAGGCGCCGATCATGCCAAATGTCCACTTCCTTATGTGCTTCACAAGCACTATTTTTTTGCAAAGCGTTCCTCACACTGTGTGTCCGGCTATCGGTGTTCGTTTTTTAAGGGCTACTGTTATCTCGGCCCTCATGAATTGCTGAGGCAGTACACAACCACCGGTCAGCTCTTTCTGACAGTCTTCGTTTATTAGCCATTACGGGAGAGGTTCCTCCGGTGAAAGGGGAAGTCTAAAGTGGAGAACGCCTCTGACCTAATTAATGCGAGCCTATTATTTAGTCGCTATAAAATGTAGATCGCTGCAATCAAAATTCTACAGGCAATTCAAACCACAATGGCAATGTAAACCACAACACAGGCAACGGTTAAAGCAAAAAGGTGGGCCTTATTATAATACACAAGACGAACTCTAAACATGGTTTAGTGCAATACCCAACACAAAGGGTCATATTGACTGTGGATATATATGCATCATGGGCTCGTCTTATTTAGGAGTGAGGATGCAATTTGTAAAAGTAGTAATTCTGCTTTTTTCTCCTACGCAGTTATGCAAATTCTACGTTTGCGGGAGAACCAAAGTACGCACAAGGAGCCAATCATACCGGCGTGTTCGGCAGAAAATTCTACATAACCTGATAAACGAGCCGACGATCAAAGAAAAATGACTCGCTATTAATTCTGCCATATTCTCCATAAACATGTTATCCCCCCACTCCACGCCTACTCTCAACCCATTTTGTATTTTCCAGGTATGTTGGTCTATCCGCTTATATCCTTACGTATTCAACTAATCGCACGTAGCAATAGAGGCCGACATAAGCATAAGCACTCAGGGACTTTCGTGGCCATAACTGTAGAATCAGACCAATTAGCCTAAAGGCTGCGGTCTTCTGGCAAGTATGCCTTGCACCAATTCAAGATGAGAAAGCCGTTAGGTGAGGTGTAATTTTTGACACCAGTAGTCTGCTATGGTCAGTTCAAAAAGCTCTAGAAATATTGTTGTAGTGTTTTCCGTCCTTATTCATAAGAGCAGTCTTAGTGAGGTTTAAAAGTCGTCTTTCCATAAAGGTGTGGGGATACGCGCCCTTCTCGAGAAATTGTTTTTTCTCTCTCCGCTTATCTCCCTACGTATTCAACATTCGTTACAATATCTGCCTGGGCTAACTCTGGTAGTTGAATGGGTATACAGCAGTCCGCATATTATTGTTTTTTCGACATCAAAGAAGTGCTGAAACGACATCTCGCCTGACAAGTGTTTTCAGTATCCGCAGGCTATGACGTCCCTGTCAACTCCTCAATTACACAAACAAATTCTCACGAACCAGTCTTGAACGCGTTGAGGGAGAGTTTATCTTGCTGATAATGTACTGACTATCTTTGTGCAGTTCAGAAAACTGCGCACTTCGGGATTGAGATGTGAACACTTTGTTCACCTTTGTCCACATGGTTACTGACTCTAGTGGTACTAGAGGTTATCTAGTAGTAGAGGATTTTTGTGTTGAAAGATGTTTGCGACCGATTTGCTATAAAGTAAGTTGTAGCACAAAGTACTATATGTATATTAGGGTAGCATTAGATAATGCACTTTCGGGCTGACCCCCCGACCAACATTTAACGTCTACAGATTTGCTTGCGCATTACTTCGCAGGACGGACTCCATAAATACAAACGTGCAAAGCGGCGGGGATCAAACCCATGCGCCTAGATCTCTCCTCCGGTCGCAACGTGCACGCGAACCCACCATGCCACCGGAAAGAACTTCGCATGGATGACCTTACATCAGCAAGAGAACGTGCAGTTGTTTTTAGCGGCTCAACATCCCTTCAGGGGGGGGCTGGCTCCAAGCACTGCCCTCCCGCCAGCTTGGCACCATGCTGGACCCCAACTCTTTGCGCATAATGTCCGCCTTTAGGATAGGCGCGCCCGTCTGCCAGCGTTTCTCATGTCTGCCATGCCGCCAACCTGTTGACTCTGACGGCCTACACACGCTAAGCTGTTTGAAAAGCCCCGGCAGACTTACAGACACGCGGAACTCAACGCCATAGTAAGAAGAGCTCTTAGAAGGGCAGAGATACCATCCACACCCGAGCCGAAAGGTCTTTATGGTAGTAGTGAGCTGCGACCTGACCGGGTCACCATTCCGCTATGGTCACATGGCAAAAGCCTTGCATGGGATGTAATAGGTTTATGCGGCTTTGGCGTATCTACGCCACAGCCCAGTAGAATCAGAATGGGTTGCAGAACGCGCGGACTCTGAAAAACGAGGAAAGTATCGCGAGCTGTCAAGGAGGTACCACTTTGTACCCATTGCATTGGAGACACTTGGCCCGTGTCTCGCATCCAATGGTCAGGTACAGCGAAAATTCTGAAGAACATTAGAAAGCGTTTAGAAGATATCGCACGTGATCGACGCAAAGCCATGTTTTTGAGACTGGTGATGTCTTTGGACGTCTGTAGGGGGACCGTGGCTTCAATCATAGATTCCATGAATTGAGGAAACGAGCAGAGCCATGAACCTGGCTTAAACGTTCATACCTCACAAATGTAAAACCTGAACATTACAGTAAATAATAATAATAATAATAATAATAACCCTCATCATCATCGCGCTTTTGGCACATAATCGTTCCGTTATACGATGTATTAATACCTTAACTGTGTCATGCTTGCAAAGCTAGACGGTGAAATCTGATCTGAAACTGACTCAACAAAAGTCTTACTGATGACACCAGTACACTAAAGCCAAACGATAATACATCAAACTTACCCGTTACTAAGGTATATGGTTATAACGATTAGCGTAGGGTACGTTGATCGTTATAACCATTCAGGTTTACTCTACCACATTTTACCACTATGGAACACATAAAGGGGGGGGGGCACGCTGGGAACATTGATAGCCATAAGCACTACATAAATAGTGCAGAAGACTACCAAAGAGGCTACCAAAGAGGTGCAGGTATTTATTTATGATACTAGCTTATGGACTGCCAGCCCTAAACAACGCATCGCAATAATAGAAGACCATAAAGTAAGACCAGGTACGCAGCCGGAGTGGTCACAATGTAACAGTGCAAATGGCCAGGTATAAGATTCGCAATATGTTTTCTATCATCCGGGCACGAAGCTGCCTACCAGACGCTAGACTCTCTCACAGGACGGATTACAAAATGGCATTCCTCTATCCAACAAGACATGCGGGATTATAGTCAGGGATAGAGCTGATTGAAGGAGAACGGCAGAGACGCCTTTCCCACGGCTTCGAAGTAATGCCAAAGTAATACCGAGTCTGGGGGGTGGGGAGTAATCCGGGTTTAGTGGGTTTGCGAGTCTCACACTAGTCACACAGGCTACTAGTGGCGCATGTGCATCCTGCATTCCCGAATCCTCTCAGAAAAAAAAGACGCTAGACCTGGGCATGCATACCCACTCTGTGAAGTGTGGTATGAAATAGAAACTGGAGAGCACGTAGAATAAGAGTGCAACACGCCCCTACGTCGGGGGTGGCGACGATGCTTTACCGACAACTATGCACATCAGCTATTTGTTACTATCTTTATTGTGGTTGTTGTTGGCGTTGATGTTGTGGTTGTTGTTATTGATTATGCTTAATTCATTTTATTGCGCCAATTAGGACTGCCGGACTGCTTTCAACAGATCAGATTAACCCAAAAGACGCAAATACTAGAGAATGTTTATTGAAAAAGAAAGCACCCCGAAGACCCTATGGATCCAGCGTACCCTGAGGCGCCGACGCCGGCACCCCCAGCATCTGAAATTGATGTCAAGACCGAGGAGATTCGAATCGCCATTAGAAGTTTTCCAAGCAGTTCTAGTGGCGGTCCGGAGGGTCTTCGCCCTCGGCATCTGAAAGATCTCATAAATAGTTGCCAGAATGATAGCAACCCTCTGTTGCAAGCGTTACGTAACTTCGCTATTTTAGCGGTCAACGGGCGACTTCCAGAATTCGCGCTATCCACTTTTTGCGGCGCAACATTAATCGCTTTACGAAAAAAGGACGGGTGTATTTGTCCAATTGCCGTAGGGCTCACCCTGCATCGACTCGTCGATAGTTTTAATGAAAAAGTTAGTGACTCCTATGCAACTAGGATGCAGAATAAATGGAGGAGCAGAAGCGACTGTGCATGCGGCCTCCGCTTTCATAGAGGACTAGGAAAAGCTTTAGTCAAGCTCGACCTTTAAAACGTCTTTAACGTGCTTCGTCGAAATAACTTATTCAATGTTGTGAGAAGATCGATATTAACCCAGCTGTTTACCAGATTATAAACTGCCCGCTAATTTTTCGTGGCAAGGGGAGACGCTCAAGTCAATGTGTGGGGTACAACAAGGCGACCCGTATAGTCCAGCTCTCTTCTGTATCGCTATCGCTGAACTACAGGTAAAGCTTCGGTCGAGTTTCGACCGTGGTATCTTGATGACCCAATTTTGGCAGGAGAACTGGAAACGATCTAAGCAGACATCAAGACATCAAGACGGTGCTGGAATTTCAAGCGTGCCCCTGCTTAACATTCAACGCAAACAAATGCGAGCCCTTTCTACTCTCAGAGGAGCACCGCAATAAGTATATTTCAAGTTTGCGGGCAATACTGCCGACGTTGGATTAGCAGCCGAGGGCAATATCGAGCTTCTGGGAGTCCCCTTACCGATGCGGCGCTGGAGGGTGTACTGCGCAAGAAATTTGTTTAGCAGCAGACTTCAAACTCTACATGCCCACCGGGCGTTATGCCTTTTGCGACAAATTATCTCCACTCCTCGCCCGACGTACATTTTGCGTTGTTCACCTTCTTTTAAAAGGACCGACCTTCCCGACAATTTCGACGGCACTCTACGTACGAGACTAGAACGACTACTCAACGTTTACCTGGGTCCTGCATCTTGGGCTCTGGTATCACTTCCTGTGAGCGCGGGGTGCTTGGGAATTCGCCGTGCTAGGGTCTTGTCATTATCTTGTTACTTATTTTTAGGATATAATAGTTTCAATTGAAGTTGAGGACACCCCAGTTTAGCTGGCCAGCTGGGTCTCCGATGAGGCCCTAGAGGAGTTTAGAGTTTGCTGGGGAGAGCCCCACGAGCGAAGGACTCAGTGAGCGCTAGACATCTTGTTGGTAAAAACAGAGGCAAGGCTCGCTTTTAACACAAACCCTAGACTTTAATGGAAATGCTCTCCTGAAGGCTTATTTAATCCAATGAGCAAAAAGTGGCTACAAGTTTTCCCTTCGCCGCAACTGGGGACGATGCTGGACAATAACACACTCCGTATAGTCTTGGGTCTGCGGCTTGGGGAGGCTGTTTGCGCAGAGCAGGGCTGTAGCTTAGGCCGGTCCAAAGTTACCGCTACAGCGGAACATGCGCTGCCCTGCCGTTTCAGTGCCAGTCGTCATCCAAGACATTTTGTCATCACGATGTCGCACACCGTGCTCTGCAGAGCGCCCAGACTTCTTTAGTGAAAGAGCCCCTCGGCATGTGCGCCAACAGCCTCCTACGCTCAGATGGAAAAATCCTGACACCGTGGAATCGGGGTTGTCTGCTAGTATGGGACGCGACGATTAATATGTACGCTTGCCAGCAGTTAGTTACATTGCGCGCACAAGTCGGGAAGCTGGCGCGAGCGCACGTCTTGCTGAAAGTTGCGCAAATTGTCGAAGAACGGCGAGCTCTCGCCGCAATACATAATTCAGCCTACTAACTATTATATGGCTAATCGATCGGATTGTCGTGCTCTAGTTCTGAGTGCGATCCCATTGAAAAATAGGCTTATACGCCAGACGTGTATCAACCAATACTTGAGCAAAATTCTGGACATTATAGTGAAACAATTGAAACGCAATTTGTATTTGTTTTTACTTCTTACTTATTGTGCTACCCAGACCCTGTTTAACTGTCGTAGACCAGTTTTCACCTTCGATCTCTGTTTGTATGACAGAATGCGCGTAGCAATGATGCACGCGCACTGGAACCTCATCTCATTGTAGCAATGTTGTTAAAAGTGAGTCGTATGTCCCTGAACTTGCTGATGGGATTGCTTTTCAAACAAATACTCAGCAATTACTGCGTAAGCTTTCATCCGTCTTGGCAGCGCCGACGCGACTTTGGAGACTTGCAGAGCTTCACCGAGTCCTAGCTTTTAAACGGCCTACAATCAAAGTATATAAAAAACAAAATAAATAACAATAAAACATAAAATTTGCTTTGCAATGATCGCAAAGAGTAATTGTTTCTCCCCCAAACAATCAAAGCAATGCTAAGAGTTCTATATGGACAGACACCTTGGTTTGCACAGATATTGCTTTTCTACCAAAATGAGCCACGATGAAAAAAATGTCGGTCTTAGGTTTCGGAACGTTTAGAAAGGCGACCAAGTTATGTCCAATTAAAAGAGTTTGCGACTGTTCCGACCTATGTTGTCTCTCACTCTTCGAATTTGTTGCTTTAGAGTGATGTAAAGCACACTAGATCAAAGTAATTCTGCGAATTACGTCGTTAGCGAATTAATGTAATTCAATTTATTATAACTCTCAGTTAGTGCGGAATGTCACCTTTAGCCCACTCACCAACAATCTATCATATGTTTGTACCGATTCCACAAAACGGATCTGCAGAAACAAGTATAGTTGATCGTCATGCTCTGAAAATATATATATATATATATATATATATATATATATATATATATATTATAAAAACACACACATATATATATATATATATATATATATATATAGAGGTAACTGGTAAAATGCATTATGCACAACAGCCGTCGTTGTTAAAGCCACGGTAGTGTGGGACTCGCGCCCACTAAAATCTAGTCGTCCTCTTTGCCCCTTGACGGGGGTAGCCGCAGTACTGTCTTCTCGAGATTACTTCACTTGGCGATTTTTCTTGCCGTTTAGGCTGCTCGGCTTTGTGCGGCGGCTATTTTCGCCTCGGAGATACTTTCTGCGAATCTTCTTAACAGAATCCAGGATTTGGTGATCTTTGAGGAGTGCCGCTACGAGGGCTTGACATGTCAGGGGGTTCTGCAGTCGTAGGTCCCGGGCATTAACTCTTGCTCAGTGTCGAAAAAGGCTTTCATAGCAGTTCCTTACATCGTCCGCCTCCCCCGAGTTGAACATACGGCATACGAGTGAGTAAGTTTTACCAATGCGGTGTAGGTATTGCTGAAAACAGCCACCATGGTCTGTTAGCAGTTGCGCGAATCGTGTTTGAGGCTGTACCATTTTTCGAGATCAGGAAGGGTTGATTTTGTCCAATATCCAGGATGGTCCGGCTGGATTGCTTTCCATTGCTGGCTCCATTTGTTTAGGGTGCTTATAGCCAAATGTGTGGAGTGTCCTGCGCGGAAAACATGCTGGTTTTCCGACAGCGTCTTGTCCTCTAATTCTGTAATTAGTCGCCCGTTGATAATGTGCTCATCTGCGTTGCATAGGCGGCATGCAGGGGAGCATGCTTATAGGGCGGTATGCTGAGGGGTCTCCTTTTTTTCACCGGGTTTTGAAATAAGACTTAGACGTGCCATTTTCCTAGGCTTAGTATAATCTCCGCTGGTGAGAATTGTGTCCATCATGCGTTTGAATAACTTTGGATGGTTCTTTAGTAGTAAGCATACTGCTTGAGGGGGGACAGCACATGGACCCGGTGCTTTTATTGGCTGTCTGCGTTCAGACCTGCAACCAAGGTCTTTTGGATTGAGATTCGCTCGAAGGTAGAGGTCTGAGGCCTCTTCAAAGAGTACCGGCCTCGGCGTGGATATTTGTGGAAACAGCGCGGTTGTAGTCGGTCGGGCTACTTTACTTGTTGGAGCGCCTGTGCGTGGGGCACCTTGTTACGTACAATTTTATACACTTTGCCCAGGAATTTTTAATGACGTTCTCAGACAAAGAGTTCCAGTGGTCCATTTTACAATTTTCATTTAATTGCTTTATGTGGGAAGCTTCGTGCTTCTCTGTGCTCTTCCCAGAAACAGGGGAATTCTGATTGTTGCATTGCTCTACGGCGCGTGCATACTCATCGTAGCCGGCGGCGATGTCGCGTGTTAGGCAGATCGCAGCTGAGAGCAAGTCAGACCGCGTCAGAATTTAGCGCCGCCCGTTAAAAAAGAGCAGACGATTTCCAGCACCCCGAGGCAGATACGCTACTGGGCAATGTGTGTGTGGTGTGCGTTAGTTAGCACGATCCTTTGGCTTGGGACACATAAGATAACGCCAATGCAGGAGTGGGTGGCGCGTCCTTTCTCCCGGTTAACACTGCCGCTCCTGCATTTGGTGCACAGCCCGCCGCCATAGACACGGGGCCCTAAAAGGCATTTTGACGCGCGCCAAAGTATATATAAATATAAAACATTATCATTTTATTTTCAATATAATACATTACCGCGCCAAAGTTATCGAGATTTTCTCGTGTGCTTAAGCCGACGTCGAGGACAATCTGGACTATATGCAAGCTGCTTGGTAAATTGAGAAGGTTTAGGAACGGCTCGATAACTAATATTTGTCGAGTTCTGATATCATTCTGCTGCCATTATTACTCAATCTACCCAACTCTTATTGGCTGCCTCCCGACCTGAGAGAAAGAACCGATACAAGGCAACATTTGTTGTAAAGCAGCGCAGATGAGCAAGCATTTGTAACGCCAGGACTAATTTTACTCTCTTCAACAGTCTTTGCAAAAACCGAATTAGTTCGCCGAAAAGAAACTGATCAACGATCTAGCCGTACTAATATCAATTTCCAGAAGATCTTTTTAACAAAGTGAACGACCAAGAATGGCTTATAGTTAGCTGCAGTAAGGTTACGCTCTCCTTCCTTCATTTCAAACATTGCAAACACCTTGCCGTGGCCTTTAACCTTGATGAGAGAATAAAAAACGTCGCTAAAAAATGGCTGATGTTACTGGCGGCGAGATGTCTTGTTATAGATAGAGCTTTTAGCTTCAACAATTTTGTCGGCACTCCCGTAACACCTCGATAATGCCCTTAGACTGAGTAAGAGACCAAGACCATCAATAATACACACACAGCGGTGAGTAAGAAAAATCTGTCACTGTTCTTCCATTTTTGGTTCAGCGTATCATTGTTCATAGTGACATTTGATCGCGCTGCTGCCTAAAGTAACGGCTTAGCTTGCCTGCTATCTTTTTCGTGAGTCAAAAGTCCTCCTGAGCCGACTACTGTCGTGTGGATGATTACTT
Organism: Dermanyssus gallinae; assembly: GCA_003439945.1. Classification (NCBI taxonomy): domain Eukaryota; kingdom Metazoa; phylum Arthropoda; class Arachnida; order Mesostigmata; family Dermanyssidae; genus Dermanyssus; species Dermanyssus gallinae. The sequence goes on from QVRM01000525.1 coordinate 414,429, forward strand.
TAGACTTCTACCACAGGTTCTGCTAACGAAGCTCGAGACCTCTCGAGTCACGCATACATAGTTCTTTAAGACGATTATAAAGAAACACGTCCCTCGCAGCTCGGAGTGCTTCAAGAAAGCGGCTGGCTACTATTGTTTGTATCGTGCTTGAATTTTGTGCGGTATTTCTCTATCTTGTCTTGGCAATTCTTGATCGTGTGCTTCGGGCTGCTACGTTTATGGCAGACCCTTCTTACACTATCAGTCTGCTCACAGTCTGGAACGTTTGGCCCAGCTCAGCCCAAACAGTTGAGGAGTCTCAATGAATTTTCAGGCCTGCACTGAATTGACCCGAACTAGTTGTTTGCCTACGAAGGTATGATACAACATCTGCACGTATTTCGTTCAGTCGCCTTATTTCGACAGTTGGGCGATGCACTCACTACAGTTAGCGGGCGCGGCTTGTTACTCTTTTTTTGCTAGCAACCGACGAAAAAAGCGAAAAAAGCGTACGGCAGAAACAATTTTATTGTGACATGTGATTAACGGGATTACTGGATACGGCTTGAAGATAGGTACACGCAACTTAGTGTTTTTAGCAATGCACTTTTTCCACAACGCAGACCGATTTTGTTTGGCCTATTCTACATAAACGGTGATCCGGACGCACGCGATCAGGCTGCCGACTTCGTCAAACAAGCTCAATGCACTCGTAAACTTGCCCACAGGAAACTCCTTATTCACAGGTATAGCGTAGAATAAGCTTTGTTGAACGTTCTTATGGAGAGGGCATATAAGTCCGCTTTTACAGACTTGCCATCCTTCCGTGTATTCTCTAGCTTTGCCTTTGACGATCGTGGTCTTTTGCGCAGTGACATTAAATGCGTGCTTGGTAGGCTTAAAGGTCAACGTTATTCCGACGCCAGAACCTATAACGACGGCACACTTATTTTGAGTACGAGACGCACACCCTTCGGTGCTCACTTTGACGATCTCCGCGGAGCCGCCGCAGAATTCATATGGACTTTTATATACCGTGCCTGGAGAAACGAATGCGACACAAGCGGCCGCAACAACGACAGCGGCGGCCAGCACGCGCTCTGCTGGTAGCGCCACGCTTCTCCATCTACCACCTCTCGGTACCATGATGACTTTGGGACGTCAATAGTTCACAACGGTTACCGTATTATCACTCGCAGTAAATATATAGCTCCTCGTAGGGTGATGGAACGTTCTGTGCTACTAGGCCGCGAATGGCCGTGGCAAAGTGTTCGCCCTTACAGTTTCAGCCCGTGTAAGTCTCTCTCTCTCTCAGGCCATTGCTATGGGATTAGCGGCGAGTCTCGAGTCATAGAAGCAAGGGTTGATTTTGCAGTCTTAAGAAGTGGTCTTTAACCGTTTCTACTGTTACTATTCTAGTTGAAAATGATTTATGGAGACAATCGAATCGTGACATTATAACCCATCTGAGAAAGAATTCGTTTGTTAGAAGGCCTTTGCTACCAAACGATAGGCTATTGTGTGTGTTTTTTTTTTATAGAGGCTAACTGCCTAAATGCATGATACACAACAGGCGTCGTTGTTAAAGCTACCGTATTGTGGGACTCACAAACCCACGTAAATCCAGTCGTCCTCTTTGCCCCTTGACGGGGGTAGCCGCAGTGCTGTCTTCTCGAGATTCCTTCACTTGGCGATTCTTCTTGCCGTTTAGGCTACTCGGCTTTGTGCGGCGGCTATCTTCGGCTCGGAGATACTTTCTGCGAATCTTCTTACCAGAATCCAGGATGTGTGTGATTTTTGAGGAGCGCCGCGAGGAGGGCTTGGCATGTCAGGGGGTTCTGCAGTCGTAGGTTCCCGGGCAGTAACTCTCGCTCAGTGTCGAAAAAGGCGCACCGTTCATAGCAGTGCCTTACATCGTCCGCCTCCCCCGAGTTTAACATGCGGCATACGAGTGAGTCAGTTTTATGCGGTGTAGGTATTGCTGAAAACAGTCACCATGGCCTGTTAGCAGTTGCGCGAGTCGTGTTTGAGGCTGTACCATTTTTCGAGATCAGGAAGTCTTGATCTTGTCCAATATCCAGGATGGCCCGGCTAAATTGCATCCCATTGCTGGCTCCATTTGTTTAGGGTGTCGGTTCTGCTGATTAGTGTTTCCTCCGTCAGGCCGTTGATTAAAGGGTTTCTTGATGCCAGTTCTTCAACCCTTAGGTCCCGGGCAATTTGTCTGGAAAGGACCTGTGAAAGCCGTGCGACTTGCTCGTGCTATGTTAAGCGCGTGTGTTACTCGATGACCCTCCTGGTGTAAATTTGGAATTCGTAGAGGATGCCTCAGACCATTTAAAATAATTTCGTTTTTTTATGATGCCAGTTCGAGGCCTAGCATGGGAAGGTGTTGTCGGATATCCGCCAAGGCTCCGTTGGCCGTTCCTTCAAGCAAATTTTCGTCACTGGCGGTAACAATCAGTGCAAGATCGTCTGCGTAGACGATGGAATAAACTCCCGGGAACGCGGCAGTTTAAGCACTCCATCGTAGGTTATATTACATCATTGCTATATACACAGGGTTGGTCCCAGTGCAGATCCTTGGGAAACCCCCGCAGTGACGGCGTATGCAGATGCGCGGTACTTTAGATACGATGCTAGGATACGTCGTAGGTAGGGAGACACGCCTTTGATTCAAAGTGCTTGGCTTATGGCATCCCACGAAAGCGTATTAAACGCGTTTTGACGTGAACAAGGACGGCCAGACAGTGCGCCCGGTTTGTTATAGGTGAATTTGTTTGTGGTTTAGCTATGTTTAAAACTTTGTTTATAGCCAAATGTGTGGAGTGTCCTGCGCGGAAACCATGCTGGTTTTTCGACAGCGCCTTGTCCTCTAATTCTGTAACTAGACCGAGCAAGATGGCTTAGTGGCAAAAGCCTTTGCCTTGCATTCGGGAGGTCTGGGTTCGAATCCCGGTGTGGATTAAAAATCGACCATGATCGAAAAAAAACGGGGAGCACAGATGTCTCAATAAAAAGAGATGGTGCATTACCATCCAATCCCCCATCAAAAAAAAAAAAAATAGTCGCCCGTTGATAATGTGCTCATCTGCGTTGGATAGGCGGCAGGCAGGGGAGCATGCTTATAGGGCGGTATGCTGAGAGGTCTCCTTGTGGCTTACCGGGTTTTGAAATAAGACTTACAGGGTGCGGCAGCAAAATCCAGACTAAACGTTATCGCTCGTTTTGCAATTTGTATTTAAATGAAAACAGATATTTTGGTCAAATTTGTTTTACATGCCGTTAGAGGCACTCCTGAGAAATATTTTTATTTAATGTAGCCACCATCAGCAGCAATTACACTTTCAATTCTGGCGCGAAAGCGCCCACAGGCCTTCTTCAAAGTTAGCGGATTGAAATTCTTGAACGATTTGATAATGGCTCTGCGTAGCGCTTCTGTGTTTGCATGTCGAGACTTGTTAGACTCTTTTTCAAAACGGCCCCATACATAGTAGTCCAGGGGATTTAAGTCTGGACTGCTAGGGGGCCACGTCGTCTTGTCCCAGAACGCTGCCAATCCTGGACAAGGTTGCTGGTGTGGGCGGAAGCGCCATTTTGTTGAAAGACATATTGTCTTCCATTGGACACTATCAATCTATGGTTTTACCACCCTTCGCAGAATACATAAATACACTTCTTTTGTTACGGTCTCTTGTCTGTCAAAAAAGTGTGGGGGCATCGCGTCTCCTTCACTCGACACAACACTTAGGACGTGCACACTGGCAGGGTGTTTGATTCTATGCACAATTGGTACATCCTCAGGGTCTTTTGCGAGCGACCGGTAATTTTTCGGGATATGTTTTTGGTCAATGGTGAAGATTTTTTCGTCGGAGGAGAATCGAAGATGTGCCGCCGTTTCGTGTCTCAAAAACGTGAGGTTGAGATGGCAGCAAGTCATTTTGTTTATCGCGGCCTGAGACAACATCTGTCTGATTTTGAGCGGGTAAGACTTGTAGCGCAGTTCTTCGTTGATAATCCGACGCCATAGAACGATCACTCATATTGAATTTGATCGCTAAACGGCGCATCGATAGACTTGGATCCTTAAAAACGCAGTTTTGCACTATGTTGATCACCTTTGGCGTCCTCACTTCTCGTCGGCGGTTGTGAATCTTCCTTCGAGGTGTTGCACCACCAAGCCCTGTCTCCTCTGCATCACTGTAGCGTCGGGCAATGTCGTAGACCGTTGCTCTTTTAAATCCAGTGATGTTGATGATTTCGGCTGGCCAATGTCCGGCACAAAGCAATTGGATAACGGTTGTTCTTCGGTCATGTAGGATAGCAGCGTCCGTTAAGCTGCGCGGGTATATATATCGTCTGTTGGCGGCAATGCTGAACCAAGCTAACTATATGGCGCTAAATAGAAGATGCCGCCACCCTATTAGCGAAGGCGCGGAAAGCCACTAAATGCGCGGGCAATCTGTGAGTATATAAGGAGGCATGAGAATAAATGAGTTAGTAGTCATTGGTGCGAGCCAGGCAGAGGACGTGTGTTGTTTGAGCGATAGCCTAGCGAACTCGTGTCGGTCGTCGTCCGGTCGTTAGGGTGGTGGACACTACAACTGGCGCAGTCGACAGAATGGTGGCAAAGCTAACTGAAATGTTCAAGGAACATAAGGGAGTGGCCGTCTCCCGCGACGAATTCTTCCGACGACGACAACGCAGCGGAGAGCGGCTGGTTGAGTACATCGCGGCACTGCGATGACTACTGGTGGGGTGTGAGTTCGACGATCGGGGCCGGGCGTTGAGGAGCCAGCTCATTCTGGGAGCGACGATGCCACAGGTGAGAGAAAAGCTCCTCCTGGAAGAGGACCTGCCGGCCGAACAGGCCCTGACGGTTGCGCTGCACGTGGAGAGGTGCATCATAGAAGCCAAGAGAATCACAGGATCACACGAGCAAGTGAACGCGGTGCGGGAGGCGGGAAGGCCTGCGGAACGAAGCAGACCAAGGCCGGCGGCAAGACAAGAGTACGGAGCCGGTAGATGCCATGCGTGCGGCTGGAACAGTCACGAATACGGGGCGGAATTGTGCCCGGCAAGACGAGTCAGGTGCCGAAAGTGTGGGAAGTTTGGCCACTTCAGACGGAAGTGTAGGAACGCGGCAGGTCAGGGCGAGGCAGAATGTACACGCGATCGGCGTGGAGGAGCAGCCACGCTGGGATCGTCGGACCAACGGCGAACGCTTAGAGGAGGCCGGAATTGAGGTATGGAGTATACCGACAGCTGTGTACTCACTGTCTCTTTATTGTGCGGAGTTTGCTAGTAGTGTTGCAGTAGGCGGTAATTTTGTAACATTTTTGATAGACACGGGGGCAGCCGTATCTATTATTAATAGGGAGCACTTGGCAGACCGGGGAGAGCGAGTTAGGCCCACGAACGCAATACTACGCGCATACAATCAGGAAGGGATGCCAACGCTGGGAATGGCTAGATGCCACCTCAAACTGGGCAGTCGAGAGGTTGAATGCGATTTATTCGTCGTAGCTAATGGTAGGTCGGTGCTAGGACGCGATACGCTAGCTAAACTATGTATGATAATCGATTGTGCGGCGCGATCGTGCTCGGTGGTAGAAGTTAAAACGATTCAAATAGAGAACGAGTTTCGGGAACTGTTTTCGGGGACGCTAGGTCTGGTTAAAGCCGTGCAGCACAGAGTGCGACTTAAGAAGAATGTTAGGCCGGTGCAGCACAAGTTGAGGAGGTTACCGCTCACTCTAGTGACGGCAGTGAAAGCCAAATTAGATAATCATTTGGAGAACGATGTTATTGAGCCAGTTCAGGCTTCCGAGTGGGTATCGGGCATGGTAATAGCAGCGAAACGGGATGGTAGAGTTAGATTGTGCGTGGATCTAAGACAGGTAAATCAAGCGATAGTGCCTGATGTTTTCCCTCTACCGCATCTGGACGACCTGCTGATAGAGCTACACGGGGCCAGGTGATTTTCAAAGCTAGACGCGCTCTCGGAATATCACCAGGTTGAACTGGATAAAAGGTCACGAGACCTTACTACGTTTGTAACTCCGTGGGGATTGTTTCGATATAAAAGGGTTTGCTCCGGGTTGGCGTCGGCACCTGCGGCTTTCCAACGATTAATGAAAAACCTGCCACAAGGACTAAATGGAGTGGTCATATATTTAGATGACATTTTAGTATTTGGAACGTCCCAAGAGGAGCATAATGTAAGGTTACACATGGTGCTACAACGAATCCAAGAATCAGGAATGACGCTGAATGAAAAGTGTGTTTTGGGAACCAAGGAGATTAACTTTGACGGGTTTACCATTAACGAACACGGGGTACGACCTAGTGTTGATAACCTGAAAGCCATTAAAGAGTTAGCGGTTCCAACTAATGTAACGCAGATTAAGTCGGTCTTACGGGTGACAAGTTTTTATATGCGATGCGTGCCGACATTTTCGGATATATCCGAGCCAATACGCAGATTGTTAAAAAAGAACGTGCTATTCAAATGGGGGCCAGAGCAACAACAGGCATTCGAGAAACTGAAAGCAAGTATAGTAGCGGCGGCACCTTTAGCTATTTTCGATCCAACCGCACCCACGATAGTGGCGACGGACGCGTCAGCGCGCGGATTAGGAGCAGTGCTACCACAAGAGCAGGACGGGAAAGAGCGGCCACTAGCGTATGCGTTGTGCTCACTAACACCGCCACAGCAAAGGTATTCCACGGGAGAGAGGGAGGCATTGGCGAGCGTGTTTGCGATCGAACGGTGGCACACGTTCTTGTGGGGAAGACGGTTTACGTTACGGACAGACCATCAGGCGCACCTGATAGCACTACTTAGCTACAAGGGGGAGGGACGAGCGCCAATGAGGATAGGTCGTTGGGTAGAAAGGCTGAGAAACAACTCATTTGAGGTAAAATTTAGAAGCGGTATAACAAATAATGTACCCGACATGCTCTCTCGACTGCCGACAGAAGACATTTTTGAAGCGTGTGATGGGCAGGAACTGATAGTAGCAACACTAGAAGAAAAGTTAAGGCCAATACAGTGGGAGGAGGTTGTAAGTTGTTTTTTAGCTGTCCCGGACATTCAGAGCTTGAGCAGATGGCTTGGGTTAAAACGGCCTCGACTGGCGCACGCCGGGCGCTGGGCCTCCGTTGTTCATGAACTATCCGAAACGCAGGGCGTACTAATGAGAGGAGATAAAGTAGTTCTGCCGCAGCAACTTCGAAAGAGAGCGTTCCAGATGGCCCACGAGGATGCGCATCAGGGGATGGTGAAGAC